>OX463846.1:1810084-2336665 GCA_949825065.1 Odontocerum albicorne | reverse complement strand
TTTTTTTTAGATATCACTGTTATAAATCACATTAAAGCATTATATATATTATTTATAGTTAAGGCATTAACACTGTGGAGGTTTAAAGACGTTGTAATTTGTCCGCCTTAACAAATCCTCCATTTTATTCTGAAATGGCTAATCATTGTCACCGTGAAAACCACACATTTTCTATCGATGATGCCAAATTCTTACATATCAGTAGTAACGGAAATAGATTGAAATGATAAGAGGCCCTACAAATTTCTAAGTCAGTGCATCGAGGTGAACATCTGGCAAAACACATATATCCCAAGAATCTCTCCACTGCTCGCCGAGATTGTCTCATCCCTCCCTCCGCCCCCAGCCCTCAACCCGAATGTTCACCGTTAGAAGCGTGTACTCGTATCTTGGTACCAGTTCGAACAGAATTCATTCTTGTTTGTGCTCTCCTGATGATAAGGTGAAAATCCTTGAAACCGATATGGTTTTTCCATTAAAAAAAAGTGGAATAAACAGTGTTTGATAAAAACAAATTACAAAGCATTATATTATGAAATTATATTATCAACATGATATAGGATTCGTATATAACAATTATAAAATAACAGAAAAAATAAATTTTTAAAAACATAAACGAGTATTGTGGATTTACGTTGTGAATCAAGGATATAAATAAAGTGCACGGAAGGAAGGTTTTCATAGGTCCACGTAAGAGGAGTTAACAACGTTGAAAGCCTATTACATGTGGGTTTAGATGCTACGATCTCATATAATACACTCACCAGGATCAGTTGGGTTCTTTAAAGAAATGATGTTAGTTAACTTGTGTATAGGAATCCGTGTAAAAATATTTTATTGTTACATCTTCTTCTTCCCAGTGTCATGTCAAGTCCCCCCAACATTGAATATCACCTGAAAGTACGCATCTTTGTCCCCGGCAGCCCGAAAAAGATCCCCAACGCTCCTTATACCAGTCCAGTCACGTATCATAAATTGCCGAGCCAGGAGATTTGCCTCCTGCCAACACTTCTTCGACCCTCTATTTTGCCTTGGATGATCAGGTGCAGTAATTTGTACTTTGCTCCTCTAAGTACATAACTCAAATAGGACACCTTTCGGATTTTAATATTAGTCAGCAACTCTTTATCAACTTTGACTCTTTAAAGAATCCTTGTGTTGCTAACCATATCCGTCCAGGGTATCCGTAGCATTCTCCGGTGCATCCACATTTCGAATGCTTCCAGTCGGTTCGTACTACCAAATTTGAGGGTCCCATGATTCCACTCCATACAATAACACTGACCAAACGTAGCATTTGGACTAACCGTTGTCGAAGTTTCAAGTTTAGATTATCATCGCAGAATACGCTTCTCATTTTATTAAAAACCGGACGAGATGATTCAATTCTGTACTTGACTTCAGTTTCTGGGTCGAGGTCTACCACTAGGATACTTTCGTGGTATTTAAATTGTTTCACTCTCTCTATATCAGCACCGCTCAATGTAAGACGTGCTCCTGCGTGATCCTGCCGGCCAAACATTGTCGATACATATCTTTGAGGAAAAAAATACGAAAAACCAAAAAATCTTAAAAAACAAAAAAAAAGTTGATTCGCAAAAATGGAAAACTACGTAAATGAAGGGACTACTGTACTATATGTTTATCTTGATAAAAATTAACGTTAATTTCCATTATTATTTCCATAACTATTTCTTGTTAATGAATTACTGAATATCATAACCTCCGGCTGAACGATACTCGTACATCCTCAAAACTAAGAAGTCTTCTTTCTTGCGTGTTGTTCGCAGCCACTACCTTCCAATCGTCACACTCAACGTATATTTTATGCTGTAACATAATGTTTGAATCTGTCAATAACAGTGGGTTTAATCCCGAGTTAGAACGCCCTTGAGGAGAGTTTACTCTCTGAACAGCGCTATACACCTTGTTAATTTATTATTAATATTATGTTATAATATATATGTACATATTTTTTCATTATTGTAGAAGTTGTAATAAGAAGGTTGGGTATGTGTCAAAATAGATAAATATGGCGCTTTATCCTTTCTGCCTACCCTGATAGGAAAATGGGGGATTTGTATGTGTTATTTATCTTTTCAACCATAAATAAATATGGAATAATAAACAATAAACATTGATACATGAGCACGCTACTCGTATATTCAATATCTTTTTTGTTTTTAGTTTGAAAACTAACCCATTTATCCAAGGTTACATAACTATTTACTTGAAATGTTATGTAATTTTATTCTTGAAACAAACACGGTGCATCGTAAAATAATGCAGATAACGATGCACTTCTGTTTATTGCCATTTATCCAGATTATCGTTTTTCAAATTGTTTGACAAGAAATACGCGTGCATTAACACGAATAGTAAAAAATAATACACACAAGCATTCTATCACGCTTTTTTTTTTGCAAAAATAATACACACAAGCATACTATCACGCCTTTTTTTTGTGAAAAATAATACACACAAGCATACTATCACGCCTTTTTTTGGGAAAATAATACTCACAAGCGTACTATCACGCCCTTTTTTGTGAAAATAATACACACAAGCACACTATCACGCCATTTTTTGTGAAAATAATACACATACGCGTACTATCACGCCCTTTTTTTTGTGAAAATAATACTCACAAGCACACTATCACGCCTTCTTTTTTTTAAATAATACACACAAGCAGACTATCGCGCCCTTTTTGTGAAAATAATACACACAAGCATACTATCACGCCTTTTTTTTGTCGGAGTAGTCAAAAAGAGAAGGGCGCAAGACTTTCCTATCGTTACGTACATTTTTGATTTCCATATCCATACACCTTCTCATAGAATTTTCTACGATTTTTTCTAACTTGGCATTTCTACGTATTTTGATATCATGTAAACACTACACACATATCCTATACTTCACCTAAAGTTGAATGTGGTTTTATCCCATATAAGAATATCTATAAAAAATTTTGTCTTCCGCGGTTTTCTTACCAAGTAATAAGAATGGAAGAACTTTCGTGGTCAACGGCATAGGATGGTGGAAAGAAACGGGAAACTACCAAATTAAAGGCCCAAGTGGCATCCCAAGAACCAGCAAAACATGCAAATTGCTGCAAACCAGTCTTAGGACTGCAACCACGGAAGGAAGAATAATAATGAGTTTGAGTCCCGAGTAAGAGCACCCTCAAAGAGAGTTTGTTCCCTTTGTCAATTGTCCTTTTATCATAATTTTCCGTCTTTTAAAATAGTATAAACTTGATCCTACCATACTTTCCTAGGTTTTCCTCTTCTGCGCCTTTCGCTTGCATTTATACTGTACAGTTTTGTTGAGTCGCTCTTCCTCAATATATTCTAATAATATTATAAAATCAATTTTACATTTTAATCGAATTCTTCATGTCCGTTAATTCAATGTCTGATTTTCATTATTTCATGAAATATAAAATGAAAATGTTTAATTATTCCTTATTATAAGTGTACAAATTACAAAGTTTTTGCTATGAATAAAAGGACAGCTCGTCGATGGTTTTTTGCGTTTTCAAAGACGGTTATTACGACCTGAAAGAAATGGAGTATTCCTGACGACCAGTGGACTTCGATGAGGACCGCTTAAACCATATTATTCATGAAGATCCCCTTCAAACCACCGTAGAATTGGCTGAGCAGATGAATTGTAGTCACATGACTGTATACCGCCATCTTAAATCAATGGGAAAAGTCCAGAAGTTCGGCGTTTTGGGTTCCACATGTTTTGAGTAAAAACAACAAAAATCAACGTTCGACAATTGAAAACCATCGACGAGCTGTCCTTTCATTCATAGCATCTTCACCGTATACTTCGCAAATATCGCGAGCAGCTTTGGCAGCTTTATTCCCTCGATTGAACGCGAACAGAAATAGGTGTCGAACATGCTCACTTTCGTCTACTTGACATTACATTTTGAAGGCTTGTTATCAAATTAAATAATATATGTAACGTAAAAGCAAACACAATATATCTAGTAGAGTAGAATTTTTTTTTTTCGAATGACGTATAACCTTAACCATTTTGTTTTAACTTTTGGTGCTCATTTTAATTCGGAAAAAACGGACACAACTTATGTTAACACCTAATATAATGTCAAAGATTAATATTGATTATTTAGCGGAAAAAAAAATAAGAACGAAGAAAAATCATTAACTACTCCTAGCTGATACTTGGAAATTATTTAAAGAAACAATATTAGAAACTATAGGAATATACTGTTATTATTTAAAGAAACAACATTAAAACTATAGGAATCTATTGTTACTCAATGCTGGATACTTTAATATTATTTAAAGAAACAACATCAAAACTATAGGAATCTCTTGTTACTAAATGCTTGATACTTGAATATTATTTAAAGAAACAACTTTTAAACTATATTAATCTATTGTTACTCAATGCTGGATACTTAAATATTATTTAAAGAAACAACATCAAAACTATAGGAATCTCTTGTTACTCAATGCTTGATACTTGAATATTATTTAAAGAAACAACTTTAAAATTATAGGAATCTCTTGTTACTCAATGCTTGATACTTGAATATTATTTAAAGAAACAACATTTAAACTATATGAATCTATTGTTAATCAATGCTGGATACTTGAATATTATTTAAAGAAACAACTTTAAAACAATATGAATCTATTGTTAGTCAATGCTTGATACTTGAATATTATTTAAAGAAACAACATTTAAACTATATGAATCTATTGTTAATCAATGCTTGGTACCTGAATATTATTTAAAGAAACAACTTTAAAACAATATGAATCTATTGTTAGTCAATGCTTGATACTTGAATATTATTTAAATAACAACATTTAAACTATAGGAATCTTTTGTTACTCAATGCTTGATACTTGAGTATTATTTAACGAAACAACTTTAAAACAATAAGAAACTATTGTTACTCAATGCTTGATACTTGAATAATATTTAAAGAAACAACATTAAAACTATAGGAATCTATTGTTACTCCATTTTTTACCCAGAACAAAAATATTTTTTCCCAAAAATATGCACGTGCACATAAACCAATTAATAATAGTGTTTTTTTTTCTATACCACTGGTAATTTCAACCCCAATCTGAAAATATAGGATATTTAAAAACGCTTTATAATCTCCACGAATTTTCTTAAATCAGAGGTTTCAGAGTTAATTTCCCATACCCTTCATAATTAAAGTATCCAAATTTTTTTAAATATTCTTCTGATCAAAGTGAAAGCGGAAGTAGTCGTATCGTCTGAAATTGCTTAATTAATGCAATGAATATCTTCAAATTAATTAAAATACCATCTTTCAAAGACCGACCTCATGTGGGTTGCTTTTACTCAGCGTCGTCTAAATCTGATTAGCAATGAACCAGTTATAATTTGGGGCAGATCGGTTGTCCCAAAAAGTTCAATTATATTTCTATGTTTTCGCATCAATAGTTTGTTTTATACACGAAGACCTCAATAGGAATGTTATAGGTTAGAGCTTTTTCGTTAGAACTTAAAATGTTAACGGTATCTTCTGGATGAGCACTCTCGTTTATTAATAAATGCGATAATCGTTTCTCGTTTCGACTATTGTAACAGTTTGTATACGGGCTTACATATATTTATTTAAATATAATCTGGCGGGGTTATTTCCAGGTGGCATTCTCTTCCAACCGACCAGACAAAAGTAAATTAAGTAAGTTACGTGGTCGCATAAATCATTCGAATGACTATCCATCCCCACGAAATCCATAAACACATACTTGAGCATGTACCCACGAACCCCACAAAGACGGACAATCAGCCGAACATTTTTTTCATATAAAGTGAGATATTATCAATCAAAAGGAAAGGAGGGGAGGGTGTAGAGGAAAGGAAAAGAAAAATCAGGAATGAAACACGTTATTTTACTGACAAAAAATTAAGAGTTTTTCAGTCGCTTCTTAAAGCATGCCAAGGACGGAGCGAGTCTTATATTGGTTTGTAACTGATTCCAGAGTCTCACTGCATGGACAGTAAAGGACGACGTAAAAAAAGAGGAGTGGTGAACTGGAAAGGCCGATAGACAATCTCTGTTTGAGCGTAGCGCTAATGCAAGATTGGAAATACGCTGAAAATTTTCGGCGCGATAAGAGGGGGGCGGTGGGACAGTTAAGGATATTATACACTAAAGACAGTATGTGAATCTTGTATATATTTCTAACATTCAACCAGTTCAATGCCTTCTGGTGTAAAGGGGTATGATCGTACTTTCGTAGATTGAAAATAAATCTTGGACACACGTTTTATTGTATAGAACGAAATTGTAACTGTTGTTTTACTGATCGTCTATCTTGTTAAGTTTGTTTTTCTATTTAACGTCATGCTGTGTAATTTATTCGTTTGAACAGATGAATCTTTTAAAATTATTTTTTATTAATGGAAAATTAAAAAAATACTTAGTGAACCAAGAATATTAAATCGCAAAAGGATTGCCAAAAAGTTTCACATCGCAACACTTTATGGGATGAGATTGTTTTACTAGTTAGTCTTGGCTCTAAAAGTAATATTATGCATTTTATTCTGATTCATTAAAATACAAGAAATGAAACCGAAGTTGGTCAGTGTGACTACATGGAGTAGAGTCATGGACCTTCAAAGTTGGTAGTATGAACCGACTGGAAGCATTCGAAATATGGTTACACCGGAGAATGCTACGGATACCCTGGACGGATATGGTCAGCAATATAAGGGTTCTTCAAAAAGCCAAAATTGATAGAGTTGCTGACTTATATTAAAATCCGAAAGGTGTCCTATTTGGGTCATGTACTTAGAGGAGAAAAGTACAAATTACTGCACCTGATAGAGGATTGAAATAGAGGGTTGAAGAGGTGTTGGCAGGAGGCAAATCCCTTGGCTCCGTAATATACGTGATTGGACTGATATAAGGAGCGTTGGGGATCTTTTTGGGCTGCCGGGGATAAAGACGTATCTCTCAGGTGATAGTCAACGTTGGGGGGACTTGAACATGACACTAGGAAAAAGAAGAATAAAATACATTATTTTACCTTGTTCCGTTATTTAGTGGTTCTCGAATGTAAATATGATTGACGGAAGAATCATAAAAGGCTTGTTGTTCTTGAAATATTTCACGTATTCAATGAATCAATGAAAATCTTTATAATAGGATAGTATAGTATGCATGACAAGCAGAGTATGTACGCAGCAGAAGTGATACGGGTAGATGTTTGGCAGAATAGAATGAAGTGGATATTTGTTCTCTCTGCTTAAGTTAATGGGGACATAGTGTGATGGTAATGATTAATTATGATAGGCAGTCATGAATAGCTTGCACGCAAAGCATGCAGGTGTCCCAGATTCGATTTTTGGTGGATTCATTTACGGACTGCTTTTGCTCTTAGACCAATTTACATCTGAATTTTAAAAATCAGATGGCACTCTTGTTAGCGATTGTGCAATGTTTCTTGAAGTAACTTTGGTCTCTCCAGCTTACACCCCATCGGATCGCTGAACAAAGCCATCCTTACAGGGTCAATTTTGTGCATACGGTTTAAGTATTTAATCCATTTTCTGGCACCATCATCGAGAGGAAGGAAAGATGCAGACTCAGCAGAGACACATGACACGCATGGCAACTGATCAAGTGTTCACCATCCCTAGGGTGAAAATATATTTTGCCCTAAGGCAATATGCGTATTTAACTACCATGACATACAATGGCGTGCCGAATTCAATAAAGGTAAAGGGAGGAAAACAGTTTAGGCAGACGATCGGAGCGTGGTTGTTATTGCGACAGAAGTTTGAGTGCTTGGGCTTGCAAGAGGAATGACTTGTGGAAGAGGTTTGTGTGAGCTCTTGAGTGTGGTGTTTTTTTATTGTTTTATATTTGTATAAACGTTATTTTTTTTTTTGCTTTATGATTGTGTGCGGTATATTGTGGGATGAATGTTCTGGTATATCTGAAGTGATGAAGTGTGAGGAGTTTGATTTCGCGTGATGTTTACATAATTAATTGAGCGTCACTGTTTGTCAGGTTGATGAGAATGTGCAATGGGGTTTAATATAATCCAAAATCGGAAAGACGTGTCGATTTATTTTTTCATGCTATATGTCCTCAGTGAGATACAGGCAATGCCTAGTTTACTGGGGACACGACAAATGAAAGGCAACAAACCGAGATCCATTAAAATTGTGTGTCCGAATTAAATTACCTGTTGTTTTTTTTTGCAAATTATGTATATTTCTTGTCACGTGTAAAATAAATAAATAAAAATTTAATTTCAAGTCATATAATGTGTGCAATATGACAAGTCATGTAAGCAATATACATTATATACAGAGAAGAAAAAAAACAGGGATGAAACACGTTTCATCCCTGTTTTTTTTCTTCTCTGCCATTTATTTTTTCCTTTGATTGATTATATTACACTTAAACTATGTATGTATCATCAATTTTATAAATATGATTAATCATTTGAATAATTTGCGACCATTTAAATTCCTTTATGTAATTAAGTCTGATTAGTTGGACGAGATTGCCACTTGACAATAAGCACACCTGATTATTTTTACAATGAAGTGTTAAATAAGTGCCCTGCAAGATATACTCGTAGTTCTTCATACTTGTGTATCCACGCGCCATCGTGACAAATTGGACCGTACATTTTGCGGAGAATTATGCAAAATGGAATAAAATAAATCTAAATTAATTAAACAGTAATTGAAAATTATAAGTATTTAGACTAATGAGATACTATACGTTGTAAATATTTATTTATACACAATCTTTACATTATTTTGCAATATTTCAGGACGTGAATCACCTTATATGAATGTAATTATAGGGATCTCGGAATGGGAAAATAAAGGCCTGATGATTGATTGATGGAAAATATCTGAGCCCTTTGAGATTTGCAGACGATATCGTTATATTCTCACAAAACCCGAATGATCTTCAGCACCAACTGCAAGAATTGGCAGAGGTCAGCAAGGGAGTTGGTTTAAAAATGAATATTTCAAAAACCAAATATATGATGAACGGTTTTGCTACCCCAAAACCAATAAACGTAGATGGAAAGCCGCTAGAACTTGTCCAGGAATATGTGTATCTAGGCCAACTTATTTCCTTTGTAGGTGGCATATCGGAGGAAATAGCACGAAGGACAAAACTAGCGTAGAGCTCATTTGGACGTTTGAACAACATCTTCTAAAGTAATCTCCCAATATCCTTGAAGCGAAGGGTTAACAACTAGTGCATTCTTCCAGTACTTACTTATGGCTGCGAGACATGGACGTTCACAGTAAAAAAACACACAAAAGCTCCAGATCACACAAAGGGACATGGAGAGATGCATGTTGGGATAAACTAAAAGAGACCGTAAACAAAACACCTGGATTCGCAATATAACAAAGGTAGAAGACGTTATAAAGGTGTGCAAAAGAATGAAGTGGCAATGGGCCGGACACATAGCCAGAATGTCAGACTCCCGATGGACATCCGAAATAATCCAATGGTACCCAAGAGGCATAAAGAGGCCCAGAAGAAGACCGAAGGTACGTTGGATAGATGAAATCAGGAAGCATGGCATCAACGAGCAAAAAACCGAACTATTTGGAGTCAACTTGAGGAGACCCTCATTCAGCTGTGGATCGACCCTGGTTGACAATGATGATGATGATAAGGATCTCAGTGGGCTAGTTAGTAAGGCACCTGTCATCTGACCAGGAGATTATGGGTTCCCAAGTTTGTTGAAAATCAGGATCCCAGTCCCGGTTTTTCCTAGTGGCCTTTTTAACACATTTCTGGTTGATTAAAATAAATTTTCCCACGTCAGCTTGTACTGTACAAGAATATGACGTAATAGAAGGCAATCATGTTAAAAAAATCCAAACCATATTTTATGTTATGTGTCTTGTTTGTGCTCCCCTGATGATGAGGTGAAAAACTTGAAACCTGTTGGGTTATACCGTCACAAAAAAGTGGAATAAACAGTGTTTGATAAAAATAAATTACAATAGACTTTAAATTTGAAGTCAGTTATTCGTTATTCCTTTGATTGATGTCACATTTTTATTTGGATTATATACTATATATTATTCATGAATTTTATACAGATGAATAATTATTTGAATATTTTTTAGCGATCATATATCTTCTTTAATTTATTTTGACCTGGTTGGTTAGAAGAGATTGCCGCCTGACAATAAGCCTGCCAGATTATTTTATAATAAAGTGTTAAACAAATAGAAGAAAAGTTTACAGTTGCTTGCGTCATTATTAACTTGTTATTGCCAGTATATAATAAAAGTAACTTCATATTTTGAACGTTTTTTTCACCGTCTCTTGTATCGCATCGGTGCCAGATTTTTTTCCACAACACATATTTATACTATACTTCCTTATTTGCATTCATTTGCGTCATTTATTTATACTTACAAGTAACCCATCTCACAGTCAAATTCCCCGTTTTTATCATTTTTCAACGTGAAGCCTTGACACTCGAGAAGAAATCATTGCACTCATTTCTTATATAAATTTTTTTTATTAAATTTTACTACATATTTATATAACACTTAAATTATATTAAACCGAGTCTCGTAGGTTCTAAAAAAATGTATTTCATTTTAAAATGACGTATTTAATAAGCATAAATGCATACCTCAACATTAAACGAATGCGTTTTATGGACTTAATACAAACTTCAATATTTATCTAACAATTTCGTGTACTTAACACACAAATTATGCTGACGTATTTCGTGTTAGTGTATGAAATATTTCAATGCTAAACGAATTCGTTTCGATAAATACTTCAATATTAAACGAATTCGTTTCGTACTTAATAAAACATAATTTATTCAACGAATGCGTTTAATACACACTTCAATATCAGATTATCGAGTTTGACACTTAATGAACGCTTCTATGTTCAACAAACGCATTTAATACACACTTCAATATTAAATTAACGCGTTTCAATTGAACTAATTCGTTTCGTAAATGCTTTAATATTAAACGAATTAATTTCGTACTTAATACACATTACTTTATTGAACGAATGCGTTTAATATATCTAATACACAAATCAATATTAAATTATCGCGTTTCATACACTTAATACACGGTGCTATGTTCAACGAACGCATTTAATACATGTAATACACACTTCAATATTAAATTATCGCGTTTCATACACTTAATACACGCTTCTGTGTTCAACGAACGCATTTAATACATAACAAAAACACTTCAATATTAAATTACGCGTTTCATACACTTAATACACGCTTCTACTCGTATGTTCAACGAACGCATTCAATACATATAATATACACTTCAATATTAAATGATCGCGTTTCATACACTTAATAGACGCTTCTATGTTCAATGAACGCATTTAATACATATAATACACACTTCAATATTAAATTTTCGCATTTCATACACTTAATACACGCTTCAATGTTCAACGAACGCATTAAATGCATCTAATACACACTTCAATATTAAATTATCGCGTTTGATTAACTTAATACGCGCTTCAATGTTCAACGAACGCATTTAATACTCGTACATCTAATACACCTCAATATTAAATTAACGCGTTTCATAAATCAAAAAGTCACTTTTTCATCTACTCATATGCATAGTGTCGATACCTTTGGTTAAGTATTTAGTATACTTGCGAAGAAAACTTTGATTCCGAATTCTATTTTCGGTGGAATCTAATTTTCGAATAGTTTTAGACTTTATTTTATATTGTTTATAAAATTGTAGTAGATCTTACAAGTTGATCTAACTAAAACATCTCTTTCGTTGAAATCTTAGTTTTGATTCATCAAAATTTGAACAATAGCCTGCTGTTGAGCAACATGTTACACATTTATCCAAAACGACACAAATTAAGGCATCATAGTTTTTTGCATATATATATTCTCAGAATTACGTTTTTTGTAGTGTTATAAGACGGTTACGAAAAGTACAACAGAGACAACACTTTAAGGGACTTGAAAACATTGAGACAAAATGTAAAATCAATCCTACAAATTAAAAATATTGTTTGTTAATCCACCTTAACAAATCCTCTAATTTATTCTGAAATGGCAAATCATTGTCACCGTGAAAACTATACCTTTTCTATCGATGGTGCCAAATTCTTACATATCAGTAGTAACGGAAATAAATTGGACAGATTAAAGACCCTAGAAATTTATAAGTCAGTACATCGATCCGAACATCTGTTGAACAGTTATATCCCAAAAATCTCTCCGCTCTTGGCCGAAATCGTCGCATGCCTCCCTCACCCCTCAGCCCCCAGCCGTTGAAGTGTGTATATCGGTACCAGTTCGAACAGCATTTAGTCTTGTTTGCGCTCCCCTGAAGATGAGGTGAAAGCCTTGAAACCGGTAGGGTTATACCGTCACAAAAAAGTGGAATAAACAGTGTTTGATAAAAATAAATTACAATGTCTTTAAACCTCAACAACGTTAATGCCTTAATTAAAAACAACATATTGTTTGTTAATTTTTTATTTTCATTATTTTGTGTACACATTAAAACATGATATATTTGGGTGGCATTTAGCTATATAGCAATGTCTTCCAATCAACCAGTTTATATTGGATTTATTAATCTGTTTTAATTCATAAGAGATATGGCAAAATATATATAAATATTCGTTTAAATTTGAGTAAAAAACTGAATAATCTCTTTTAATAAAAAAGGAATTCGTTCAAGGATGAGGAAGGGAATACAATGAAAATTAAGATGAAAGGATATTTTGAATGATGTCATATTTTTTTTATTCTCTCTCAATCGTAAATAACGATAATACACATCTGATCAACTTCGTTTCACAGTCGCGTTTAGTAAACTGCAGCTGAAGATATATTAATAAATAGAAAAATCTTCTCAGACAGTGTGAAACTATTGCGCGTTTTTTTAATGTTTTTTACAGCGCATATTTTAATGAATTCTTATTTATTCAATAGTTTTATTAACAGCAAAAAATGTCTCCGTAAGTCATTAAAAATATCACGAAAGAGGAAAATTTATCGATAAGACTGTCATAGATCAAATACTAATTCTAATGAAATAAATAAATTTCCATTTGATTTTTATATTAATGTCTACTTGTTTTCTGGAAAGTTGTTTCGTATTTTTTCGGATAGATAACATATCATAGTATAAATAGGCCAAAACCCATACGATGGTTGTCGTCGAAGAAAGAATACGAGGATTGAATTTTGAATACAAGAGAGCGAGAGAGAAATACTTGGATTCTCTCCGAAAGTAATTCGAAATTTGAATCTCGGTGGGTCCGTGATACTGAACGAATTTTAAATACCTAGCTAACAATTTTTGAACCGGTGTAAAAGGGGACGATGCACGAGTATAAATGATATATATATAAACAAATTTTACATTTATGAATATGTATTTTCATAAATGTAGAATTTGTTTTACTTCCGTGAATATTTCACGGGTTGCAACTAGTATATCGTAAGGACAACATTTTTGTTTCCAAGTTCATTTTTAACCCGCTAAATATATATTATTGTGAAAATGTAAGAGTTTGGGGATTTTTTCGGCCGTCGTTTACTGAAATGACTTGAAAGTTTTTTTCGTCATTTAAAAATGGAACAATATACTAATAAATGTTTATTTGTGCTTGATGATTTTTAATACTGCAAAGGAAAAAAATTGTCAAAATCGGAAAAAAAAACAAGATATGTACAGTATATGACCAAAATGCAGCAAGCGATTGTACGTTACAAATTTGATTTGAAAAATTTCCTAATGATTAGAAGATACTCTAAGATGGTGTCCGCTCTTAACCCTTCCTTCCCTGTGATGTGTAACTAGCGCATATTGCTTCTAAAAACTTAAATATCTTTATAAATATAATAAATACTGGGTTCAGATTTTAGGTATTCCTCTGTAATACGTTTACGCATTGAATGAAAAAATAATATTAATAATAATAATTAGCAATTATCGGCCACATCAGAGATATTTTGTGAAAATCGGGAATAAATTCACCAATACAATCAAATGTGTGCCAGTGTGTGACGTAGGTATATTCATTCTAAAAAACCGCTATGGGTGAGGAAGCGACGCTATTCACGTCTCACTGTAACTCTTCTTTGGTATATGGGAACGCAAGAAATAGAATCTCAGTTTGCAGTCGCGTTTTTTCCGTCAAGGTATAACACACAATGTTAGTCCGTCTCAACTCTCAGTAGCTCTAGGGCATCCATTTGAGGTGGTCTCTTCGCCCGTTTTGTGAACGTCGGCCGATGTTTTTTTCATGTTTTCAGCAATTAAATTTCAATTATTTTCCATTTTGACTTCAAATTTTATTAATTTATTTAAGCAATTGGCTATGAATATTCTTAATTTTTTCGATTTTAAATCGCTCATTTTTACATGTGTATTGATGTGTATTATTTATTTATTTATTTATTTTTTCAAAACAGGCTTAGCCCAATTACATTGAAAAATACAAGACATTAAAAAAGAAGAAAAATTACAGGGAAATTTTTTTTTTTTTAAATTATATAAAATAAAAAATAATGCATATGTATACAAACGAGTATTTACACACAAACGTATGTTACATATATATTCAGTCACTTAAGTATGTTGATGAGTGCTTTCTAACGCGCTTAATCTAAGAAGAAAATTTACTTTTGCTTTTGGTAATGTGATATGAAATATGTCAATATCCGAAGCAGTCCCGTTAAGAAGAGTTAAGGCCCTTCCAACAGGCATAGCGGCTGGAAGACCCGTTCTTGCGTATGTTATTGAGAACATTTCCTGCCGGCGCAGTCTAGTGTAATTGTTAGGAACATTTAACGCTAATCTTTGTAGTAATGCTGGACAGCTCACAACTCCTCGAACGAGTTTGACAACGTATACCAAGAGACGCAGACGTGTATTGAATACATAGCACCGGAACGGGCGGAATATTTTTAGCACAGAAAGGGAAAGGTTAAAGGCCGATTACAACTACTATAATGACGACCAAATAGATTATTTTTTAAATAATAGATATAACCGAAGGCATAGGTATCTTTATACCCTCGAACACTAGGCGGAAAAAGTGCCTGTGTCGTTCGAGGAGAATAGCACAGCGCGGGGTTCGAGCCGACGACCTTCCGCACGGAAGTCCAATGCGTTACTACGCGACCATGCACCTCAATTATTGATCAAAGAAAGTCATCGTATATGAAGTTGTTTTTCAGATACGTGTGTTATCGTATTTTTTCATAATCGTCATAATTCATAGTATAAATAGGCCAAAACCCGTACGATGGTTGTTGTCAAAGAAAGAATACGAGAATTGAATTTTGAATACAAGAGAGCGAGAGAGGAATACTTGGATTCTCTTCGAAAGTAATTCGAAATTTGAATCGGTGGGTCCATGATACTGAGCGAATTTTAAATACTTAGCTAACAATTTTTGAACGGGTGTAAAAGGAGACGATGTATAAATGATATATATATTATATAAAATATATATATATATATATATATATATATATATATATATATATATATATATATATATATATATATATATATATATATATATATATATATATATATATATATATATATATATATATATATATATATATATATATATATATATATATATATATATATATATATATATATATATATTTATATATATATATATAAACAAATTTTACATTTATGAATACATATTTTCATAAATGTAGAATTTGTTTTACTTCCGTGAATATTTCACGAGTATCACCTAGTCATAGTATAAATAGGCTAAAACCCGTACGATCGTTGTCGTCAAAGAAATAATACGAGAATTGAATTTTGAATACAAGAGAGCAAGAGAGGAATACTTCAAAATTTGAATCTCGGTGGGTTCGTGATTTTTGAACCGGTGTAAAAGGGGACGATGCCAATTTATTTTGAATTGTAATTCATTTAATTATTTATTTATTTCCTATTATATTGAACCTTATAATTACTTGTGTTTATTTATCTTATGCTCTTTTTTTTAATGCAGACAATTATATGTGGCTTTTTCACGATGTCGGAAACGCGAAAACATTAAAGTCAATATATCTGAAACAAGTCTTCAGGGAAAACTTTATCAACGATTTAAATTGAACAACAGTAATGATTATACACAAAACATCGTGCATAAAGAGATTTTTGAGAATTAAATAATTCATCAATCAAGATGTACCTTTTTTATTTTAAAATTTAAACATTAATGAAACCTAAAAACTTGAAGCTGATCTTGCTCCATTCTGTATTTCAAAAATGTAGAATTTGTTTTACTTCCGTGAATATTTCACGGGTTACAACTAGTATATTGTATGCTCGTAAATATACTGGTAATGAAATGTTCGTGTCTGAACCAATTTTTCATCCACGTGTCTGGACCATTTTTTAATTATTATAGCAAGTGTTTCCAGTACAAGATGTAATGGAGATTGCCCTATCATTTGCATCGATCAGATCTTGCCACGAACACGCAGTTTCGATATTTGGACAAGTAATCATGTTTTATGAGTCCTGTACAGCCCCACAATCAGACGCAACGCTACTTTCGTTCAATAAACTCCCCTCTTTGCATGTTCGCCTTGCATCTTGTCACCTGGCATCTAGTTAAGAAAAATACAACCCCATTTTCTTTTTATTTATTTGATTCTCGACAGAACAGTGTCTTTTACATAAATAATAAACAATAGCATAAAATACAAGTTAATTAATACACTAAAATTTGATAATATTGCAAAAAAAATATCTTAAACTAACATGAAGCTACAACAAATCAATGGTTATAATAATTACACAGAAGTTATTCGAATAAATGTTATATTTATATAATAAAATATGTATATTGAAGTTTGATACATGTGCCATATGTGTATTGTTAAGTTTATTTAATGCGGGACCCAAGTGGTACGTGGTTAGCTCTTATATAGGGCAAGACAAACTTGTAACAACACTGTACAAAATACATTCAGAGCATTGTGACACATTCAATATAGTGAATATAAAATGTATCATCATATCAACACACCTCCTTACAATTTATGTTCACAAATTACAAACATGACAGAAATAAACATTAGTTACATTTAACCTTCAACTCAAAACAATACTTAAACTATTCAAAAAAAAATCCTTTTCTTCCCATTCCTTCTGATTATCTTTGGCATGAGCCCTTTGCAGGATTACTTCTTTGCATTTTTTTAATTGTAAGAATTTTAGCATTCTTACTTTCCATTGGAAGTATTCTTCACCGTCCAATAACGGTATATTAATTTCACTAATTCTCGCCATTTTTATTTAAATAAATACTTTTAAAACTTTCAACTTTTTTTAAAATCAATAATCACGGACCTTTAGCAACGGATTTCTAACAACCGATCTCTAACCACGCTCTGCTACCATGTTAAGTTTATTTAATGCGGGGACCCAAGTGATACATGGTTAGCTCTTATATAGGGCAAGACAAACTTGTAACAACACTGTACAAAATACATTCAGAGCATTGTGACAGATTCAATATAGTGAATATGAAATGTATCCACATATCAAAATGTATTGTAAACATAACAGTAGAATACATATTTATAGAAAAAATGTAGTATGATTTATTTGTTGCGCTTTTGCGTTAATAGAAGCTTGTTAACCCTTCCTTCCCTGTAATGTGTAACTAGTACACATTGCTTCAAATTGGAAACTAGATTTTTTTAAACAAAGTATTCCAGTCTGTTTTTCATTTAAAACCTTTTTAACAGATTTCTTGTTGGTTGGAAGAGTATAAGAATACAGCGACAATTTCATTGTCATTGAATATAATTTGAGCTGAGATGCAACTAAGTGCGTCATTAAGATATAAAATTTAAAAAAAACTATTTACGTCAGTGAACACCTAAATTATGTTCCTAGTGACGAACGTTTTACAGAAAACATTGTATGCAAAATAGTTATTCAAAACTACGACACTGACGACAGAACACCTAGTGAAGTTAAACAAATGGTTCAATGTGGAAACACTGAACACACACATAATACAATATGTAATTTCTAGCGCATAATCGATCTTGACTGATGACCCAGTAATTGGGTTTAATTACACGATACTTCATATGTCCAGTACTTAACTAGGTAAACTAAGTCAAAGTGCAGTTTATGCTTGTTCATTACCATATTCACAACACAATAAGATCAGTGAATATACTTACAATGTTAATGTGTTAGCTATAATGAGTCGCACATTTATATCACAGCTTACAATAATTTTAAACAATTATTTAATTTTAACACTAACATATAACATATACGTCAAGTGCAGAATTGAATCATCTCGTGTGACTTTTAATAAAATGAGTAGCGTTTTCTGCGATGATAATCTAAACTTGAAACTTCGACAACGGTTAGTCAAATGCTACGTTTGGTCAGTGTTATTGCATGGAGTAGAATCATGGACCCTCAAAGTTAGTAGTATGAACCGACTGGAAGCATTCGAAATGTGGATGCACCGGAGAATGCTACGGATACCCTGGACGGATATAGTCAGCAACACAAGGGTTCTTCAAAAAGCCAAAGTTGATAGAAAGTTGCTGACTAATATTAAAATCCGAAAGATGTCCTACTTGGGTCATGTATAGTACTTAGAGGAGCAAAGTACAAATTACTGCCCCTGATCATCCAAGGTAAAATAGAGGGTCGAAGAGGTGTTGGCTGGAGGCAAATCTCCTGGCTCCGCGATATACGTGATTGGACTGGTATAAGGGGCCTTGGAGATCTTTTTTGGGCTGCCATGGACAAAGATGTCTACTCTCAGGTGATATTCAACGTTGGGGAACCTGACATGACACTGAAAAGAAAAAGATATGTGCGTATGGCATAGTCAGGCACTTTATAAAATCAAATTTAAATCTCTCAGCCATCTCTTGGATTCGGTCGTCAGTTTGTTTACGTCCTCCATCACTCCGTGGAACCTGTGTTTAGGACATTCTCTTACAATGTGGTGTAGGGTCTGAACCGCAGCACCGCAGTCACAACTGGGGTCATCGATTTAGCCCCATCTGTGGTGATCGGCTGCACTTCTGCTGCAGTCTGTTCTAGCACGGTTCAGTGTTGCCCACTCTTTGCGGTCCAGCTCAAAGCTGGCAACCCTCTTAGATGGTTTCGCAATTAGGTATTTATTATTTATACAAAATGGGGTAGGAAGTTTGTCGACCTCCAAGTAGTCTACTCTAGATTACGCTAACAGATAAACATTTGGTGCTGCTACACAGCGATGGAAGCTGTGTATCAGCACCAAATGTGTATCTGTTAGCGTAATCCACACCGCGCGAAATAAGATTTTTTTACACTTTGCATCCAGATCCAGCGTTTGAACGTGATAAACTAGATTTGCTATAAGTTCCGGTCCCGTGTTTTAACGTGATCGATACCTGTTCCAAAAATATATTTGTTTTGAAACCCGATTTCTGATTCCTGGTGTCTAATATGGACAGTACTCTATACAGTGAAAATATGCATGAATTGATTTATGGTGGAGATTTTAATATCGCGTCATCTGTGCGTAGTGAAGTATCAAGTATTGAAGATGTTGATATACATATGAACCTGGAGAGCAACTATATTTAGGTTAGTCAAAAAGTTTTGAAACCGACATCTATGGAGCAGTATAAAAACCAACATTTCTACGCCATTTTAATATTTCATCTTTCATAAGAACGTACTCAAAATTTCATTTCGATCTGTCAATTCATTCTTTGTTTACAAGCCATTTGAAATTGACGTGTCAGTGTATTTTTTAACAATGGAAAAATTCGAATATCGTGCAGTGATTAAATTCTTTGTTTTGGAAGGTTTATCGGCTACTGAGATCCATGCAAAGATGGTGAAAGTATTAAAGAAGTCTTCTCCTTCATTTCCAACCGTTCACCGATGGGTTTTGAAGTTTAAGCGTGGCCGTACAAGCGTTGAAGACGATCCACGCTCAGGACGTCCAAAAAGTGCATCAACACCACAAATCATAGCGAAAATACAAGATATGGTTTTGGAAGATCATCGATCGACTATGGATGTGATAGCTGACACCATAGGCATCTCACATGGAACAACATGGCATATTTTGGCTGAAGTTTTGGGTTTCAAAAAACTGTGTGCACAATGGGTGCCGCATTTGCTAACAATGCAACAAAAACACGTTCGAATGCGACTTTCTGAGCAACATTTGGAACAATTTCGAAAGAATAAAAAGGATTTTCTGCGTCAATTCATCACTATAGATGAGACTTGGGTCTATCACCATGATCCTGGATCAAAACAAGAGGCTAAGGAGTGGTGTGAACCAGGCACTTTGGCTCCGAAGCGAGTTCGTGTCCAGAATACGGCCAAGAAGGTGTTAGCGTCAGTTTTTTGGGATGCAAAAGGAATTTTATTAATAGATTATCTCCAAACTGGTAAGACAATCAACTCCGATTATTATTGTGACCTTTTGGACCAGTTGGATGAAAAAAATTGTGAAAAAAGACCCGGTTTGCAGAAGAAAAAAATCATTTTTCATCAAGACAATGCACCTGCTCACACAGCTCAAAAAACCATAGCGAAAATCAGTGAATTAGGGTACGAATTGTTGCAGCATCCACCCTATTCTCCAGATTTAGCTCCCTCTGACTTCTGGCTGTTCTCACACATCAAGAAATTCCTTCGTGGAAAGCATTTTTCATCAAACGAAGAGGTTATAGCCGTCGTAGAGGAGTATTTTGCAGGCCTTCCAGAAAGTCACTTCCGTGATGGGACAACAAAGTTGGAAGATCGTTGGACCAAGTGTATTGATCTTATGGGAGACTATACTGAGCAATAAAAGTGATTTTTCCCCAAAAAAAATGTATTTTCATTTCCGCTTTCAAATCTTTTTGACTAACCTAGTAGTATAGTCTCCGGATCCAAACAGATTAAGAAATTTGCTGGATGATCCTAAAAGGTTATCAAAGGACATTTGTAAACATGTTCGTTTGCTTACACTCATAAAGATTTATTTTGTCATATTTTTAATCTCAATAAAAGTAACTAAAAGGAATATATGTACAAATATATTGTACAATTTAAAGTTTTCTTAAAAACTAATTAAAAATATTCTTTCCTCCCGGGACTAGGTAATTAATTAGTAATTTTCACTAAATTGCCAACGATTCTTTGAAAAAACCAACCCGTCAACTACATGACTAATGACTTATTTAGTTTTCCATGTGAATATACTTAAACGCAATAGGATATTTTGTACTTAGTACTTATGAAATTTTTTAATCCATTTAATTGGATAATTTCTAAATTACTTACTTATCAAGCCTTGATCTAAAATCATGTCGTCGGAACTGTTCTTGGAATTTTCTATTCCCGTAATAAGAATTTAGAAAGAAAATATTCTCATAATATTGGATTAAATTCCATAAAACATCTTAACTTCTATAAAACCAATGCCGCATGCTAATTGCAAGAGCATTCAATAAATCGCGCGACATTTGGAAGAATTTAAATCAAGATTATTGAAATCAATTTCCCGAGAATATTTCCTGAAAATCCTGAAAAAGACATCGAAATATTTTTTGGAATTCTTGAATCTTGCCATCGTAATATTTTTTTTGTATTTAATAAGGCATTAAATCTTTTGTACCGTATTTTCCATTTTGCGATGTATATTTCATAAATAAATAAATGAATTTATTAGGAAAATAATATAATATTCATAAGGCTTTAAATATTATAACCTTTATTATTTTCGATAAAATTCCTTTTACACGGAGTTTTGTTACGTTCATACATACCATTACGTGATTTCCATGTCAGGGTAAGCAAAGAAGACAAATCGCCAAACTTTCCTTTCTCGATACACTTTATACAACTTCTACGATTTTTTTTACGTTCTACGTTTCCTTCCCACAAAATATTATTCATTTCATCCAATCATTCTGTCTTGGGTTTTCATATATCACACATTTCACCATCATTTTTATTATTTATTAATTTGATTAGTATTTTTTTCATTCGTGCGTTCTTCACACCCAAAACATATCACATCGCAGTTCTTCAAACTACTCAACACATATCCCTTAAGTTCATATTTCTTATAACTCTTATAATTTCTTATAACTCTTATAAAATATCTCTTATAACTTCATTCCGTATTCTGTCATACATTGTTCCCCATATATTATTATCAGTGAATGCTTTTCAATAGCTTTTATTCGACTTCTTTCAACATTTTTCCTTGTTTCAAAATTTAGTTGAATCCTTGAAATTCAACGACTTACATATTCCAGTCAATAATACGTCTGTCTCCCAATTCTAAGGTTTCGCGTTCGATTCCTATTGGTACCCATTATTTTAAAAATGGTTTCTACATAATTTTCACTTACGCCATTTTTAACATGTTTTGTGCTTGGTTAGAAGAGTTTGACTCATGGCAATACACCCACCATGGCTTGCGCAAGAAGTTTTTCAGTAAACATGTTCTAATTCGAGGAATCCAATTTTTCCGGATATAATATTTTTATCGTTTATCCTTGACACAGTTTGAATCATACGAGTATTTTTAAATAAAAAAATATGATTCACAGATTACATCTGCAGGATTTATTACATTGTAACGATTCCCTGCAATCGACTATAATTTATTTAGAAAAAAATATTTTCTTATTAAGTTGTGCAAGAAAATGAAGTGGCAATGGGCAAGAGCCACGTAGCCAGAATATCAAACTCTCGATGGGTGTCCGAAATAGTCCAATGGTACCCATGAGGCCCAAAAAACCGAAGATACGCTGGATAGATTTTATTTTATTTATTTATTTTATTTATTATTACACATGACAAGAAATATACATAATTTGCGAAAAAACAACAGTTATTTTAATTTGGGCATACATTATTTTCATGGATCTGGGTTTGTCGCCTTTCATTTGTCGTATCCCCAGTAAACTAGGTTTTTGCCTGTATTTCACTGAGGATATTTAGCATGAAAAAATAAATCGATACTTCTTTCCGATTTTTGATCACACAAAAACAAAACCCCGCTGCACGTTCTCATCAACCTGGCAAACAGTGACACTCAATTACAATTGGAAACATCATGCGCAATCAAACTCTTCACACATCATCACTCCAGAAAGACCAAAAATGATCATCCCATAATATACCGCACACAATCATAAGAAAACAAATAAAAACAAAAGTAAAACCCAAAATGAACTAAAAATAAAATCAAAAATCTTCATCGCATAATATACCGCACACAATCGTAAGAATAAAAATAAAAACAAAAATATACAGAAACACAAATACAAAACAAAAAAAATTAAAACAACAAGAAGAAAACCACACTCAAGAGCCCACACAAATCTTTTCCACACGTCATTCATCCTGAGAGCCCAAGTACTCAAAATCCTGTCGCAATAATAACCACGCTCCGATCGACTGTCTAAATGGTTTTCCTCCCTTTATCTTAATTGAATTCGGCACACCATTGTATGTCATGGGATGAAATCAGAAAGCATGGCAGTATCACATTGCATCAACGAGCAAAACACCGAACTTGTTAGAGTCAACTTGGAAAGACCTTCATCCAGGAGTGAATCGACCCTGGTTGACAGTGATGATGGTATTATATAAAGTATAAAAAAATTGTAAATACAAAAAATTAAAGGAATTAAAAAACTCACCATATTCCCATTATATAAAAAAGAGAATTTAAATTAGAAACATTTATTTTCCAAAAGATCATTCGCTTATTGATATTAATAAAAAATAGCACATCACAAAAATAGATAAAGAAAAAGCAAACTGCCCTAAAAATATTGCCCTTTTGGATGGCTTTGATTCAATATTAGTTTTCATCTTATTTCTATGTTATCTCTTACTGCATGTGGTCTTAATTCTATCAGGCATTTTTTTATTTCCAATTTTATATTTATCATGCATTTTTATATCTTGTAATTTATTTTTATCAAACACTGTTTATTCCACTTTTTTGTAACGGTATAACCCTACCGGTTTCAAGGCTTTCACCTCCTCTTCAGGGGAGCACAAACAAGACTAAATTCTTTTCGAACTGGTACCGCTATACACGTTTCAACGGTTGGGGACTGAGAGGTGAGGGGGGCATGAGACGATTTCGGCCAAGAGCGGAGAGGTTTTTGGGATATAACTGTTTAACAGATGTTCGGATCGACATAAGTCGTGTAATACACAGAGTGATACTCACACTATTGCAAAATGAGTCTTCTGGCTGAATGATCTATACTCCATTTAAATTTCAAAGATTTATAATTTAAATATGTTCCCATTGGTACGTACCAACGGGAAGCAGCCCTCAACCCTTGGCCCGTGAGACAGGCGTCTAACCAATTGTGTATGTTTCAGAGGTCGTCAAGGTAGAAATATTTGTATCGGGGATTATTACAATCGTCTTCTTCCCAGTGTCATGTCAGGTACCCCCAACGTTAACTATCACCTGAAAGTAAGCATATTTTTCCCCGGCAGCCCGAAAAAGATCCCCGACGCTCCTTATACCAGTCAAAGCATGTTTATTGCAGAGCCAGGAGATTTGCCTCCTGCCAACACCTCTTCGACCCTCTATTTTGTCTTGGATGATCAGGTTCAGTAATTTGTACTTTGCTCCTCTAAGTACGTGACCCAAATAGGACATCTTTCGGATTTTAATATTAGTCAGCAACTCTCTATCAACTTTGGCTCTTTGAAAAACCCTTGTGTTGCTGATCATATCCGTCCAGGGTATCCGTAGCATTCTCCGGTTCATCCACATTTCGAATGCTTCCAGTCGGTTCATACTACCAACTTTGAGGGTTCATGATTCCACTCCATGCAATAACACTGACCAAACGTAGCATTTGACTAACCGTTGTCAAAGTTTCAAGTTTAGGTTATCATCGCAGAATACGCTTCTCATTTAATTAAAAGCCGCACGAGACGATTCAGTTCTGCACTTGTCTTCGGTTTCTAAGTCGAGGTCTTCCACTAGGATTCCACTAGGAATTCCACTTTATGTTCATGAAAGATATTTCTAAATTGCTCAAATTTCCTAAAGGCTAACGACGATATGGTACATATGCGTTTATGGACCAGCCCTCAAATGTATATTTCTGATATAATCAGAATCAAATCAACTTAAATTCGAAGGGAAAGAACAAAACACAGCCTTGGATCAGAACCGGATATTCTCGGCTTCTCCAAATTTTACATAAGCATTCTTGTTAGGGAGCCGCGTCGCGGAAGTCAATTTATTAATTTATATTCGTTGATAAACAAACTAGTGGGAGCGGATTGGACTGAAAAAAAAACTATAAATATTTTGTTGATAATTTTATTTTTTCAATAGATCTTCATTTATTTTTAGTTAATTTCATATAAATACTCGTATACTAATGTAGAAATTCAGGAGAAATCGTATGAGTTTTATGGTGACAGTTTTTTAATTTTAATGTCATATAAACGTAGAAAATCAGAGATATTTGGAAGTTTTATGATTACAGTTAGTTTCAGTGTAATTTTAAAAAACATACTAACGTAGAAAGCCATAGTCATCATAGTTGTATGATTACAGTTATTTTTTATTTAATTTCGTATAAAGATATAAACGTGGTCAGAGAGAAATCACACGATTTGTATGATAACAGTTAATTTTAATTAATTTAATATCAACATACAAACGTAGAAAGTTAGGGAAATGTATTTATTTATTTTCTCACAACAGGTTTAGCCCAATTAATTTGAAAAATACAGGAGGTGTTAACATTAAAAATTAAGAAAAATTAGGTATATAGAATAAAATAATTACATAAAATAAAAAATAATGTATATACATAACACATCGATCAATAAGTCCTGGGACTAACTACTAAAACAACATTTGTTTGCCAAAATTCTTCTTTATTCCTCAACATAGTCTCCTTCAAGAGCGATACATTCATTCCAGCGCTTTCCTAACTTTTCTATGCCAGCCGTGAAGAACGATTTATCTTTGGTTTCAAAATAGGTGTTAGTTTCATTTCACTTCACTTCTTCATTGGAGACAAATCTATTGCCTCGAAGCATCTTTTTGAGGTCTGCGAACAGCCAATAGTCGCTGGGGGTCAAATCTGGAGAATACGGTGGGTGCGGAAGCAATTCGAAGTTCAACTCATGCAATTTGGGCAACGTTACCATCGACTTGTGACACGGTGCATTGTTCTAATGAAAGAGAACCGGTCCGTTTTTAGCAATTTCTGCCTTCAAACGCTCCAATAACGCTATGTAATATTCGCCTTTGATGGTTTTTCCCTTTTTAAGGTGATGATCGATGAATATTATACCATGCGACAAATATGTCGCATATAAACACACAAACATATGATATAAATATATTCAAAGTCACTTAAGTGCGTTGATGAGTGTTTTTTTAACGCGCTTAATCTTAGAAGAAAATTTACTTTTGTTTTTGGTAATCTGATATGAAATATGTTAATATCCGAAGCAGTCCCGTTCAAAAAAGAATTTTCGGGTGATTGTCCGTCTTTGTGAGGTTCGTGGGCATATGCTCACGTATGTGTTTATGGATTTCGTGGGGATGGATAGTCATTTGAATTATTTATGCAACCATGTAACTTGCTTCATTTCCTTTTGTCTGATTGGCTGGAAGAGATTACCATCTGGCAAAAAGCCCGCCAGTTTGTATTTGCAATAAAAGTGTTAAATAAATAAAGTGAAATGAAATTTTATGTTAAAAAATATTTCAAATAAGAAGAGTTTTCTGATGGAACAGCAAGGTTCGAAAGCTTTTGGCTTGAACATGTTAAATATATGTACAAATACCACAATCACCTTTTTTATATCCTTGAGCCGCAAACTTTTGGACCTCATTAAGGATTTTTTTTAAGTGATATGGTAAAGCGCCGTTTCCTGGCCATTGGGCTTCAAAACCGCTTCCGAACTACCTCAACCGTTTAACTTACAGATGATAAATAATTTAGTTGCATGAACAACACGACGTTTGTCTAACAATATATGTAATGAACTTAATTAATTCAGAAGAAACGTGATATTCTAATGAGTGTTGCATAGCAATCTTACATGTCGACAATAATTACCATTAGCTATGTAATAATAAGTTGTGAAGTATCAATATATGCAACACTTACACAACTCTAATATATTATGTATAGTTAAGACATTAACATTGTGGAGGTTTAAAGACATTGTAATGTGTTTTATCAAACACTGTTTATTCCACTTGTGTTTTATCAAACACTGTTTATTCCAGTGTTTGATAAAACAAATTATAACTCTAAAAGTAAGACCACCAATGACGACCTCCGTAGTCTAGTGCAGTGCTTCCCAAATATGGGGCCGCGAGATTTCTCGTGGGGGTCGCGAAAATATTACAAATATTCATGTGAGTATAGTTTTTAGGTGTGGGGGGGGGGAATTAATTACTTCAGATTTAGGGGGCCGTTACATGAAAGTAATTGGGAAGCACTGGTCTAGTAAATTAGACATTTGAATTCCTTAAGGCATTAACATTGTGGAGGTTCAAAGACATTATTAATTTGTTTTATCAAACACTATTCATTCCACTTTTGTTTTATCAAACACTGTTTATTCCAGTGTTTGGTAAAACAAATTACAGCTCTAATAGTAAGGCCACTAATGACGACCTCCGTAGTCTAGTTAATTTGACTTCCTTAAGGCATTAACATTGTGGAGGTTTAAAGACATTGTAATTTGTTTTATCAAACACTGTTTATTCCACTTTTGTTTTATCAAACACTGTTTATTTCAGTGTTTGATAAAACAAATTAGAACTCTTATAGTAAGGCCACTAATGACGATCTCCGTAGTCTAGTTAATTAGATATATGACTTCCTTAGTGCATTAACATTGCGGATGTTTAAAGACATTGTAATTTGTTTTATCAAATACTGTTTATTCCACTTTTGTTTTATCAAATACTATTTATTCCAGTGTTTGATAAAACAAATTACAACTCTAATAGTAATGCAACTAATGACGACCTCTGTAGTCTAGTTAATTAGACATTTGACTTCCTTAAGGCATTAACATTGTGGAGGTTTAAAGACATTGTAATTTGTTTTATCAAACACTGTTTATTCCACTTGTGTTTTATCAAACACTGTTTATTTCAGTGTTTGATAAAACAAATTACAACTCTAATAGTAAGGTCACTAATTACGACCTCCGTAGTCTAGTTAATTAGACATTTGACTTCCTTAAGGTATTAACATTGTGGAGGTTTCAAGACATTGTTATTTGTTTTATCAAACAGTTTTTATTTCACTTTTGTTTTTTCAAACACTGTTTATTCCAGGGTTTGGTAAAACAAATTACAAATCTAATAGTAAGGCCACTAATTACGACCTCCGTAGTCTAGTTAATTAGACATTTGACTTCCTTAAGGTATTAACATTGTGGAGGTTTCAAGACATTGTTATTTGTTTTATCAAACAGTTTTTATTTCACTTTTGTTTTTTCAAACACTGTTTATTCCAGGGTTTGGTAAAACAAATTACAAATCTAATAGTAAGGCCACTAATTACGACCTCCGTAGTCTAGTTAATTAAACATTTGACTTCCATCTTAGATTTTCGGTTTCAATTCCCATTATTATTCATATGTCGTGTCAAATCCCCTAGATGTTAGTAATACATGTTCATTCAAGTGCTGCTTAGCCAAAAGAGACGCATTCTTACGATCGCTTTGATAGATATTAAATTTAGGAAGTGAATAAATAAATAAGTAAAGGTTTATTGATATCAACATATTATGTACATAAATACTTTCTGAAATCGCGCATATATCTCAAGATAAATAGCAGAAAATAAATATAAGAAAAAAGCTATCAAAACGTATAGGTTCTAGTTCATACATGTCCAAATCGTGGCCCGCGGGCCACATGTGGCCCTTTCGAGGTTTCCAACTTTCTATACATTTGGCATTTTGTCATTGATAAAATAAAAAAACGAATTCCGTGCACGTTAATTATAATAATTTTCACATATTATTAATTTAGTGAGAGACGATTTTATTAGCTAGGTGTCGCATCTATAGGCCAGCACCAGACATTCCTTTGTAGTAATGTAAGTGTTATGCGCGACAGTGCTAGCACCGAGCAATACAGAACGAGTGTTCTGTAATGTAGTCATATACTCGTATATGGCTATGGTACGTGTCAGCTGCCAAGTATGTTCAAAATTATAAAATCGAAGTGTCGAAACAGGTTGATTGATGAAAACTTGACCAATCAACTGCGATGCGTGAAGTCCAAATTACCAATCGATATTAAAAAATTGTCAAATAATAAAAAAACAAATGTTTCATTTATATTACAAAGTAATTAAATATTTCG
Source organism: Odontocerum albicorne (assembly GCA_949825065.1). Taxonomy (NCBI): domain Eukaryota; kingdom Metazoa; phylum Arthropoda; class Insecta; order Trichoptera; family Odontoceridae; genus Odontocerum; species Odontocerum albicorne. Next base: position 2,307,213 of record OX463846.1, on the reverse strand, counting down.
ATTGTATATATAAGTTGTTTATTTATTTTTAATATGTAAATAAACTTCATACTATATTATTATTAAGTTATAAAATATTTATGTGTGGCCCATCTGTAATGTATCTCTACCAATGTTAATCTTATCATATACTATGTTATCCACATCCAATAAATATTATAAGTAATCATGCAAACCAATGTTAAGCTTATCAATGTTAACCATATCATGTTCTATGTTATCTACATCCAATAAATATTATAACTTAGCAATGTTGACCATATCATGCACTATGTTATCTACATCCAATAAATATTAGTGTTATCACGTGTAGGTCAAACTTAACTCAATGTATTATGTTTAAATTTATCATCTGTTGAAATTGTCAGGAGCTGCTTACTATCCAAATTTAATAAAGATTTCATATTACTAAATGGAAATAAACAGCGAACGATACATTCCAAATAGATTGCCTGATATCGATTTGACCTTAAGGGCACAGATAACATACCCGACCAATTATCTAAGGGTCGTGCGTACGCTATCTTCGCTTTAAATAGGACGTCATATCAGAGGCAGAATCATTATTATTAAAACAACTACGATGGTAACATCATCGTTATTATTACTTCTATAATACTGTTTATATTATACTTCAATGTTATTCAAAGATTATACAAATAAAATTACACAGTTGAAATTCTAAAAGTGTTTTCGTTGCAAAAGGCCATAACACATCAAAGACTTCCAATGTTTTATTTAGCCCACCAAATGATTTCAGTGGGACACCCCTGCTCTAGTTAGTGACATTCCTTTATTTTCAGATGAGAAAAAAATAGAGTGTGCCTGAAACTAGGATATATTTTAACTAGGATATAACTAGGATATACTGTGTAAAATACTCAGTATCAACAAATCAAAATAGAATGGAATAATTTATTTATTATACAAAAGAGAAGTTGAAAAAACAAGCATAATCATTTATAATTATTTTTTAAACTGAATGTATATAAAGTATTTGTTTCAATAAAACGTATAGAAGTTTAGAGGAAAAGATAAAAATGGATTGTTTCAACTGAACTTAAACAAAAAATTGCCAGAATTGTTATTGCAACTGAAAATTATAAATTGTATTCATATTTTTTTCAACGGTACTCAAAGGAAGAAATATATTATAATTGTTTTTTTCTTCAACAGAACCTATATAAAGAAACACTTTTTTTTTTTCAACTGAACCTATATAAAGAAACACATTTTCTTCAACTGATTCTATATAAAGAAACACTTTTTTTTTCAACTGAACCTTTATAAAGAAACACTTTTTTTTTTCAACTGAACCTATATAAAGAAACACTTTTTTTTTTCAACTGAACCTTTGTAACGAAGCACATTTTTGTTCAACTGAACCTATGTAAAGAAACACTTTTTTTTTTCAACTAAACCTATGTAAAGAAACACTTTTTTTTTCAACGGAACCTATATAAAGAAACCCGTTTTTTCAACTGAACCTATATAAAGAAACACATTTTTGTTCAACTTAACCTATATAAAGAAACACATTTTTGTTCAACTGAACCTATGTAAAGAAACACATTTTTTTTTCAACGGAGCCTATATAAAGAATACCGTTTTTTCAACTGAACCTATATAAAGAAACACATTTTTGTTCAACTTAACCTATATAAAGAAACACATTTTTGTTCAACTGAACCTATGTAAAGAAACACATTTTTTTTCAACTAAACCTATATAAAGAAACCCGTTTTTTCAACGGAACCTATATAAAGAAACACATTTTTTTTTAACTGAACCTATATAAAGAAACACATTTTTGTTCAACTGAACCTTTATAAAGAAACACTTTTTTTTTCAACTAAACCTATGTAAAGAAACACTTTTTTTTTTCAACGGAACCTATATAAAGAAACCCGTTTTTTCAACTGAACCTATATAAAGAAACACATTTTTGTTCAACTTAACCTATATAAAGAAACACATTTTTGTTCAACTGAACCTATGTAAAGAAACACATTTTTTTTCAACTAAACCTATGTAAAGAAACACTTTTTATTTTCAACGGAACCTATATAAAGAAACCCGTTTTTTCAACTGAACCTATATAAAGAAACACATTTTTGTTCAACTTAACCTATATAAAGAAACACATTTTTGTTCAACTGAACCTATGTAAAGAAACACATTTTTTTTCAACTAAACCTATGTAAAGAAACACTTTTTATTTTCAACGGAACCTATATAAAGAAACCCGTTTTTTCAACTGAACCTATATAAAGAAACACATTTTTGTTCAACTTAACCTATATAAAGAAACACATTTTTGTTCAACTGAACCTATGTAAAGAAACACATTTTTTTTCAACTAAACCTATGTAAAGAAACACTTTTTATTTTCAACGGAACCTATATAAAGAAACCCGTTTTTTCAACTGAACCTATATAAAGAAACACATTTTTGTTCAACTTAACCTATATAAAGAAACACATTTTTGTTCAACTGAACCTATGTAAAGAAACACATTTTTTTTCAACTAAACCTATGTAAAGAAACACTTTTTATTTTCAACGGAACCTATATAAAGAAACCCGTTTTTTCAACTGAACCTATATAAAGAAACACATTTTTGTTCAACTTAACCTATATAAAGAAACACATTTTTGTTCAACTGAACCTATGTAAAGAAACACATTTTTTTTCAACTAAACCTATGTAAAGAAACACTTTTTATTTTCAACGGAACCTATATAAAGAAACCCGTTTTTTCAACTGAACCTATATAAAGAAACACATTTTTGTTCAACTTAACCTATATAAAGAAACACATTTTTGTTCAACTGAACCTATGTAAAGAAACACATTTTTTTTCAACTAAACCTATGTAAAGAAACACTTTTTATTTTCAACGGAACCTATATAAAGAAACCCGTTTTTTCAACTGAACCTATATAAAGAAACACATTTTTGTTCAACTTAACCTATATAAAGAAACACATTTTTGTTCAACTGAACCTATGTAAAGAAACACATTTTTTTTCAACTAAACCTATGTAAAGAAACACTTTTTATTTTCAACGGAACCTATATAAAGAAACCCGTTTTTTCAACTGAACCTATATAAAGAAACACATTTTTGTTCAACTTAACCTATATAAAGAAACACATTTTTGTTCAACTGAACCTATGTAAAGAAACACATTTTTTTTCAACTAAACCTATGTAAAGAAACACTTTTTATTTTCAACGGAACCTATATAAAGAAACCCGTTTTTTCAACTGAACCTATATAAAGAAACACATTTTTGTTCAACTGAACCTATATAAAGAAACACTTTTTTTTCAACCAAACCTATGTAAAGAAACACTTTTTTTTCAACTGAACCTATATAGAAAAAGATGATCAATGTATTTTCAACTCAACCTACATATTGTATATAAAAAAATCGATTTTTCAATTACCCATATACAAAATAAAACAGAACGAAATGGTTTTAACTCAACCTATGTAAAGAAACCGATTATAATAAATAAGTTATTCTTTTTTTTTTGTTCAACTCAACCTACATAACGAAACAGGATTTGAATTATTCATTCAACTCAACCAATCTAAAGAAATGATTACGTGTATTGTTGATAATATCTGACCAAACAGACAGGATAATCCAATCATTGGAAATAAATATTAAGACTTCAACGAACTCCGTGGTATGGTAAGACGCCTGTCTTCCAAACCGTGGGTTAAAGGTTTGATTCCCGTTTATGTCCACATACATTAAAAACAACTTTTTTCTAGTGTTTGCTAAAATCAAGCAGCTTTTAGGTTGGTTGGAAGAGACTGACATATATCATAAACATGTCAGTTTGCACTGTTTACAACGGAAGTGTGATAAAGTACAATACAATAAAGAACATATATTTATTAACCCTACCTTCCCTGTGTTGGGTATCTTCTACACGTTGCTTCTAATAACCATCAATATCTCTATAAATATAATAAATACAAGGTTAAGGTTTTAGGTATTCCTCCATAATATATTTACGCATTGATTTAAAAAATAATATTATTAATAATCAGAATTTATCGACTACATCGAGGTGTTTTGTAAAGATCGAAAACAAATTCGCATTTAAACGCGGCGCTGCCTCGTCTTGACGATAGGTGAATAGTATGCGGGAAGCGCGACACTATATTCGCATCTCACTCTTGCATACTAGACTGAATTGCGAGAACCTGAATTGCCTCAACGCCGCAAGCATATGCGTAAGCGCCGGGGTATGCGACTGTATTCCGCGCCGCTAGTAGCTTCTAAGCTTGCAAATAGGTTGGACGTACGCCCGTTCCGTGAGCGGTGCCAGATGGTTTTTTAATGTTTTCAGCAAATAAATCTCAATTATTATAATTTTTAACTTCAATTATAATAAATTAAGGGGATTATCTATGAATGTTCTTATTTTTCCGATTTAAAATCGCTAATTTTTTATTGCGGACTCACTACCCAACACCGTAACACGCGTATTATTTTTATCAGCGTAAGGGAAGGGTTAAGTAAAGAACATTAAATTTTAATACAGCTGATTTTCAAGTTGAAAAAACAATGTAACAAAGAATGTTTCTAAAAACATTAATACAAAATTTCACAATACAAAGACATTCAAGTCCACCTCTGTTGAGTTGTTTAGGAAACAAATTCAACGATAACCTTCAAAGTAGTCTTTCGAAACCAATTTAAATTGGATTTGACTTTATTGATAAACATGTAAACTTGTAAATTAATATAAAACCCAATTTCAAATGTAAAACGTTTAATATTGATTATACTCGTATTATATCGAACTTAGCAGATTTCTAATAAATAGAGGAACACCACTTAACTACACTTCATTTAACTGATTTCAGCCCCCGAACTTTAAGGGGATATTCTACTCTAGAAATTTGATAAAATCTGTTTTTTTTTGCATATTCTTAAAGTTTAAACCTTTAAAAATACGTTCTCAAAAACAAATTTTAAAATTCATAATATTTACGAAGTTATAGCTATAAATGAGGCAGCAATTACGCCGCGCCGGAATGACTCAAACAATAATCTCAAAACTTTAAACGAGTTTTTTTTCGAACTACTTTTTTCGACCTGGTCGACATAAAATCTCAAGTTATATCCAACCGATTGCCTGCAAATTTGATTTAAAACTTTGATAAATGTTTTTATATCGTCTCTACTTTGGAAAATTTAAAACTATTTTTTTAAAAAAAAAGGTAAAAAAGCATCCGCCATTTAACTTATTTAGTTTTTTTTTGTTAAGTCTGAAAAAACGCCCGAAATTCCCCCTTGAATCAATGTATTGTATAAACACTGACATTGCGCAACAAGCACGTGACACTGTTGATTATGGTCCATGAAGTATCGGACGTGGGATATTTGTTAGAGATTTTACACAGGTGATGTGGGGAATAATACTGCCGTTACATGTTAATTTATTTTTATTTTATTTGTCACGTGTAAAGAATGGCATGATAGAGATATATACACGCAATACATGTATTATTTTGTGATACACTAACAAAAATGGGGGAGGGGGGTTATCGGTTTGACTGTAATGATATATACCATACATTAATGTTACATGTGAATGTATTCAGATTTTATTTATCACACTCGTATATGTATATACTCATTCCGAAGAGATAAATAGAGATATAAACACGTGATAAATATATAATATTGTGATACACTGCGAAAATGGGAGAAAGAATAACGTTGTGACTGAAATGATGTACCCATATCGTGAATATACTTATATTTTCTTTATTAAACTCGTTTATACTCGTATACCCTTATACATAATAAAAAATAGTAATATTATGATATACTATGAAACTGGGAGGGAGACTAACGGTATGATTTATGTGATACATATATTACATATATGTAACATGTGAATATACTTATATTTTCTTTATCAAACTCGTTTATACACTTTTATACATAATGAAAAATAGAGATATATACACGCGACAAATATATAATATTATGATATACTATGAAACTGGGAGAAAGAATAACGGCGTGACTTATCTGATATATATTACATATCTTTTACACGTTTATATACTTATATTTTCTTACTAAAATTCGATTGTACGCTTTTATACATAATGAAAAATAAAGATATATACACGCGACAAATATTTAATATAATGATATACTATGAAATTGGGAGGGAGAATAACGGTGCGACTTATGTGATATATGTTATATGTATATTACATATATGTTACACGTTAATATACTTATATTTTCTTTATCAAACTCGTTTACATACTGTTTGACATAATGAAAAATAGAGATATATACACGCGACAAATATGTAATATTATGATATGCTGTGAAACTGGGAGGGAGAATAACGGTATGATTTATGTGATACATACGAGTATATTACATATATGTTACATGTGAATATACTTATATTTTCTTTAGCAAACTCGTTTAAAAACTTTTATACATAATGAAAAATAGAGTTATATACACGCGAAAAATATGTAATATTATGATATACTATGAAACTGGGAGAAAGAATAACGGCGTGACTTATCTGATATATATTACATATCTGTTACACGTTAATATACTTATATTTTCTTAATAAAATTCGTTTGTACGCTTTTATACATAATGAAAAATAAATATATATACACGCGACAAATATGTAATATTATGATATACTATGAAATTGGGAGGGAGAATAACGGTGCGACTTATGTGATATATGTTATATGTATATTACATATATGTTACACGTTAATATACTTATATTTTCTTTATCAAACTCGTTTACATACTGTTTGACATAATGAAAAATAGAGATATATACACGCGACAAATATGTAATATTATGATATGCTGTGAAACTGGGAGGGAGAATGTCGGTATGACTTATATGGTATACATATATCATACATGTTACATGTAAATATACTTATATTTTCTTTATCAAACTCGTTTACATACTTTTTGACAATGAAAAATAGAGATATGTACACGCGACAAATATGTAATATTATGATATGCTATGAAACTAGGAGGGAGAATAACGGTGTAACTTATGTGATATACATATTTCATACATGTTACATGTGAATATACTTATATTTTCTTTATCAAACTCGGTAACATACTTTTTGACATAATGAAAAATAGAGATATATACACGCGACAAATATGTTATATTATGATATGCTATGAAACTAGGAGGGAAAATAACGGTCTGACTTATGTGATATATATAACATATACATTACATGTGAATAAACTTATATTTTATTTATCACGCTTGTTAACGAGTATATGCTCATACAGAACGGAAAGGTAGAGATAAATGGGACACCAGAGTTCAAAAACAACAATAATAACACATTGTAGAAATAAATAATTCATACAAAAACATTACAATGTAATGAACTAGGTATTTTCAATTACTATGAAATCGTTTGTAAAAATTAGACCCCTTTCATGAAATTCTAATAAAGCATTAAAGCATCCTTCTGAGTAAAAAAATCTATTTCAGTTTAACCATACTTTCGTTGAACTTCTACCTAACGTGATAGTTAATTTTATTCAAATTAAAACACAAACATCCGTATTATTTTGAGATTTCTACGTAAACATGTATCAATTCTAGGGAATCCTTTTTCCCCGGACACATTATGTTTAATCCTACATCCTTGACACAGTTATTCATCTGTCTGAATCATATTTTCCCCGGACACATTATGTTTAATCCTACATCCTTGACACAGTTATTCATCTGTCTGAATCATATTTTCCCCGGACACATTATGTTTAATCCTACATCCTTGACACAGTTATTCATCTGTCTGAATCATATTTTCCCCGGACACATTATGTTTAATCCTACATCCTTGACACAGTTATTCATCTGTCTGAATCATATTTCTGTAGATAAAATGACATGACTAACCTTTATATTTTTTTACGTAATGTCGTAGACATTTTTATTATCCTTAGTAATATGGATTCCTCAGTATAGACGACCTTCAAATGCTTATATATAGAATTAATAAAGCCGGTTTGAGGCTGGGGCTGAACATGAACGTGAGTAAAACTAAGTTCATGGTGTTTGTCCGGCAAGATCACGCAGGAGCACGTCTTACATTGAACGGTGCTGATATAGAGAGAGTGAAAAAAATTAAATGCCTCGGAAGTATCCTAGTGGAAGACCTCGAACCAGAAACCGAAGTCAAGTGCAGAAATGAATCGGCTTTTAATAAAATGAGAAGCGTATTCTGCGATGATATTCTAAACTTGAAACTTCAACAACGGTTAGTCAAATGCTACGTTTTAGTCAGTGTTTTTGTATGGAATGGAATCATGGATCCTCAAAGATGGTAGTATAAACCGACTGGACGCATATGGTTAGTAACACAAGGGTTCTTCAAAGAGCCAAAGTTGATAGAGAGTTGCTGACTAATATTAAAATCCAAAAGGTGTCCTACTTGGGTCATGTACTCAGAGGAGAAAAGTTCAAATTACTGCACCTGATCATCCAAGGCAAAATAGAGGGTCGAAGAGGTGTTGGCAGGAAGCAAATCACCCAGCTCCGCAATATACGTGATTGGACTGGTATTAGGAGCGTTGGGGATCTTTTCCGGGCTGCCGGGGACAAAGATGCCTATTCTCAGGTGATATTCAACGTTGGGGGGACCTGACATGACACTGAGAAGAAGATGATAAATCTTGATAAACGAATCTATGTATCATTATGATAGAATAGGCTGCCCATCGTGATCGAATATAATAATGATATGATGATAAAATAGGCTGCCATCGTGATTAAAATCCGAAAGGTGTCCTACTTGGGCAATGTACTCAGAGGAGCAAAGTTCAAATTACTGCACTTGATTATCCAAGGCAAAATAGAAGGCCGAAGAGATGTTGGCAGGAGGCAAATCTCCTGGTTCCGCAATATACGTTATTGGACTGGCATAAGGAGCGATGGAGATCTTTTTCGGGCTGCCGGGTACAAAAATATCTTCTCTCAGGTGATATTCAACGTTGGGGGGACCTGACATGACACTGATAAGAAGAAGAAGTAATATAATATATTGATTGATTATATTTTAACATACCATCATGCCTTATTGAGGTATCTCGACACGCATTTTTCACCTATTCTACATGTATACACCTTCTCATACAACTCCTACGATTACTCTAACATTTTACATTCCCTTTTATCAAAATACAATTACATTGATCCTACTATACTTTCCATTCTATCACACCTTCCACTCACATTTGCATTGTAAATATGTTTTGCTAGTATGCCTTCATTAATTCGTTACATGTGCCCAAATAATCTCTTCTTAATTTTGATCAATACATCACCCTTAAGTTCACATTCGTCCCTAATCATTTAACCCTTATGTCCTGTGATGTGTAACTAGTACATATTGCTTCTAAAAACTTTAATATCTCTATAAATTTAATAAATACTGGGTTCAGATTTAAGGTATTCCTCCGTAATACATTTACGCATTGAATGAAAAAATTACATTAATAATAATTAGCACTTATCGGCCACATCAGAGATATGTTGTGAAAATCGGGAATAAATTTCCCAATACAATCAAACGTGCGCCAGTGTGTGAGGAATTTATATTCATTCTAAAAACCGCTATGGGTAAGGAAGCGACGCTTTTCACGTCTCACTCTCACTCTTCTTCGGTATATGGGAACGCAAGAAATAGAATCTCAGTTCGCTTGCTTCTCTCGCTTCAGCAGCTCGCGGGCTTTCGTTTGAGGTGGTCGCTTTGCCCGTTTTGTGAACGTCGGCCGATGGTTTTTTTCATGTTTTCAGGAATTAAATTTAAATTATTATCACTTTTGACTTCAAATTTAATTAATTTAAGCGATTGGCTATGAATATATTTGATTTTTTTTTCAATTTTAAATCGCTCATTTTCACATGTGTATGGATGTGTATTGAATACACAGCACCGGAACGCGTGGATTTTTTTAGCACAGGAAGGGAAAGGTTAATTTCTTATTCTGTCATACATTGTCACCCCGTGTATTCTTCTCACATGTGCACGCATTTCTACAGCATTTATTATTATGTCTCACTCCCATACTTCAAAGTTGGTACTAAAATGTTGTTGTGAACTATCATCTTAGCAGATTTTGATACTGACCGGTTCAATTATAGTCTCCAACTCAAATTTGTAGTATACGCACAATATTTAATTATTTAATTAACGATGCAACAGTGTCTTTTATATACAGATGAACATGTGACAGGTTATACAAATACTACAATTATTGACAAAAAATATAAAACTTTGTCTTAAGCTAACATGGAGATACAAAAAGCAGTAGTTATAATAAATTACAAAGTCATAGTTTAAAATTATTTAATATTAATATGTATATTTAAGTTCAGTATATGTATGTATATCACAAAATATTACCAAATTTTACCAAGTACTCGTAGACTTACGTAATTGTCGAAGACTTGTTTTATAGCAGTAAAGAACTTAGATTGGTTTTTTAGTGGAACAACGCTAACATAGAACAAGCAGAATTAGATTTTCCGAGAATTTTATGGATAGATCTTGAGATATAGAAAACACATGGGTTCACTTGTAGAACGAGATGCAAGTTGCTTTGCAGAATCGAAACCTTCCACATGTTGATGCAGGGTTACTCAACTCCAGAGGCAAAGTATTGACCTTAATGTTTCGTTTATTTTAGGTTATTTATGTTAATAAAGGAGAGCACAAAGTTAGTAGCTATTTATATTTTTTGACATGTATAATTTTTTTAAATATTTCTGAAATAAAGAAAAATAGTGGTGTAGAACTAGTATATGTATGGTGCGCTAGAAATTATTGAAAAAAAATCAGTTATTCGAATATCACTAGATCAGGGAGACAGTGTGTGCTTAAAAATAAAAAGTAAAATTTCCGCACAGATACGAGTATAAAGGACACTTTGAATTATTCAACACCCTTTAAAGAGGGTTGACAGAACTGATATTCGTATCATAAAGGAAACGTTATCATTTTTTAGGTTAAAAATAAACCGAACACAAATATTTCGGAGTCTCTCTTGTATTAAATCATATATCTAGATCGAAAAATAAATATTTGAACATAAATATTTTTAAAAAATTAAACTTTAAGACCCAGTGAAAACATCGCAATCTTTTCCAATTGCCCGCTTGTTTTTAATCAATTCCTATGTTTGTGGAGGGTTTACTAAAATTGCTATATCTAAGTTAATATTAAGAATGTTGTTTATAGTTAAGGCATAAACGTTGTGGAGGTTTAAAGACATTATAATTTATTTTTATCAAACACTGTTTATTCCACTTTTTTGTGACGGTATAACCCTACCGGTTTCAAGGCTTTCACCTCATCTTCAGGGGAGCACAAACAAGACTAAATATGGTTCGAACTGGTACCGATATACACGCTTCAACGGTTGGGGGCTGAGGGATGAGGGAGGCATGGGACAATTTCGGCCAAGAGCGGAGAGATTTTTGGGAAATAACTGTTCAACAGATGTTCGGATCGGTGTACTGACTTAGATTTTTTTAGGGCCTCTAATCTGTCCAATTTATTTCCGTTACTACTGATATGTATGAATTTGGCATCATCGATAGAAAAAGTATGGTTTTCACGGTGACAATGATTAGCCATTTCAGAATAAATTAGAGGATTTGTTAAGGCGGATTTGTGTTCACGAAATCTCTTTTCAAAAGATCTTCCTGTCTTTCCTATATAGAAATTATCACAGTCAGCACATAAAAATTTATACACACCACTGTTCTCAGCCCCCAACCGTTGAAGCGTGTATATCGGTACCAGTTCGAACAGCATTTAGTCTTGTTTGCGCTCCCCTGAAGATGAGGTCAAAGCCTTGAAACCGGTAGGGTTATACCGTCACAAAAAAGTGGAATAAACAGTGTTTGATAAAAATAAATTATAAAATATTAAGAATATTGTAATGACACTTTGTTTAATTGTTGAAAATACTTGAATAATATTATAATGACACTTTGTTTCTTTGTTAAAAATACTTTAGTATGATGTGATAATACTATCAACCACACTATTCACGCATGTACCGGGTTACATTTATTTTCTATTGAAGGAGATGAAAGCAAGATATGACCAATCAAAAGACGGGGTTGTGGAGATTAATGTGATATATCATCAATCAAAGGACTAGATAGGAGAGTTGAAAGTAAGATATCATCAATCAAAAGACGGGGTTGTGGAAATAAATGTAAGATATCATCAAAGGACAGGATAGTGGAGATGAAAGCAAGATATCACCAATCAAAATATGGGGTTGTGGAGATGAATGTGAGATATCATCAATCAAAGGACAGGATAGTGGATATGAAAGCAATATATTACCAATCAAAAGACGGGGTTGTGGAAATGAATGTGAGATATCATCAATCAAAGGACAGGATAGTGGATATGAAAGCAAGATATCACCAATCAAAAGACGGGGTTGTGGAAATGAATGTGAGATATCATCAATCAAAGGACAGGATAGTGGAGATGAAAGCAAGATATCAGCAATCAAAAGATGGGGTTGTGGAGATTTATGTGAGATATCATCAATCAAAGGACCAGATAATGGAGATGAAAGTAAGATATCATCAAAGTACAGAATAGCGGAGATAAAAATGAGATATCATCAATCAAAGGACGGAGTTGTGGAGATTAATGGGAGATATCATCAATCAAAAGACAGGATAGTGAAGATGAAAGCAAGATATCACCAATCAAAAGACGGGGTTGTGGAGATGAATATGAGATATCATCAATCAAAGGACAGGATAGTAGAGATGAAAGTAAAATATCATCAAAGGGCAGAATAGCGGAGATGAATGTGAGATATCATCAATCAAAGGACAGGATAGTGGATATGAAAGCAATATATTACCAATCAAAAGACGGGGTTGTGGAAATGAATGTGAGATATCATCAATCAAAGGACCGGATAATGGAGATGAAAGTAAGATATCATCAAAGTACAGAATAGCGGAGATAAAAGTGAGATATCATCAATCAAAGGACGGAGTTGTGGAGATTAATGGGAGATATCATCAATCAAAGGACAGGATAGTGGAGATGAAAGCAAGATATCACCAATCAAAAGACGGGGTTGTGGAGATGAATATGAGGTATCATCAATCAAAGGACAGGATAGTAGAGATGAAAGTAAAATATCATCAAAGGGCAGAATAGCGGAGATGAATGTGAGATATCATCAATCAAAGGACAGTGTAGATGAAAGCAAGATATCACCAATCAAAAGACGGGGTTGTGGAGATGAATATGATATATCATCAATCAAAGGACAGGATAGTGGAGATGGAAGGAAAATTGAGACAGAATTATAATCACATATTAATGATAAAATTTACGTAATTTGCCTTGTTGAGACCAAAATAAAACAGGGAAATTACTATAACCGCAAATTCCAGATTCTTAACATACAGTGCAATGATTGTACTTTAAAAACTAGATATCTACTCGCATATTCACGATTAATTGCGGTGTGACTTCCTAATGGGATAAATAAATCAGGCGGTTAGCGTGCCAAGATATCAAATTGACGCATGAAGGTATGGTTGAAGTTAGGAAAAAGTTAAACCCTCGGATAAATATATGGCCAACCAGTTTCACATAAGCTTATTTTTATTTTTAATATAAAAATACTTGGATTAAATTAACAATGCGCTCTTCAAGTGATATTGTACAACGAAAATGTGTTTTATTTTTAAATTATTTCTTTTTGCATATTGAAAAAAATTAATTCAATGAATAACAAAAAAGAACATGTATATTTTTACCTTATACTTTTGTTATATAAAGTACAATCTGACGGGTTGCAATCTCTTCCAGCCAACCAGAAAGATGTTATAGAGGCCTTAAGTGTAAACCAGACTGGAACCCTTTAAAAAATATATTTCAATGGGAATCGAACCTGCAAACGCCAGGTTAGGAGACAGGTGTCTCACTAACTAGGCAATGAAGATCGTCGGCCGTCAAATATTCTTCAAGATTAGAAGCGGTAAGTGCGATTACTGTTGGAACCCAGATTTTTTAAAAGGTTCCCTCCAGGCCTTTACATTTTTCTCATTGGTTGAAAGAGATTTCCACGTGGTAATAAAACAAGCGGGTTGTACTGTGTATAACGCAAGTGTAAACTAGCGGGTTGTTCTGTGTACAACGCATTAATAATTTAAAATACAAATAAGCGTTTGTTAATGAAACAATCTCCTTATATTACATTTCCAATGAAATTTTCAAATATTAATACAAAAACTACCATATATACGAGTATAATACAATGCTATTTAGCAAAAAAATCAATTTCTATAAAACTCTTTTTTTTTTACCTGGCGAGTTTATAACCATATGGCAATCTCTTCCAACCAACCAGAAAGATGTTTCTCTTTCAATTCATAATAAGCAGAAACTGTGAATCACTACTAATAAATTCAAATGAACAACGGTCAATAAATACGAGTATTCAATTCAGGATACTCTGGGAATCGAACGTACGGAACCAAAATGGATATCCATAATTTTTTCTCTTAGATCACTGACTTTGAAATACCTTTGTAAGCAATATATTGAGTATTGTTTGAAAATGATTTTGCAAAACAAAACGTGCGTCACTTTAATTAAAGTTTATTTTGCACTCGTAGATTTTTTTCACATTTATGTGTTTAAAGGTAAAGTTTCACTTTATAAATACCAAATAAATTAATGTTTTTTTTTATATATTTTCTGTATTTTTTTTTTATTAATGAGGCACTCACTGTTGATTTTTTATTATTATTATTGTTACAAGGTACATTGTAACGTTTATTATTAAATAAATTAATAACTTTTCTGGGAAAAATATTTTAGAGACCTGTTTAACAACACATCTCCACCAGCAGACCCAGATATAGTAATTAACGAACCCACGACATTGGAGGAGAGTGAAATTGAACAGGGAATGAAAGGACTCAAAAATGGATAAGCTCCTGGAAGTGATAATATACCAAACGAACTCATAAAATGTGGCTGCGAAGAACTAGCGAAAAGTCTCCATAAACTTTACAGCTTGATCCTTGAAACTACAACAATCGAACATATCGAAAAAAAAAACATTTTTTTTAAATGTTTCGAACTCCTTATTCGTAAGGAAAAAAATTAATTTATCGATAAGATTATTACTAATGAACTAGAATCTATTAGCGTTGTTACAAAGTAGAGCATCATTATGTGGGGGAAGCCCATAATCTCGTGATATAGTATGTTACAGTCGATCCAATAATAGACAATGGAGTAGTTCTTTTTTTATGATTCAGATTGTATCACGCATGACAGGAAATGCCGACTTTTTATTATCTATTTTAAGGGGGTTACCCCGCTCAGTGAAATTTAAAAACTCACCTTTGTATACGCATATAAACAAAACGAACTGTTTAACAATATACTCTACAAATGGCAGATGAAGTGCATATATGTAGGTCATCAGTAATACATTTGTTAAGCAGGTAATGCAATTTAAATACTTAGGTTTCGACATCTGCAGCCACAACGATCTCTATAACGAATACTAGAAACAAATAAGACAGCCACAATATCTAATTGTAGAAGGTATCTGATAAAACGAACACTTGTGCATCAATAACAATGTTCAAATTTATAGACTTTTGTCAGGTTGGCTATGACTTTTAATTTCGAAACCATAGCCAACACAAGCAGAACAACACGCCATATTCCAATAACTGAAATATCAACTGGGGTGTATCAACTGAAGGAATGTTATGAGTTGAGCTCAGACCGTTTGATAGCTTCTCTATCAAGTGTATTTTCCTTTGAACAATGTTTATTTCAGGGTGTATATGTGTGTGATATGCTGCTATGAATAAACCTATGTTTTATTAAATTTAACAACTTTAAGCAAAACAATATACACCTGCACAATTTCGATAAAACACCCCACAATTGGTTATATTTACAACCCCAATTAGGTGAAATATTATAAAAATATCAGTCCGGTTATCCCTTCTCCGCGTCCCAATAAATATATATTTATCATCTTATAATAAAATGGGTATGATCATATCCCTTGCATGTAAGTCACAATTTATATTAGAGCATATTAATGTGTATGATTCGATCCCTTGCACGTTAGTCACAATTTATATTTTAGCATATTAATGTGTATGATCCGATCCCTTGCACGTTAGTCACAATTTATATTATGGCGTACTAATGTGTATGATCCGATCCCTTATACGTAAGTCACAATTCATATTATGGCATATTAATGTGTATGATCCGATCCCTTGTATGTAAGTCACAATTTATATTATATCATATTAATGTGTATGATCCTATCCGTTGTATGTAAGTCACAATTTATACAATATTATATCATATTAATGTGTATGATCCGATCCCTTGTATGTAAGTCATAATTTATATTATAGCATATTAATTTAGTACGTAAAATGTTACTAGCGTGTTTATAATAGAACAATGCAATTATTATCATTTATTTTTAATTATTTTTTATTATGAATGTTCTGTTTTACATATATATTGTTTGTTAATGATGCATTTACAGTGAATTAATTACATTGTTTGATAAAATATGTCGTGATTACCACTTGATTTACACGTTTAATTAATTATTTCTTAGCTTTTGTATGATTATTGGATAAAACCAATCCAAAGCCCTTTATCTACAAAAGAAATAGTTCTAAAAGTATAGTATCGAACGTATGCAGAATAATAAATTGTCAAATTGTTTCATTTGCAGTACGAAAACAAGGAAGAAGTTGTTATTTTGAAAATATTGAATTTATTGTATTACTTTTATTGAAATGAAGGTACTCAGGAGTATCGCTGGCAAAACCCTTCGTGATAGAGTACGAAACACAGAAATCCGAAGGACGTGCGAAGTTGAAGATATTGTCAGATGGGGACGACAGAGAAGAAGGTTCTGGAACGAACACGTATCGAGAATGGCGGAACCAAGAGCCGTAAGAATGGCCAGGGACAATATCCCCCAAGCAAGCACACCTCCATGACGACCTCCCAAAAGATGGAAAGACAGCTGGCAGTCGACGTCGCAAGAGGCAAATAATGATGCAAGACCATTACAGGCCAACATGCCTAAAATAAGACTAAGAAGAAGAATACTTTTATAACTTGCAGTACAATCTGTGTGGACTTATATCCATATGATTATCTGTTCCAATCAACTAGAAAGACAGCCTAGACTGAGATCCTTTTACAAAATTGGATACAAATGGGTATTGAGCCCGCAATCCCCGGGATAGGAATCAAACATCTTCCCACTAGGTCACGAATATGAAACTATTTACGGATATTATTTATAGTTAAAGCCTTAAAATTGTAAGGTTTAAAGACATTGTAATTTGTTTTTATCAAAACACTGTTTATTCCACTTTTTATAACGGTATAATCCTACGCTTTCACCTCATCATCAGGGATTTCAAAGCTTTCACCTCATCATCAGGGAGCACAAACAAGATTCCCCTGATGATGAGGTGAAAATCTTGAAACCGTCAAGATTATACTATTACATAAAGTGGAATAAACAGTGTTTGATAAAACAAATTATTAAGTATTTACATTGCATTAAATTGAACAAAATAGGTATGAAACAAACTTTTGTATTTTTTATATAGTTGAGCGACTAACTAGAGAAAATAGATTTCGGTTTTATGTTAGTCTGTGGAAGTCCATATCATGTCCATACGAATTCAAGCTTTGTCTCATTTTATTAAACTCCCTTAGTGGGATGACTCTTGTATCTTTCGAATTCGAGTCTAAGAGATGTTCCTTCAGAGTGTAGAACTTTGAGGTCAATTGTACATTTATTGAAGAAATTTTTTGTTCCAAATCGATCCAATAAGGCGGGGTCTTGTGATAAAGTATTTATTGTTGCTGGTCCTGTGACGTCAATAGTCTGCCTTATAAGTGTTTAGGGACGGTTGTCCCGAATGGGAAGATGATGAGGATGAGGGTTGTTTAAATAAAACTCGTAATTTGTAATCCGAATATGGAATGGTCATTTATTGTTACACGCCTTATATTTAAACAATTTTGAATGTGTGTAGAAAGGCGCAGAAGATATGTCGCTGTCTCGTTCTCGCTAAACCATAACAAGCGGCTCGCGCTGTGATCACAGGGAGTTAGTGTTAGAAATACAGTTACAAGTGTTAGAAATATGGGTGGCGTGTGCTGCTTTAGTAAGCTTTTAACGACAACGCCTTATTGGGAGTCTTCTATCTGTTTCGTTATGGCAGAAGTTGTTACATATGTCCGTTTTTTGTCATTTTGTGTTTATTCTTCCAATTTATAGAAAATATTTCTCAATATGTCGTGGCAAAATTTGGTGTGTCAGTCATTATCCAAACAAAAGATATATTGTTTGGAAAAACTTAAAAACTGCTTATTTGTACTGATTTTAACAGCTTATCAAAGTTAATATTGCTTCTCCTGTAAACTAAGGTAAAACGGACATATCAACTTCTGTCATAACGCCACAGATATTATGTTATACTTATATATACACAATACATACTTACAACACACTACACCTAAAGTCAAATGTGTTACTATCATATATCGGAAGATCTATAAAGGTTTAGTTATAGTTCGCTTTCCCTTGCTAAGTTTTCAAAGGTTCTCTTAATACATACAGATGCTAAGAAGTACCTTATCTAATGACCGCAGCCAACACCTTCTCATCCTTACTCTTAACTTATACATTTTTTTAAATTTTTTATTTATCAATATAAGTTGATTCGATCTCAAGCTAGGCGTCGTTAACCCTTCCTGTCCTGTGATGTGTAACTAGTACACATTGCTTCTAAAAACTTGAATATCTCTATAAATATAATAAACACTGGGTTCAGATTTTAGGTATTCCTCCGTAATACATTTACGTGTTGAATAAAAAAAATATTATTAATAATAATTAGCACTTATCGGCCACATCAGATATATTTTGTAAAAATCGGGAATAAATTCACCAATACAATCAAACGTGTGCCAGTGTGTGACGTAGGTATATTCATTATACCTACGTCACACACTGGCACACGCTATAAATGAGGAAGCGACGCTATTAACGTCTCACTCTCACTCTACTTCGGTATATGGGAACGCAAGAAATAGAATCTCAGTTCGCTCGCTTCTCCAGCTCAGTAGGTCGATGGCTTCGGGTAAAGGTGGTCGCTACGCCCATTTTGGAAACGTTGGCTGATGTTTTTTTCTTCATGTTTTTAGTATTTAAATTTCAATTAGTATCCCTTTTGACTTCAAATTTAATTAATTTAAGCAATTGACTATGAATATTCTTATTTTTCCGATTTTAAATTGTTCATTTTTACATGTGTATTGATGTGTATTGAATACGCAACACCGGAACGGGCGAATTTTATTAGCACAGAAAGGGAAAGGTTAAAGAAAGTCTGCTTCTAAACAGCGCTACATTAATTGTCCTTTAATTATTATGGACCACATCGTTAACAGTTACCAAGTGTATGCGTTTCTTGGAGGCATGCAGGAACTTCACAATATATATTAACAACGGACGCTGTAACCTGGTGGGAGAAAAAACATTGTGTCAAGACCAAATGCAAAATAAGAAGTCGCTTAGCTGAAACAGTGATTTGTAACAACTTTCAACAAACTTCATTAAACTTATTATTCTTCATCAATAAATAAGTTGTGATATTCAAAACATATCTCTTATTATTCTACATTAGTAAGTTGTGATATTCAAAACATATCTCTTATTATTCTACATTAGTAAGTTGTGATATTCAAAACATATCTCTTATTATTCTACATTAGTAAGTTGTGATATTCAAAACATATCTCTTATTATTCTACATATATAAGTTGCGATATTCAAAATATATCTCGTATTATTCTACATTAATAAGTTTTGATATTCAAAGTATATCTCTTACTATTGTACATTAATAAGTTGTGATATTGAAAACATATCCCTTATTGTTCTACAGTAATAAGTTGTGATATTCAAAATATATATCTTATTATTCTACATTAATAAGTTGTGATATTCAAAACATATCTCTTATTATTCTATATTAATAATTTGCTATATTCAAAATATATCTCGTATTATTCTACATTAATAAGTTTTGATATTCAAAGTATATCTCTTATTATTCTACATTAATAAGTTGTGATATTCAAAACATATCCCTTATTATTCTACAGTAATAAGTTGTGATATTCAAAATATATATCTTATTATTCTACATTAATAAGTTGTGATATTCAAAACATATCTCTTATTATTCTATATTAATAAGTTGCGATATTCAAAATATATCTCGTATTATTCTACATTAATAAGTTTTGATATTCAAAGTATATCTCTTATTATTCTACATTAATAAGTTGTGATATTCAAAACATATCCCTTATTATTCTACAGTAATAAGTTGTGATATTCAAAATATATATCTTATTATTCTACATTAATAAGTTGTGATATTCAAAACATATCTCTTATTATTCTATATTAATAAGTTGCGATATTCAAAATATATCTCGTATTATTCTACATTAATAAGTTGTGATATTCAAAATATATCTCTTATTATTCTACATTAATAAGTTGTGATATTCAAAACATATCCCTTATTATTCTACATTAATAAGTTGTGATATTCAAAATAATCGTATATATCTTATTATTCTACATGAATAATAAGATATATACGAGTGATATTCAAAACATATCTCTTATTATTCTACATTAATAAGTTGCAATATTCAAAATATATCTCGTATTATTCTACATTAATAAGTTGTGATATTCAAAACATATCCCTTATTATTCTACATTAATAAGTTGTGATATTCAAAATACATATCTAATTATTCTACATTAATAAGTTGCGATATTCAAAATATATCTCTTATTTATTATTTTATTTATTATTACACATGACAAGAAGTACATATAATTTGCAAAAAAACAACAGGTAATTTAATTTGGACATACAATTTTAATGGATCTGGGTTTGTTGCCTTTTATTTGTCGTATCCCTAGTAAACTAGGTTTTTGCCTGTATCTCACTTAGGATTATTCTACATTAATAAGTTGTGATATTCAAAATATATACGTTATTATTCATATTAATAAGTTGTGATATTCAAAATATATTTCTTATTATTCCACATTAATAAGTTGTGATATTTAAACTATATATCCAAACATTGCGGCATCTCCATTTTAGAATCAGTTACCAGTCTACTCGTATATAAATTAGATTTAGATCGATTCGGAGTAAAATTATTAAATATTCAAAACCAAAAATCAGTGATTGCTACCTCAATGCATCTGTCTATTTACTATGTTAATGTTTATTTAAAATATTTCACATGTTTTGAATGCAAGCTATTTATCTAAAAATTCAACAAGAAAATGAAAAAAAACTTGTTTTGAAATGTCAATATGTAGGATGTTCCCATCAACAATGAAAAACTTTTGAAATTAATTTTATGAAACCAGTTTTCCAGAAATAGCTTGTTTTCAACTTTTTTACTCTCGTTATTGAAAACAACCTCTAAATATAGTTTGATAATCAAGTTTTAACAAGAAAATATTTTTTCTTTTTAAAAATAATAAGTAAATATAGGTTTATTGATAGCAGCATAGTATGTACATAATACATTTAAATATACTTCAAGAACAAATAAATTGCAGAGAATACATTAAAGACAGAAGCTATCAAAAGGTCTGGGCTCATCTAATAACATCCCCCCGGCCAAGATACACCCCACCAATATAGGGCGAGCCCAGCCACGGGGACACCAGATGTTTTTCAGCCCAGCCCACCTCTTCATATTATATTACACTTTCATGGTCAACATGGTCAGCCTATTGCAATGTGACAATATGTTAAAAAGGTCTTCGGTGAAAACCAGCCTGGAAACATTTTAAAAAATCTGGATTGCAACGGGAATCGAATCCGCAATCTCTAGATGGGTGACAAACGTCTTAACAGCTAGGCTATTGAGGTCGTGGCATCATATAAAATTATAATATGATGACAATTTAAACGGCGTCGTTAAAAAGCACTCTCCTCAACAGCACTCTAGCTTTAAAATTAAACCCACTTTTATTGACAAATATAAAAATAAAACTTGTAAGGATAGGAAGATGGTGACAGTGGTTATAAGATATTTTTTTTTAACCTGGCGAGTTTATTGCCATGTGGCAATCTCTTCCAACCAACAAGAAAGCTGTTTTTATAGGCCCTTAGTATTAAACCAGACTGGAATCCTATTTAAAAAAATCTGGGTTCCAGCGGGGATCAAACCCGCAACCTCCGGATCGGAAGACAAGTGTTTTACCACCAGGCCACGGAGCTCGTCAAAGATTTTGTACTTCCCCGCATTTGCATATGTTTAGAAATATATATTTGGTAAGAATCCTATAACTCATGCAGAGCCTTATCCTCCCAGAGTATTTTTCTCCCAGGTTATCGGTAACTCGCCGTCTTTCTCCACACCTAAACTCCTGTGCTGCACGTTACCTAAAAGCCTCTGTCTTGGTCTGCCAAGTGGCCCTCTTCCGTGTTTTTGGACTTTCAAAATGATCTTTGTCGACCGTGTCAACTAAGGTCTACTGACTATCCTTGCCTACCGTTGTGACCTTTTGTCACTGCTTATAAGGGGTAGTTTAATTAATTTTCGAGTTTATTCCTTGTGATATCAGTTTCCAACTATCATCCAGCCTGCTTTGAACCAAGTATCTTTCATAGTATTTCATTTTTGAAGCTGAGTATTTGTTAATCTTAGAGTATCATTACCCACGCTTCGAACTCATGTGTAACTACTACTGGTCAGATAAACGAAATTTATTACATAAACTCAATTTGGTATTTCGGACCAAATATGTTTTCCTAAACATTTTTAATTTTTTTTTATCCACTTTGCACGGATTTCTCCTGTTACACAAAGAGGGTCTGCTTCTAGCGTTAGCTTATTCGTTAGGAATAATATCAGCCAGGATTCTTCTCATACTGCCAGGCGGTACCGAGAACATATCAACAGTGTCATTCAGTTGGTTCAATATCTCTATACCACGCGTGACTGAGTGCTTAGCCATGATATTCGTCCTGTAAGTTGGTATGTAGAACAGAGGGTGATTCCTTGCACGGCTATATTTATTAGGTACATATAAACTTAGTGCTTCTAGAATCGCAGGACAGTTAAAGCCAGCTTGAAAAACCTTTACTAGGAATATCGCAATGGATTCTTGCCTTCTTATTTCGAAGCTTCTATAGTTACACACAGTGAAAAGTTCGACATGGTGAGCATATTTCGGGTAATCGCCCTTTGTTCTATACCATAGATATCTGAGGATTTTTTTTTGTATTTGTTCGATATTGTTTTTATATTTGAGCTGATGAGGAGCCCAAACTGTAGATGCATATTCTAATTTGGTTCTAATTAGATAATTATATAAGTTTCGAAGGATATGAGTACTGTTAAATTCTCTTAATATTCTCATTATAAAACCGAGTAGTTTGTAACAGTCCGTTGTCAAACGTGAGACATGGTTAACGAACGTGAGTCCGACATCAAATGTTACGCCCAAATCTTTAAATTCATAAACTCTGTTTAGTGCCACTCCCTGTATAGTATACTGATGGTGGATTGGTGAAAACGATCGACTATAAGATACACAGACACATGTATTAATGTTGAACAGAAGATGATTTTGCTCACTCCAGGAGACTAGGGAGTCTAGGTCATGTAACTGTGCACAGTCGTGAGGTGAATTGATATTTTTGAAAATATTCAAGTCGTCAGCAAACAATAAACATGTTGAGTGACTTATGAAATAGATCCGGATAAGTGCCTAATAAAGTATACACTACTTATATAAATATTTATTTTGCTTTATTTTTAATCTGTCAATAACAATTTAGATTTAGAGCGCCGTTGAGAAGAGTGTACTAAAGTAGATTGTTATTTTATTATTTTTATTGTGGGTTGAAAAACATAATGTGATGGTCGAGTTTCTAAACTTTAATTGAACATCTTTATTGGTCTATTTTCTTATGAAATCTGCATTAGTATGTGTTGTGTTCTTGTATTACTTTATTCTTGCTATTAATAAACGAAATTATTAAGATTACTAAACAATCAACCCATACAAAAACAAATATAAACGTGAACTCTCAAAAATGAAATACAAGTTCTAAAATCTCCGAAAACCAGCATTGAACACAGCAATACCACCCCAACACATTAACTGACAGCTGAATGTCAAAATTATTTAAATTTTATAATTTAATCATAACAGCACGCGCCTAATTTTTTTTTTAAATTAGAAAACAATACGATATATGTTATTACAAAGAAAAAATATCGAAATTATAATCAACAATATTATACTATTTGGTGACATCTGTGTTTTTCATTTTACTTTTTTTTTCACTTCGTGTGAACGTCAGAGCGTTCCGGATACATCCGGACTATTATTCTTGTATTTATTATTAAATTTTCAGGTCAATAAGGAATTTCCGAGTTCGTGTATAATCTGCCCTTTCTAAGTAATCCATTGGCAAAGAAGACTGTTATACCCTCCCCACATGACTCGTTCTCTTCATAAATATTTACTTTAATAAATACATGTTTCATGTGAAATGCCAACTACAAACGAACATAGCCCGAGGTATTCTCGCGTTATCGTGCTTATTGAGGTTTCGTCGGAAATGTGTGTTGTTCTAAGAAATTCGTATTATTTAAAATTGTCTCCAACGTATTAAGAAATTGCGAGAACATGAGATAAGTAACGAAATGGAGAATAAATAAATATAATTTTTATCTTTCCTCTTGAGACCTAGATACCTTGAACGGCACGATATTAACCTTTCCCTTCCTGTGCTAAAAAATCGGCCCTTTCCGGTGTTGAGTATTCAATACACATGTAAAAAAGAGCGATTTAAAATCGAAAAAATTAGAATATTCATAGCCAATCGCTTAAATTAAGTTAATTTGAAGTCAAAAGTGATAATAATTGAAATTGAATTGCAAAAAAACATCAGCCGACGTTCACAAAACGGGCAAAGCGACCACCTCTACCGAAAGCCGCCGACCTACTGAGCGAGAAAAGCGAGCCAACTGAGATTATATTTCTTGCGTTCCCATATACCGAAGTAGAGTGAGAGTGAGACGTGAATAGCGTCACTTCCTCAGCCAAAGCGTATTTTTAGAATGAATATACCTACGTTACACACTGGCACACGTTTGATTGTATTGGTGAATTTATTCCCGATTTTCACAAAATATATCTGATATCGGCCGATAAGTGCTAATTATTATTTATATTATTTTTTTCCTTCAATGCGTAAATGTATTAACTACGGAGGAATACCTAAAATCTGAAGCCAGTATTTATTATATTTATAGAGATATTAAAGTTTTTAAAAGCAATGTGTACTAGTTACACATCGCACGACAGGTAGGGTTAAAATGCTTAACTTTTCGGAAAAATGTTTCCCTTTTCCGTTTGGGATGATGTCCTTAGATGATGACGTATTTCAAAGTACACTAAAAAAACACTGCTTTTAACGTCTTGCTTGATTCTCAGCAAATGCATCTACGTAAGTGCATATTCACTATTATCTCTGATTTTATTGATCTGTTATGTTAGCTAACGATTTTATTGAGCTGTTATGTTAGCTAACACGCTCCATTTGTTTTATTTTAACGTGAATCTTAAATATGTTCTTAACACTTTCAAAAATTGAAAAACATATTTTATTTTATTTTTTTATTTATTTATTTAACACTTTTATTTTATACGCTAAGTTGTACTGTACATAACAAAAGTTAAAACAATACAGAAAATTTATTTTCCCGCTCTTCACTTTTCAGCAAATGATGCTGGGCAGATTTTGCAACATGCCTGTTGCACCAAACAATAAACATTTTTTTTGCAAATACAATCTGACGGGCCAATTACCAGGTGGCAATCTCTTCCAACAAATCAGGCAAAAGTAAATGAAGCAAGTTACGTGGTCGTATAAATCATTCAAATTACTATCCAACCCCACGAAATCCATAAACACATACGTGAGCATATGCTCACAAACCCCACAAAGACGGACAACCACCCGAACATTCTTTTTCATATAAAGTGAGAATCATCAATCAAAAGGAAAGGAAGGGATGATGGAGAGGAAAGGAAAAGAAAAATCAGGAATGAAACACGTTATTTTACTGACTAGAAATTAAGAGTTTTTTCAATCGCTTCTTAAGCATACCAAGGACGGAGCGAGTCTAATATTGGTTTGTAACTGATTCCAGAGTCTCACTGCATGAACAGTAAAGGACGACGTAAAAAAAGAGGAGGGGTGAACTGGAAAGGCCAATAGACAATCTCTGTTTGAGCGTAGCGCTAATCCATGATTGGAAAGACGCTGAAAATTTTCGGCGAGATAAGAAAGGGCTGCAGGACAGTTAAGCACATTATACAATAGAGACAGTATGCGAATTTGACGTCTATTTCTAACATTCAACCATTTCAATGTCTTCTGGTATGAAATTACATGATCGTTCCACAAAAAAGTTTGTAAATGGTGTGCATAAATAAAATAATGTATATATTTTTATCAACAGTTACAATTTTATGTTTCATTAAACAGTTGGGGTTATAAAAAAAACTGAAGTGAACGCATTTATCTAAATCGTCTTTGCACACATTTTTGTAACCTATTTATGAATCTTTGGACGACTCTTTAGCTTGGCGTCCTTAGGCAAACGCCTACGTTTGCCTGTTGACAATCAACGCTCTGACAATTTGTAACAACTTTTTTTAAGTACTCATTGGACAACAGGTGTTTGTCGTAAACAGGTTAATTGTAAATTATTAAGGAAAAAAAATTGTGTATAAAATCTAATACACTAATCGCGTGTTATGATATTAAACTATAACATATTTAATTAATGATTAATTTAATATAGAAATTACTTCCTTCTTCGAATGGTTGTATTGGGTGTTAATATGAGTTGAGTCCGTTTTTTTACAAATTTAAAAATGAACTCCAAAAGTAAATCAAAACCACCACAGTAACCATAAACTTTCGAGTTTATCGAACGTGCATTGACGTAGATATTTTTTATTCAGTTTCCTTTTAAATGTATCATTGTCAGTAAAAGGAATGCAGCACCTTTTGATATACGAGTAAATAAGGAAATTGTTTAGCGATTCCAAAAGTATAAACTTTTGGGACGTTGACTGAATGATCGATTGGACCAGTCAAGATATCAAAACATGACTGATGATAACTCGTTATATATTGAAGTTATGTATCATTTATAATAATATTAATAACTTGTAAAGCGATGCTCCAACTCGAGATTCGAACCCACTTACAAAATAAATGTATTAGGTGTTAACATAAATTGTGTCCGTTTTTTTTACAAATTTAAAAATGAGCATCAAAATTTAAACAAAATGATAAAAGTTATACGTTATTCGAAAGAAAATTTTCTGCTCTACAAGATATTGTGTTTGCTTTTACGTTACATATATTATTTTATTTGATTACAAGGCTTCAAAATGGAATGTCAAGTAGACGAAAGTGAGCATTTTCGACACCTTCTGTTCGCGTTCAACCGTGGGAATAAAACTGCCAAAGCTGCTCGCGATATTTGTGAAGTGTACAGTGAATATGCTATGAATGAAAGGACAGCTCGTCGATGGTTTTTGTGTTTCAAAGAAAAGTTCAGAAATTCGGCGCTTGGGTTCCACATGTTTTAAGTGAAAACAACAAAAATTAATTGTTGAACATTGTTTTTTGTTGTTTTCACTCACTTTCGTCTACTTGAAAATGCTCACTTTCGTCTACTTGCAATTCCATTTTGAAGGCATGTAATCAAATAAAATGATATATGTAACGTAAAAGCAAACACAATATATTGTAGAGCAGAAAATCTTTCTTTCGAATGACGTATAACCTTTACCATTTTATTTTACTTTTGGTGCTCATTTTTAAAATTGAAATAAAAACGGACACAACTTATGTTAAAATTCTATACATAAATTAAATAAACAGCAACATTTTTTTTGTAAAAAATTAGCATTGCGAAGCTGTAGCATTGAGCAATCGTAAAAATCATTTGATTTCAATTTGAACTCAAATGAACACAATTGTTCATTAAACATTCATCTGTCGATCTTATACTCGTATATATTTTTATATTTATGAATATTTGGACCCCCCTAGGAAATTGCCTAGATTTGCCTATTCCCCAACGCGGCTCTGCCCTTACCTGTATACCAAGAAGTTATCTCAAAGTTGCAGATTTTACAATGAGGCAGGTAAATGATACGCTCTGCAGGGCTTCATGGTCCAAATATCTCAAAATAGTTACGTGGGGGTTATTTTCAGCCCCAATGAATCAACCCTTCGGTTACTGAACTCATTGAGTAAACACGTGTTGGTAATATAATAATACGCCGAGAGATAACATAACAACGTAAAAAAACTCTTTATCAGAGTATAGTGATTTTTGAATAATTTTAGTGATTGAAAGACCAAAAATATACCGCATACAATCATAAAAACAAAAATATAAAAAAAAAACCAAATTAAAACAGCACATGGAAATAAACCGACCAGGGTGTCCTGTATTTTATTTATTTATTTATTTATTTATTATTACACATGACAAGAAATATACACAATTTGAGAAAAACAACAGATAATTTGATTTGGACACACAATTTTAATGGATCTGGGTTTGTTGCCTTTCATTTGTCGTATCCCCAGTAAACTAGGCTTTTGCCTGTATCTCACTGAGGATATTTAGCATGAGAAAAATAAATCGATACTTCTTTCCGATTTTTGATTACACAAAAACAAAACCCCGTTGCACGCTCTCATCAACCTGACAGTGACACTCAACTACAACTGGAAACATCTTGCGAAATTCAACTCCTCACACATCATCACTCCAGAAAGACAAAAATATTCATCCCACACTATACCGCACACAATCATAAGAATAAAAATTAAAATCAAAACAAAATTAAAAAAACATACAATAAGAAATGGTTTTCTTTTTTCAATAATTATATTTGTCCTCGCAACACTTCATAAAATACACAAAATAACACTAACAATAACACGTACAAACACTTACACAAAATAACACTCCTCGCGACACTTTACCAAATACATAAAATAACATTTAAGATATTCACACAAAACATATCATTTATAAATAATACCAAGGATTAAAATCCGAAATAACAAATATCCGTATAAAACGAAAGTATAGTACAGTACAATAAAATTTCACATTTTTTTAGAAATCTTTATGGTTTTTATTTTGATTTATTTTTTAATAAGAATATCCCGGACTGTGAGTGTGATCTGGATTATAGAGCGTGTGTTTTTCGGTTACCCTTAAAGTGACAGATTTGATTTACTAAACAGTATCTTTGTCACTGATTTGATTTGATTTACTAAACAAATCAACTCAGCGAACAAATCTAATCAGTCCCTGATTTGATTTCATTTACTAAATAAATCAAGTAAGTGACAGATTTGATGTACTTAACAGTATATTCAATAAATGGTGCATTTTTTTCATCTTTTATTCATAGGATAATATTTTTTAAGTGTATTCTATTTTAAATTGATTGAAAATACTGTTTATTTTTAATTTCGTTAAGTACCATTTCTAGTCAGTAAAATAACGTGTTTCAATCCTGATTTTTCTTTTCCTTTCCTCTCCACCATCCCTTCCTTTCCTTTTGATTGATGATATCTCGCTTTATATGAAAAATAATGTTCGGGTGATTGTCCGTCTTTGTGGGGTTCGTGGGCATGTGCTCACGTATGTGTTTATGGATTTCGTGGGGATGGATAGTTATTTGAATGATTTATGCGACCATGTAACTTGCTTCATTTACTTTTGTCTGGTTGGTTGGAAGAGATTGCCGCCTGGTAATAAGCCCGCCAGATTGTATTGCAATAAAAGTGTTAAATAAATAAATAAAAATAAATAAATACCATATATCAAGTCTTTTAAAAGAATTTTTTTATTTTTATGTGATGGTATATATCATTTCAATGTGAATTGCCTATTGAAAAAAAATGTAATAATATTTATAAAAAATCCGTATAAAATAAAATTTTAAATATCGCTACCCTAATTTGTAAATTTGCTAACTCCATAAATACAAACTTTACAGGGCGGCAATAAACTGCATAACTATTCTATATTTAGTCTTATAAATATCAAGACGACCAAGAGAGACACTCCGAGAAAAAATAAGTTAAATATCATTATCACTTGATTCTAACGGATTCATATACAAAATGGTGTAGTTACACATTTTGCAGTGTTGCAATTGGTAGCATAAGAGTTATTTTATCAATTTTTCTTGAGGCGTTTTTCAAGGCACTTTCAATAATTTTGGACATGTCAAATTTTTTTAGCATGTGTATTTGAATGTCGAGAACAAAATGCAATTGTTTTAATTTTTCGACAAAAGTGGAGTTAGCAAATTTACAAATAAGGGTAACGATATAGCAAACCTGTCTTCGAGAATTCCGTATTCATTTTTAATTCGTATAAATAAAATCCTGTTACACTCCGAGAAAAAATAAGTTAAATATCATTATCGCTTGATTCTAACGGATGCACATACAAAATGGTGTATTTACACATTTTGCAGTGTTGCAATTGGTAGCTTAAGAGTTATTGTATCAATTTTTCTTGAAGCGTTTTTCAAGGCACTTTCAATAATTTTGGGCATGTAAAATTTTTATAGCATGTGTATTTGAATGTCGAGAATAAAATGCAATTGTTAAGTCATTTTTCGACAAAAGTGGAGTTAGCAAATTTACAAATAAGGGTAACGATATAGCAAACCTGTCTTCGAGAGTTCCGTATTCATTTTTAATTCGTATAAATAAAATCCTGTTAACATATTACCACGTTTTACCACATTTACATTAATTGCCGAATCAAATAGGCAACCGAGACAACAGTTCTTGGAATTTGAATAATTTTAAACGTAGCACGTGTGGATTGTGAAATTTGGCTATAATTTGACTGACGTAATATTTAATAAATGTTTGAGTTTTATTGTTTAAATCGACTAACATGTTTGTTGTATCATCGTCATCGAAGGTGAGGCTTTCAATACAACATTAATGGTGGTTTTTGAAGTGAAACTTCTATAGGCGCGGTAGAAAAAAATTGGGCTGAACGTCACGAAAAGTGAAACGGTGTTTTATTTTATTATTAAATTATTATTTATTATTATTAAATATTTTATTTATTAATACATTATTATTTATAATTTTAACGTTAATGATTATTCATTATTAATAAACAATAATATTATTT
This sequence comes from Odontocerum albicorne, assembly GCA_949825065.1. NCBI lineage: Eukaryota > Metazoa > Arthropoda > Insecta > Trichoptera > Odontoceridae > Odontocerum > Odontocerum albicorne. The sequence goes on along the minus strand of OX463846.1, from coordinate 2,275,705 downwards.
TAATATTATTAAGTATATTATATTACAATTGAAATTATTATTTATTATTAAAAAATAATATTTTTGCTACGCATTATTTTTATATTAATATATTTAATAATTATTAATTTTATTGTAAATTTAATTATTTTATTTTATTTTATTTAAAATTTATTTTAATATTTATTTAATACATAATTAAAATATAATAATATTCCATAAATGTTATTATAATGTTTATATTATATTATTATTATATTATAATTATAATAAAATTAATTTATAGTATAATATAATAATATTATTAATATTAAATTATTGATAATATCATAAAAATAATAAGTAAATAATTATTTAAAAGTAAATAATTAAATAATTAATAATAACATAAAAAATAAATATATTTAATATTGAAAAATTTATTTAACATTATTAAGCGTATCATATTATTAAAATTATTATTTATTATTAAAATTATTTATTGTTAAAAAAAAAATTTTAAATTTAATTAAGAGAGATTTTCTTGAATTAAATTCCACATAACCATTTCCTAAACTTAAAAAAAAATCATTAACAAATGGAAAAAAGCAATGCATAAAATCAACTTTTCCTAGGAGCTAAAAAGTTTCACTTCTACCACGCGAGAGCCTGACGCATCCGTATTTTTTATATATATTAATTCGTATAGTTACGCTTTAAACACACCCAAATTAGTGATCCGGATACATTTAAAAGCGTGGCCACGAGACAACATTGTCAGCAACCCACTGTAGTAGGCAAAGACTCATGATTCATACACGTGAATAGAAAACTTCCGCGCACGTGACTTAGTGGCAACACTCGCACACGTCTAGCGTATCTGAGAATTGTTTATAGACAAACTCTTTAACCGTAGCCTTTGTTTTTCTACCAACGGGAATCGAACCCGAATCTTCCAGGTGGAAGTGACGTGTTTAACTATCTAGGCATCACAGCTAATAAGCTACAGTAAAGTATATTTTCGGATATGAAATGGTCTAAGAGTAAAACCAGTTTTGAAATGCATTCACCAGAAATCGAATCGACAAATTTTGGGAAACCTTGAAAATGTAGCAGGACCAAATGAATCATTTTCTGAGAAAGGGAAGAATGAAAAACCTTTATAATAAGAGAATTTACTTGACCATGTGTGTGCAATAGTACCATGTGTGCACAGAAGTGACGTATACGTGTATGTACCAGGATAGCATAAACTGGATACCTCTGTGCTTACCCTAATTGGGACGTGTCATGATGGTAATGCTGAGCATCCTAGTTGAAGTATTTAACAGAAATGACATTTTCAAATTATGACATATACTCGTATCATATCTTTAATAATTATATATATTTTTTTAAAAACTCTCAAGTTATGTAACGTAATTTACGGTAAATATTAATTGTTTTGCATTCCATTACACTTTCAAAGAAGCACAATCTGAAAGGGTTATTGCCACATAGCAACCTCTTTCAACCAACCAGATTGGCGTAGTAGGTGCCTGAAATAAAAACAAGACTGGAACTTTTTTTTAAATCAGGGCTGCAACGGGAATCGATCCACAGCATATTGCAAACTACCCCGGGTCACGGAGATAGTCGTTATATTAAATTAATCCTCAATTAAATATATTTATAACGTGATATCATAACACACAATTAGTATATTAGATTTTATGTACAAGTTTTTTTTATTTAAAAATAACCTGTTAACGACGAACATGTCACCCAATGGGTCCTTAAAAAAAATGTTAGAGCCTTGAGTGCCAACAGGCAAACATAGGCATTTGTCTAAGGACGCCAAATTAAAAGGGGTCACCCAAAGATTCATAAATAGGCCTTAAAAATGTGGACAAAGACGATTTAGATTAACACATTAAGTTAATGTTAATTAATTAATCATAACCACAACTGTTCAATGAAACAAAAATTAACTGTTTATCAAAATATTTACATTATTTTACTTATGCACACCATTTACAAATTTTCCACGGAACAAATTTTTTTATAATTGAAATTAATAAAAATATATTTAAGATCCGAGCTGTGTTAAAACAAAACTGACCAAAGGTATAAGCCGTTATTTGAATCAGACAACAGTGAGCATGGACTTGAATGATATCTTAGATGCATTTGCGTACAAGAAAACTAGATGTTAATTGCAGTGATTTTTGTGAAATGCACCCTCATCCAAGGGCATCCGACAAGGACAAGGGAAGCGTTGTTTTCAAGAACGTATTAAGGCCCAGGCCACACCAAAATGCTTCGTTAGGTGCTAAACTAGATTTTACGTGACTCATATACTAGGTGACTTCATGCCTGGCCACAACAAAGTGCTACGCACAAATTCATTTGACAGTTGGGAGCGGTTGAGTCAACACACGATGTCACTCTCAAAACTAACCAATTTCATTACAACTTACCATCTTTATTTACTTTCTGTGCAACTTCATTCCAAAGTGATTTTATTACAGGTACATTTTTCTATAATTTGCCCGATGGGTTCCACAAAGGCTCCCTTTTATACACAGCTGTCATTAAAACTTGACTTCCGCCATCTTGTAAATTAATCAACATGTCTGTTCGCTAGGAGATTCACTCGATGACTAATCGTCATGCAACGTGGCGCGGTACGTTGGTTCGCTAGGATATGTCGCTTAGCTCGCAACATAGCTATAAGCATCAAGCGAGGCTCCTTCCTGTGTGGCCAAGGCCTAAGAGGAGGCTAGCGGGAGACTCAAGTTGTAAAGTGTATACGCCTATACAAATGTAGCACTACCAATAGTCATAAGTCCAGATTAAATAAGGTGTAAAGTATTATAAAATTTGTCTGTAAGAAAATTGAAAATAAACATTTGCAGTTAAGTAACTCAACCCTTAAAGTCTTTCTAGGCATGTGTCACAATTTGCCAAAAAAAAAATCAACCCACCCCAACCAGTAGTTTATCATAAATCACGTCATGTGTGTTCATAAACTTTAAACAGCACCTTGAAATAAGGGTTGAAAATAATCTGAAGCTGATTTAACTGAACCTGTTGTAAAGCAATGTGTACAATACACATATGGTATTTAACAAAAAAATATTTTCTTATTCCATTGTGATAATCCGTTTGGTAAGTGTTATTATTTGGAATGGAATCATGGACCCTAAAAGTTGGTAGTATAAACCAACTGGAAGCATTCGAAATGTGGACACACCAGATAATGCTAAGGATACCTTGGACGGATATAGTCAGCAACACAAGGGGACCTGACATGACACTAGGAAGAAGAAGATTGTGATAATCCCCGCTACATATATTTCTACCCCCTATTCTGACGTTCTCTTCAAGCGAAATGATCCCGGTTATGAAAACCGTACCTATATTAGACTAGTATCTTGTTACTATGGTCCACCCGCATCAGAAATGAATGTAGTCTGCTGACGCAAAGAAAAATAGTTGAAGAAGTGTGAAACCTTTTGCATTATTTAGTTATTTATTAATTTTTTGTTTTTGCTTGTAATTTGTGCATTTCAAATGTTTCCATAATAAATTCATATTATACACATACATACACACAAACACATATATTCAAAGTCACTTAAATACGTTGATGAGTGCTTTCTAATGCCTCCAATCTTAGAAGAAGAAAAAGTTTTTCTTTTGGTAATGTGTGTAAAATATGTCAATTTCCGCAGCAGTCCCGTTCAAAATCGTTTAGACCCTCTCAAGAGGCACAGCAACTGGAAGACCAGTTCTTGCGTATGTGATTGAGAACAGTTCTTGCCGGCGCAGTCTAGTGTAATTATTAGGAACATTTAACGCTAATCTTTGTAGTAATGCTGAACAGCTCACAACTCCTCAAACGAGTTTGACAATGTATACCAAGAGACGCAGATCTATTCTTACGCTCAATGAGTTATACCCGAGCATGCCCAGCAGAAACTGGTAGTCAATGCAGATAACATAAGAGTATCACCAAACACTAAAATAAATCTGTTGGCAACTATCATGAGACAAGCACTGTTTTAAAAAGTGATAAATTGTTTTAAAAAGTGAATAAATTATTCTCACCGTTTGTCCATTGGTCACAGTACAAAAACCATAAAACCCATCCCTGATATCGTTTAGCTTTTGATTGAGGATCGTGACTCCCATGATAGTTTTTGACCACTCCTATTTATATATCTCTACACTCTGCTGTTTAAAGAGCAGTCGTTAAGGGTTACATAGTCCTGTTGCGTCTCTCAATTTGTCAATAAAAAGCATTAAAGATCTTCGTCTTCTACGTAGTCATTAATTACCATAATAAAAACTAAAATAAATATCAAATGACGGCTATTATTGGAATAATAAAGTTTCCGGGAAACGTGTTCTGAATATAGATTTGTTTGTAATTTTTGTGGAACATATTTTAGCGTTTCTGAGTATCCTTATCGGTACGGTACTTTCTTGTTCTTTCTTGAATAATGGCCTTAAACTCTTATGTATGAAGGAGTGTACGACAATGTCGAATGATGGTACAGAACATGATTTTTTTGTAATAATATATATATATATATTTTTTTTATTAAACAAGTAAATTACTATACAAACATTTGTCAAGGCTATACCTATATACAAATTTATTACTTAACTAATCTTAATTATATGTTTTATGTTATAATTTATGCACTTATTTAACCTTATTTTCCTACATATCATTTTATTTTATTTATTCAATCTTAATATATGAGATCTTAGAAATAATTAACACCTACATACTACTTATAACTAGATAACAGTAAGACAAGGAATTTTATACATCAAATAAGTTTTCAAAATTCTGTATTCTTCAATATAATTTGACAGCTCTCAGTCCTCAATGTGATTATCAGAGATTCAATAACAATGGCAACGATATTATATTTTATATTATAGTATTTGATTTACTTCCATCATTATTGACGGGTTGGTTAGTTTAAAAATAATAATCATTAATGAATTAAGGTTAAATTTACAAACAAGTACAACCCACCATACACGTGGAAATATTAAATCAAAACAAATATATATTGCAAATATGAGTGGAAGTTGTGTGAGAGGTAAACCAAGAAAAGTATGGTTGAATTAATTGAATCATATTTAAAAAGAAGGAAACGTAGACAAACTGAGACCCCGGGAGTTATGTGGCGGTCGTCGTACACTCAGTCGCACACTCGGAACACTGTGGGCGTCCATACACACGGTCAATGACCTATGAAGCGACCTTTGCATTCCTCGACAAATCTAAATAAACAAGTCCAAAGTTTACACGCCGGCCATTCAACCCATAGCCCGGAGCGGACCGCATTCCATACTAGAGCGAGAACGCACCACGCTTGTCTCGCCAGTTCCGTATTTGAATGATACCTACATACAACATTAATCGTTTTTGGATTCGCAGGAACGAGACGTAGGCATATCGCGAGCGCATTCCCGCGCACATTTTAAAATAATATAAATACCTACGTTACTAATAAAATTCCTCTTTTTCCGCATTGCGATCTAACGAGTTTTATTTATCAACAAATCATCATCATCTCTTCCCTTAAGGACTAGTTCCTAAAGTGTATAGATGTGGAAGAAGCTAAGGATATATCAAGATATTCAAATCTGGCGTTCTTTCATCTCTGTTTACCCTGACAGGAAATGAGTAGTGTTATGTATGGATGTATAAAATAACACAGTTAAATCTTGCCAAAAAAAATCATCACATACACAGTAATGCCATGTATACTTAATTATCTTATAACAGGCAAATATGAATTGAGTATTTTTGCAAATGTGTGTCCAATTAAAATTACTGTTACTTAAATTGATTTGTATATAATACATAATATACATATACGTGATTCATTTTCTTATTTAAAGTTTCTCTTCTCTTCGGAGGCTGGTCATGACCTTAATGATGGCTTGACCTTTGCGACAGGAGCTCTGAACATAGATATGGTACGAGTATCACAAAAAAAACACTCTCGTAAGTACTTCAAATTAATAGAATATACCCGTAAGTGGAAACTAACATATTTTCATGTATAAAGGGAATGAAATGACTCCTTCTAGGGCAGTTTTTATTTCAATTTATTTTATGTTGACACATATAATAAAATTACTAAATGATTTGATGTCACAAATCATCCTAGGTGGGGGTGGATAATAATAAGATGTCACAAATCATACTAGGTGGGGGGGGGGGGAGAATAATAATAATAAAAATAACGTTAAATGGTATTTATAACGCGCTTTGGTTGACTGATAGCGAAGTGACGTCATAACACCCGACAAACTCGTTAGGCAGTAAATAGTGTAATTTTGTATTGTGAAGATATATTTTTCATGTTATTCCTGATGAATTCCGCCAAATTCGTTAGGCAGTAAATAGTGTAATTTTGTATTGTGAAGACGTTTTTTTTTTCATGTTGTTCCTGATGAATTCCGCCAAACTCATTAGGCAGTAAATAGTGTTATTTTGTATTCTGAAGATTTTTTTTTCATGTTATTCCTGATGAATTCCGCCAAACTCGTTAAGCAGTAAATAGTGTTATTTTGTATTCTGAAGATTTTTTTTCATGTTATTCCTTATAAATTCCACCAAACTCGTTAAGCAGTAAAAAGTGTAATTGTGTATTGTGAAGATGTTTTTTTTTTCATGTTATTCCTGATGAATTCCGCCAAACTCGTTAAGCAGTAAATAGTGTAATTTTGTATTATGAAGATGTTTTTTTTTCATGTTATGCCTGATGAATTCCGCCAAACTCGTAAGGCAATAAATTGTGTAATTTTGTATTCAGAAGATGTTTTATTCATGTTGTTCCTGATGAATTCCGCCAAACTCGTTAAGCAGTAAATAGTGTAATTTTGTATTGTGAAGATGTTTTTTTTTCATGTTGTTCCTGATGAATTCCGCCAAACTCATTAGGCAGTAAATAGTGTTATTTTGTATTCTGAAGATTTTTTTTCATGTTATTCCTGATGAATTCCGACAAACTCGTTAAGCAGTAAAAAGTGTAATTTTGTATTGTGAAGATGTTTTTTTTCATGTTGTTCCTGATGAATTCCGCCAAACTCGTTAGGCAGTAAATAGTGTAATTTTGTATTATGAAGATGTTTTTTTCATGTTATTCCTGATGAATTCCGCCAAACTCGTTAAGCAGTAAAAAGTGTTATTGTGTATTGTGAAGATGTTTTTTTTTTTTTCATGTTATTCCTGATGAATTCCGCCAAACTCGTTAAGCAGTAAATAGTGTAATTTTGTATTGTGAAGATGTTTTTTTTCATGTTGTTCCTGATGAATTCCGCCCAACTCATTAGGCAGTTAATAGTGTTATTTTGTATTCTGAAGATTTTTTTTCATGTTATTCCTGATGAATTCCGACAAACTCGTTAAGCAGTAAAAAGTGTAATTTTGTATTATGAAGATGTTTTTTTCATGTTATTCCTGATGAATTCCGCCAAACTCGTTAAGCAGTAAAAAGTGTAATTGTGTATTGTGAAGATGTTTTTTTTTTCATGTTATTCCTGATGAATTCCGCCAAACTCGTTAGACAGTAAATAGTGTAATTTTGTATTATGAAAATGTTTTTTTCATGTTAGGCCTGATGAATTCCGCCAAACTCGTTAGGCAATAAATAAAGTAATTTTGTATTGTGAAGATGTTTTTTTTCATGTTGTTCCTGATAAATTCCGCCAAACTCGTTTGGCAATAAATAGTGTAATTTTGTATTGTCAAGATGTTTTATTCATCTTGTTCCTGATGAATTCCGCCAAACTCGTTAGGCAGTAAATAGTGTAATTTTGTATTGTGAAGACGTTTTTTTTTTTCTTAATGTTGTTAATGCGTTCCCGTAAATTTTGAATAAACGCATTTATCTGTCGATTAATCCATTCACCTTATCAGATTTTTTGCATGCCCATTTGTGATTTTGTACAGGTTTATATTACGCCGTACTATTTTTGATATGCAATTAAGTATCCTGTTGGCTGTATTAAAAGTTGTATTTACTTATTTGGGCACTATACAGTACTTGAAGTCAAATATTTTCAGAAAAAAATAGATACGGAAGAACAAAATTACTTATAACACTAGCAAATATACTTGTTTGTACAAAATCATATGTTGTTGTGTGAAAACTTTAGTTATGTCACAATCTAAAGCGCACGCAAATTATAATTTCAATGGGTATTTTTATTAAATTATTCATATTACATAAATGCATACACTATGAGATAATTTCCATGTCAGGGTAGGAAAAGAGGGCAGAATGCCAGACTTCCCTATTTTGGCATATATATACTTCGCCTATTCTACAACAATTTCTCATGCAACATCTACGATATCTCTGACTTTCTACATTTCCTACTTTCAAAATATCATTCAATTGATCCTACGATACTTTATTTTATCTTCCTTTTAATAGACTTTTTCTTACATTTGCACTGTTTATATGTTTTATTAGCCTTTCTCCAATTATCCATTCTTTATTTCCAAGTGTTATAGACCGAACTTCCATGTGGAAGGTCGCCAATTTGTACCCCGTGCTGTGTTATTCCCCTCGATTGACACAGGCATTTTTTCCACCTAGTATTTGTGTGTTGGTGGATAGCTATGACTTGGTAATATATGTTATTTAAAAAAAAGAGAAAAACATGCCGGTGTGCTCCGATCGTCTCAGTTCGGTTTGCTATCGGATCCAGCACGATGGTGTGGTCGGTGAGTTTGCCGGTATACAACGGCACACTGACTCAAAAACAAAATTAACGACACAGCTTCGCTATCCAATTGATTTTACGTTGGAAAAGCTAAGGGGATTCTGGACTACGAGGTCCAGCAACGACGACGTCTTAAATTAACATTTACCCATAGTCAATTTATTCTGTATAATATCATTTAGACATCTTCATACCATTTAATATTTTATTTTTACGCATTTCTTAAACATTTATGGTGTATATTTAATTTTTTCCACGTCCATGTTGACTCCAATTTATCAATGTTGATTCTAAAACACTGTTATGGACTATCATCGCAACAGTTTTTAAAGCTGTTGAGTACGAGTATAAACATTTTAATTTTAGTTTCATGGAGCATATCTATGGCGTTTTGATAAAGAGGTACAAATCATCAATTACTTATTTGTCAGTTTGAAGTTTCGCAACACTTGTATTCCTGAAATACAGACCTCAGGTAAATTTTAAAGGTAAACTTTGAATACATAAATATTGTGTATTCAAAGTTTACCTTTAAAATTTACCTGAGGTCTGTATTTCAGGAATACAAGTGTTGCAAAACTTCAAACTGACAAATAAATAATTGATGACTTGTACCTCTTCACCAAAACACCATAGATATGTATATTATATTATGTTATATTATTTATAGTTAAGGCATTAACGTTGTGGAGGTTTAAAGACATTGTAAATTGTTTTATCAAACACTGTTTATTCCACTTTATGAAACGGTATAACCCTACCGGTTTCAAGGCTTTCCCCTCATCATTAGGGGAGCCTTTTTTGAGCCTTGAAACCGGTAGGGTTATACCGTTACAAAAAAGTGGAATAAGCAGGGTTGGATAAAGCAAATTAATAATGTATATTGTTTCTTATCGATGGACGCTTTTAAATATCTCTCATGACAATCCCATCATTTGGTAACGTCTGATTATACACGGTTGTATGCGCTTGTTTCATTGTAATTATTTAAAATAATAATTACTTATAACGTATATAATATTTTCTTCTCAATGCGTTGATTACTCACTACTTGTTCTTTAATTACTTTTATTATTATAAGGTTTATTGCACTGTTTATTTATATTTATAAATAAAATAATAGGAAAAACAATACCTTAAAAAGCAAAATTTCTCAATTTACTCCAATCTTTCAATACTCACCCTCATAATGTTTTTACTTTTCGAACGTTTTGGATTTCAGACTATTAATTCTCAAATTAAACTGCCAATTAATTGTTTATATTCCAATAACAATCAGTAGATTTTTACGACCTTCTTTAATTTTCGCAAACAATCAACAAACCAAACATTGGCTGTCTGTTCTGTAAACAGCGCATATCCTGTTAAACAAATTTGTTCTTACGGTTTCTGCTAAATTCTGCATTCTACAAATATTGGTAATGCACATATTTCCGACGAAATACTTTGTTTACCTTTTAATGTGAGATTATTCTCATAATTGAGATACTAAGGAGATTTTAACTAAGTTTACATGGACACTAAAGATCGGAGCCTGTACAAGGGTGGGAATAACCGGGAACTGGACCATTGTAATATTGTTCAACCCACACATATTAACTATTCCCTTCCTGTGCTAAAAAAAGTCCGTGCGTTCCGGTGCTGTGTATTCAATACACATCAATACACATGTAAAAAGGAGCGATTTACAATCGGAAAAATAAAAATATTCATGGCCAAGAAAAACAAAAATATTCAAATTAATTAAATTTGAAGTCAAAAGTGATAGTAATTGAAATGTAATTGCTGAAAACATGAAAAAAAAACATTGTCCGACGTTCACGAAACGGGCGAAGAGACCACCTCAAATGGATGCCTGAGAGCTACTGAAGCGAGAGAAGTGAGCAAACTGAGATTATATTTCTTACGTTCTCATATACCGAAGTAGAGTGAGAGTGAGACGTGAATAGCGTCACTTCCTCACTCATCTTTAAGTCCAGCGCGTTACCGAGTGACCATACACTTCATATTATTATTTGTCTTTTTCTTTCTTCCTGTCGTGCCCCATCAGGTCCCCCCGACGTTGGCAATCACTCTGACAAAGGCTTCTCTATCTTGCGCAATCCGGAACAGGTCCTCCATATCCCCGTCCAGTATCTTATATTTCGCAGCCAAGATGTTAGCCTTCTACCAGGACCACGCTGCCCCTCGATCTTGCCCATCAGTATCAACTGGAGGATTGTGACCCAGAAAGGATATCTTGTGAACTTTAATATCTGTCAGCAGCTGTCTACGGCAATTAGCTCTCCTCCAGACCTCCGAATTGGTGATCATATCAGTCCACGGTATACGAAGCATTCTCTTGTGCAACCACATCTCGAACGCTTCCAACCGATTCATAGTATGAACTTTCAGCGTCCATGTTTCCGAGCCACACAACAGAACAGACCAAAAATAGCACTTCAACATTCTCTGCCTTAGTTTCAGATTCAATTTATCATTGCAGAATATTGATCTCATTCTGTTGAATGAACTACGGGGGGCTGCTTCAATCCTGCACTTCACCTCCATATCTGGGTCGATAGATGTAGTAATCATACTGCCCAGGTACTTGAATTGCTTCACCCTCTCCAACAATTCACTCTCAAGCCGCAATGTCATAGCGGAGTAATCTGCCCTCCCAAATGCCATCCATTTTGTCTTTTTGATATTTATATTATGTCTTTTTCCACTATGTATTATTTTCTTTTGTATACGAGTATTATTCAAAATACATCGCATATGAGTCACACTGATTTTCGTTATTGATTCAAAATACATCGTATCTGATACATCTGAGTCACACTGGTTTTCGTAATGTACTATGCGTATCCAGAAAGTAAGTGTACTGAGGCTCTCACGACCGGATGGATTTTATTTTCGACATGTTGGCTACACTTCCGTGTAGCCTGACCCTTCCCCTCCGCAACGAGACCGGTTCGAGGTCAGTACGTTGAGAAGTTTCGACGCGACAACACGTTTCGTGAAAAATGTCAATCCAATCTCCCGCCAAGTGCGAAATACGCGGCGTCATCCGTTATCTCGTTTGGAAGGGAAAACCTCCGGTTGAGGTTTATAATGAGGTGAAAACTACATATGGTGATAAAGCTATGAATCGTACGAGTGTGTACAAGTGGTGTCGCGAGTTTAAAAACGGTCACGTCACACTTCTTCACCCTCCGCCAAAAAGTTCAAAACCACAATTTCAGCCAAGAAAATCATGGCATCCGTGTTTTTGGACTGTCAAGGCATAATTTTAATTGAATATATGCCTCAATGGGAGACCATCAACTCTGCAATATACTGTGAGACCCTAAAAAAATTGCGGAGGGCGATTTAGATCAAGAGGAGAGGCATGCTGACAAAGGGAGTCTGCCTGCTGCACGACAATGCCAGACCACACACGGCCAACGCCACGAAGGAACTGCTCGCCTCGTTTAAATGGGATATTCTGAACCATCCCGCGCATTCCCCTGACCTAGCACCTTCAGATTACTATCTCTTTACCTCCCTGAAGCTGCACATGGGTGGAAAAAGGTTTTCAACCGACGATGAGGTAAAGGAGGAGGTGGAGAAGTGGACGGAGGGGTTGGCGGGAAACTACTTCGAGGAAGGCATCAAAAAGTTGATACCCCACTTCATCACCTCCATTGAGAGGAATGGCGACTATGTCGAAAAATAGCTTACATATGTACTACGGTAACCACGTAATTTTTTTGTTTAAATAAAAAAATTGTAACCTATAAAAATTCAGTACACTTACTTTCTGGATATGCCTCGTATTCAAAATACATCGCATCTGATACATAGCAATTCATCGCATCTGAGTCACACTGATTTTCGTTATTTATTCAAAATACATGGCATCTGATACATCTGAGTCACACTGATTTTCGTTATTTAAAAAAAATCATATTTACATTTACGGAATTTCAGATTGATGAACATTTTTTCATAATCGTATGGTTTTAGTGTGACGCAGAAAATCACTATAACCCAGTCACGCAACAACGATTAAAGATAAAGCATAAGAATCGATGTTTTTAATAGGTGCATTTTTTGAATTTTTAGGATTAAACAGAGATATTCTACATCAACTCACAATACCAGAATTAACTGAAGGGGTCAACGGAAATACCTTTGTACTAATTGCCAAGCCACCTTGGATCACCAGAACTCTCATCATACCGCCAAGTATAATCGTTTCAAAGAATTTATACTTGTAAACATAGTCACACTCAAAATATGGTTCGCATATCTTAAAAAATACTTCAATAAATTTGATTGTTGAGTTTTCAACATTTTGTTTATAGATTGTTCTGTGTTTGACTCTAAAGGCGCAATTCGACTGAGGCAACACTGAACGACATGAGGCACGCGACATGTTTTATATTGTTGCCTGTTCCTAGGTGTGCGACTATGTTCCACAAATTTTAACAATTTTGCATGCGGATTTTGACTCCCCGAGTCACATGAGCTTTGTCGTCAATACGTGTAGCATGCGTCTTAAACAATTCCATGGAGGCAACATCAGTTTTGTACATCATGTCTTTACAAACAATCGAGGCGGCTGCATATTTGGTCATAGTTTTGAATCGTAGAAATAAAAGAAAACCACGGTGTTGGAGAAGAGAATTATATGTCAGTAGTCAAGAAACTCAGAATGATGGAAAGCTGAACGCAAATTCTTGATTTTTTTTTCACATCGATTACAGTGCAATCGTATTTACTCGCTAACTGCTTCAGTTTATAATTTTTTATCCTGTTGTCTTCATATTCACTTATTTTATTACTCCATAACTCCGATGAATTATGATAATCTTCAATAAACAAGGTAGTTTTATCAATATTCCAATCCATGTCGCACGCTACAAGCCGCACCGATCCGCTGACTTTCGGATAACGGTGACATTGTTCGACACGCTGAAACATGTCGAAAGGTGACGCATACGTCCCGGCAACAACAATAAACATGTAGCATGCTACAAAGATACTTGCTTCTTGACGCTTCGTGTTCCTTCGATTGAAAGACTGTGTGTAGCATGCGTCAATGCCGTATGCTACATGTTGCCTAAATGTTGCCTCAGTGGAATTGCGCCTTAAGATGCAGTGTGTCTTCTCCAACTAAGTCACAGTATCCTGTGTTAACTTGTGCAGCTCCTGTAACCCTCCTGAAAACGCATTCAGTAATCAGCGGAGTACAATGTGGTTCATGGTCTAGATTTTTCCACAGTCACAGACAATCGACTCCACTAGGCCCCACACATATTCAAACCGGCCCACTCCAAATATGTTCCTATTTAGACCACATCACTCTTTCCGAAGTAGGGAAAACCCAGGCAACCGTGCAATCGGGTCGCCCACAAAATATATCTGTTGATTTACGTCACACTTCATCCAACGGGGCCGCCATGTTGATACAAGTGTAACCTGATAGAGAAGATACGAGTGTATGCTCTTTGCGTTAGCACAATTGATCGTTAATTTTCTAGATAAAATTTGATTATTTTAACACGTTGCTGAGTCATAAATTCCTCTTTATTTAATTTTCAAGAATTACGCTTTAATAATCTGAAATTTTAAAAATAAAATAAATTAATTATACAAAGTTATTTGAATTTTAAATAATCTTGTAACTTTTGGGTCACCCCAAAATGACAAGTGTAATTAGCGTTAGCACAATTATTGATCGTGAATTTTCTAGATAAAATTCGATTATTTTAAATAGTCTAGTGACTTTTGGTCTGTCCTGTAGATTTAATGACTGCCCTGTGGCTTAGTTGGTAAGACGCTGGTCATCCCATCGGGAGATTCTGGATTGATAAAATAACCAGTTAATACAGTTATTAACTCATCATATACCATATATCCGAACATTGTTTAAAATACACTGAACTCCAAACATGGAGAGAGAAAATAAAAACTTATGTCCATATTTTGAAAAAAAAAACTTTATGTTAACTCGAAGACAATTTTTGCTTTTGGTTTAGCTTGGATCTTTAGTTTTTTTTTAACATAACTTGGCTGAAAATTTTATATTAGGTGTTAGCTAATTCCATAGTCTAACAATATTAACAGTATAAGACGACAGAAAAAATGAAGAACGGTGAACTGGAAAAGTCTAAAAGCAGTATTTGCTGAAGTGTAGCTTTAAACCGTGATCGGAAAATCGCTGAATATTTTCGACTAACTATGAGGGGGCATCGGGACAATTAAGGAGATTGCATTATATTTACAATACATCAGTATTTTGTCAGTTTCTCACATTGAACCAGTTGCGATTAATTCTTATTTTTTAAAGTTGAATATGTGACGTATTGGTTAGCGGTCAGACTAAAAAAAAGCTTCCGTTTGAAAAGTGTCAATATGACTTTTTATTGCTCTGAAGTTCGAGAAATACTGTCACATAAAATATCTGCTGCGTACTCCATTTACCTTACCACAAGGCTGATTGAATTAATTAGCCACTTCCATGTAATACTACAATAACAAATTATGTTCTTATATCACTATAGTTTGGCCCCATTTTTAAATAGTTTCCACCATAGAAAATATGAAAAGGAGTGTAATTATAAGGTTTTACTACACGACCATTTTATTGCTCATAGAATATAATTAAACAAAATATATTAATGTTATTGACGGTATCCATGACCTGGTGGTAGAACATATTTGCCACTAGAAGGGCTTCAATTTAATTCAATGATTCCAAAATAAATAGCATTATTTAAAACTAGCCTTTTAATAGATTTGTCCTTGGTCGAAAGGAAATACTGCAAAGTACAAACCCTGTTCGATTGTACAGGACACATTTGAATTGTAATAAGACATAAATGCGTCATAAAAAGCCCTCATAATAATAATAATAATAATAAAAAGACAATTTATACAACCCAATTGAGAGAGCAAACTCTTCACAATGCCACTTTAACTACAGATTCGAACTCACTATTATTGAAAGATTAACAATATTAATAAATAGTTGAATGTAAGGATAGGAATGAGGTGGCTGCGGACATGAGATTAATCACTTCCTTGCAGCTGCATATGTTAAGAAAAACACATTTGGTAAGAAGACCTGCCTGATAAGATCGATTAGAACCAACTATTCGATGAAAACGAAATCTGCCATTAAGTTCGACTCCTTACTACAAAGTTCGACTCTTTATTACAAAGTTCGACTCCTTGCTACAACGTTCGACTCCTTACTACAAAGTTCGACTTTTGACTACAAAGTTCGACTCCTTGCTACAAAGTTCGACTCCTTAATACAAAGTTTAAAAAATGTTACATTAAGAATGTTTTACATTATTTTCACTCATTCTTCAATTCAATTGAATAAATTTACGCATTTCTAGGTAAAGCAAGTATTTCGACCACATTTATTATGATTTTATCAGTTCCTTATAATGTAAATGCTTCGCTGCCACTCATCACGATTGACACTTTACAAATGCGTTTACTTTAACGTTCGATAAACATCATTATAAATTAAACAACTTTTATATAGAGAGATCGCCTACAAAGCAAAGTTATTAATAACTATTCTCAGTAAAGCTGGTCTGTATATAGCAGATCGTATATTGACAGGTAACGTGAGCATTAAACCAATTATATGACATGAAAACAAAGCACTTAATTTTCTATGCAATCCGAGCTCACGTGTAATCAGATGTGTTTGTTTAATGACGTATGTAAGAACAAAAAAGGCATTAAAAGAAAAAAAAAGTAACAAAAACGCTGGGAGTAATATGTTGATACATTATTTACTTCAAGAATAATAAATATCATAAAAAAAAAACAGTTTTTTTATAAGGATAAGAGTTAATAAAAACAAACTTAAAGTTTTCCTCAATTAACTATTAAGTAATGTTTTGTCTTTATTTTCTACTCTGTCGATTTATGTATTATTTAGCCAAGTCAATTTGTTGTACGAGTTCAGTCAACTCGATAACCTAGGGTGGTGTTTTCTATTAACTGCTTCTGTAGTTTAATATTTCTCATCAAATACTTATCGAGCAGAATATCTAAATATTGTTTTCTATTCACTACTTCTGTAGCTCAATATTTCTTATCAAATACTTATCGAGCAAAATATCTAAATATTGTATTACGAGTATATTCACTACTTCTGTAGTTCAATATTTCTCATCAAATACTTATCGAGCAGAATATCTAAATATTGTATTCTATTTGTAATTTATTTTTATCAAACACTGTTTATTACACTTTTTTGTGACGGTATAACCCTACCGGTTTCAAGGCTTTCACCTCATCTTCAGGGGAGCTCAAACAAGACTAAATGCTGTTCGAACTGGTACCGATATACACGCTTCAACGGTTGGGGGCTGAGAACAGTGGTGTGTATAAACTTTTATGTGCTGACTGTGATAATTTCTATATAGGAAAGACAGGAAGATCTTTTGAAAAGAGATTTCGTGAATCAGCCCCTATCAGCCCTTATCAGCCCCTACTTCTTTGAAAATGAGGAATGTCAGCCAGAAAGAATCAACGTGACCCTGTATAGGACAATGCTTGAAATTTTTTACGCCCAGTGGTCAAAAAGAATCAAAAAGTATACTTTCAATAGGATGGAGCTACCCCGCACACTGCCAGGGCGGCGATGGATCTCCTGCGAGATTTTTTTGGTGAACGGTTCAGTCTTTCAGTAGCCACCCTGTATTTATATTCGTAATGCCGAATTAATAAGTAAAAAAATACGAAAAAAGGGAAGATTTTTGTGTAGAATCAGAAATAAATTATGTCGAAATTCAAACAAGTAAAAACATGATACAATTATAGCACAACGTCTAAACACGATACAATTATAGCACAACGTCTAAACATGATACAATTATAGCACAACGTCTAAAAATGATCAGTTATAGCACAACGTCTAAACATGATACAATTATAGCACAACGTCTAAACATGATACAATTATAGCACAACGTCTAAACATGATACAATTATAGCACAACATCTAAACATTATACAATTATAGCAAAACGTCTAAATAAATGTTCAATTGTTATTTTTTAACAACGAAACTCCAATAAGAATTATTCAAATTGTGTAGAATTAAGGAATAAGAACTATATTAAAATTAAGTTCATATTTTGCAATTAAGGATATGCCTTGTAAACTATATAGATATGTGCACGGTGAAGCCATCAATAATTTTAATGTCTTGGTCGATATTTTTTTCGTTAAAATTTATATTTTTTATTACCAAAGTATAATAGATAACGGTGATATACAAATAGAAGGTCCATAACTACTCTACGAGAAGTCACGATGAGTTATATACATAAAAAACATACCCTCATGCCATTTCCCTGCCGGTCAGGCAGGGAGGATAAAGCGCTATACTTTTATCATATCGACACACATTCTTCGCCTTATTAACATCTTTATCATACGACTTCTAAAATTTCTATAACTTTCTACGTTTCTTTCTTTCAAAAACTTTTCACCTCACAAAACTAAAAAGTCACAAATAAATTCCAAAATTTCAACAAAACGCCAAAAGTATTATTTTTTTTAATCTTATGAACTTTTTATTATCTACATGTTTTACATATTGAGGATAGGTATAAGATAAGTATTGTTCATGTGAAAAAAATGAACAGAAATTGTTACATGTAAATTATTCTTTCGTTCTAAATAATTAATAATAAATACAAATTGTTGAAGTAGAAAACATTAAAAAAAATACAATTTGTTCAAGTATATTGTTTTGTGCTCAATACTTAATAAACAACGAAGGCGCGTTTGAGTGGAAATGTGACTTGAAAAGTACATAAACAAACACACACCTACTTCTTGTGGATTGAGAAAACCACTTTGCTAGTTCTGATTTCTCTATCGCATTTTCGTCCTCAATACTAAACCAAACTAACTTACTCTCGTCCTAAATTGTAAATCAGTTGAAACACTCAAACTCTACATTAGTACCAAGCTAGAATACGCAACTGCAGGTTTGGGCTCCTCATCAGTTTAAACATAAGAATGATATAAACAAATACGAAAAAAAAAACTCAGATATCTATGGTACAAAACAATAGGTGATTAACGAAAATATCTATGATACAAAACAATAGGTGATTACCGAAAATATCTATGATACAAAACAATAGGTGATTACCGAAAATATCTATAATACCTATGATACAAACTCAGATATCTATGATACAAAACAATAGGTGATTACCGAAAATATCTATGATACTAAATAATAGGTGGTTACCGAAAATATCTATGATACAAACTCAGATATATATGATACAAAACAATAGGTGATTACCGAAAATATCTATGATACAAAATAATAGGTGGTTACCGAAAATATATATGATACAAACTCAGATATATATGATACAAAACAATAGGTGATTACCGAAAATATCTATGATACAAAATAATAGGTGGTTACCGAAAATATATATGATACAAACTCAGATATATATGATACAAAACAATAGGTGATTACCGAAAATATCTATGATACAAAATAATAGGTGGTTACCGAAAATATTTATGATACAAACTCAGATATATATGATACAAAACAATAGGTGATTACCGGAAATATCTATGATGCAAAATATTAGGTGGTTACCGAAAATATCTATGATACAAAACAATAGGTGATTACCGAAAATATGCCCACTATATCGAACTTATCACGGTGCACAACTATAGAAGCATCGAAACAAGAATGCAAGAATCCATTGCGATATTCCTACTCAAGTTTTTCAAGGTAGTTTTAATTGCCCCGCAATACTAGAAGCACTAAGTTTATATATCTCCAATAAATATTGCCGTACGAGAAACGCACACTGTACTCTACTCGTACATGCCAACTTACAGAACGAATATCATGGCTTAACACTCAGTCACACGTAGTTTAGAGATATTGAACCAACTGAGTGACACTGCGGATATATTCTCAGCATCGCCGAGCAGTATGAGAATAATTCTGACTAATATTCTTCCTTCCGAATAAGCTAACTAGTAGCAGACCATATTTGCCTAACAGGAGAAATCCGTACCAAGTGGTTATAATGTATGATACATCCTTAAGACAGACGCTAACGCAGCACACACCAGAAGTGTTTTAAATGTGTTACTCAGGACCCTTGGGTTCTACGAATAATACCCAGAGGTGTCAAAGGATATTAGAAAAATTTAATCGTTTCAGGTCAAATTAATTAAATGCGCTGATGTAAAATCATGATGATAGGAAGAAACATATTATTGAAACTGGTTGAGTTTTGGATACAAGTAAAGGATAAATTGTGGATTTAAAAAAGGACGAGTTTTTTATATAAGTAAAGGATGAATTTTGGATATTAAAAAAGCATGAGTTTTTGATAAAGGATGAGTTTTTGATATAAGTAAAGGATGAATTTTGGATATATGTAAAGGATGAGTTTTTGATATAAGTAAACGATGAATTTTGGGTATAAGTAAAAGATGAGTTTTTGATATAAGTAAAGGGTGAGTTTTTGATATAAGTAAAGGATGAGTTTTTGATATAAGTAAAGGATGAGTTTTTGATATAAGTAAAGGATGAGTTTTTGATATACTCGTAAGTAAAGATTGAGTTTTTGATAAAGATAAAGGATGAGTTTTTGATATAAGTAAAGGATGAGTTTTTGATATAAGTAAAGGATGAGTTTTTGATATACTCGTAAGTAAAGATTGAGTTTTTGATAAAGATAAAGGATGAGTTTTTGATATAAGTAAAGGATGAGTTTTTGATATAAGTAAAGGATGAGTTTTTGATATACTCGTAAGTAAAGATTGAGTTTTTGATAAAGATAAAGGATGAGTTTTTGATATAAGTAAAGGATGAGTTTTTGATATAAGTAAAGGATGAGTTTTTGATATACTCGTAAGTAAAGATTGAGTTTTTGATAAAGATAAAGGATGATTTTTTGATATCAGTAAAGGATGAGTTTTTGATATAAGTAAAGGATGAGTTTTTGATATACTCGTAAGTAAAGATTGAGTATTTGATAAAGGTAAAGGATGAGTTTTGGATAGAAGTAAAGGATGAGTTTATGATATAAGTAAAGGATGAGTTTTTGATATCAGTAAAGGATGAATTTTGGATATAAGTAAAAGATGAGTTTTGGATATAAGTAAAGAATGACTTTTTGATAAAGGTAAAGGATGAGTTTTTGATAAAGGTAATGGATGAGTTTTGGATAGAAGTAAAGGATGATTTTTTTATATAAGTAAAGGATGAATTTTGGATATAAGTAAAGTATGAGTTTTTGATTTTAGTAAAGGGTAGTTTTT
Source organism: Odontocerum albicorne (assembly GCA_949825065.1). Taxonomy (NCBI): domain Eukaryota; kingdom Metazoa; phylum Arthropoda; class Insecta; order Trichoptera; family Odontoceridae; genus Odontocerum; species Odontocerum albicorne. The sequence goes on along the minus strand of OX463846.1, from coordinate 2,254,672 downwards.
TGATATTAGTAAAGGATGAGTTTTAAATATAAGTTTTGTATATACCTATAAGTATAAAATAAATGTTAAGTGTTAACAGTCACCAGATTCCTATTGATACACTCAATTTATGAGTTTCATTTTGTAATATTTTTTTTATGTCAACAATAATTCGAGTCCCAAGTTAGGGCGCCCTTGAGAAGAGTTAACTCTTTAAACGGCGCTATACAAATAGTAATTTAATTAATATTATTATTTGACAACCTCCCTGGCTTAGTAAATAAGACGCCTGTCTTCTGACCCGAAGGTTACGGATTCGATTCCCACTGAAACCTATTTGTTTAAAAAAAAATGTGTTCAGTCATATTTCTAGTTGATTGGAGAAGATTGCCACATGGCAGTGATCCTATAAGGTTGTATTGTATACGAAGAAACTGTTATATAGTATTCGTTCGGGCACTGTTATGGCTGCAAGACGTTATTTGTTTTATATTAGTAGGTTCGAATCCCGAGTTAGGACGTCCTTAAGAATTTCCTTTCTAAATGGCGGTGTTTAAAAATTGTCCTTTATTTTAATAAATATTATGAGCATGCTTTGCTGGGTATTAAATATCAGTGAATCCTTGTCACATTTGCTTCTTCTTTCAACCATTTGCTTCTTCTTTCGCATTATTTCGTAATGTCCTCAGTTCTTCTTATTAAGTAATACATTAATCTCATTTCAACCGCATTTATCTTACTTTCGTCACTTTTTTGCCCCGTTCATATTTCCGTTTCACTTATAAAAATATTTTGATGTACGAGGCATAGTCACAAAGTAAGTGTACTGAATTTTTGTAGGTTACAATTTTTTTTATTTAAACAAAAAAATTACGTGGTTACCGTAGTACATACTATATGTAAGGTATTTTTCGACATAGTCGCCATTCCTCTCAATGCAGGTGGTGAAGCGGGGTATCAACTTTTTGATGCCTTCCTCGAAATAGTTTCCCGCCAACCCCTCCGTCCACTTCTTCACCGCCTCCTTTACCTCCTCGTCGGTTGAAAACCTTTTTCCACCCATGTACAGCTTCAGGGAGGTAAAGAGATAGTAATCTGAAGGTGCTAGGTCAGGGGAATGCTCGGGATGGTTCAGGACATCCCATTTAAACGAGGCGAGCAGTTCCTTCGTGGTGTTGGCCGTGTGTGGTCTGGCATTGTCATGCAGCAGGTAGACTCCCTTTGTCAGCATGCCTCTCCTCTTGTTCTGAATCGCCCTCCGCAAATTTTTTAGGGTCTCACAGTATCTTGCAGAGTTTATGGTCTCCCCTTGAGGCATATATTCAATTAAAATTATGCCTTGACAGTCCCAAAACACGGATGCCATGATTTTCTTGGCTGAAATTGTGGTTTTGAACTTTTTGGCGGAGGGTGAAGAGGTGTGACGCCACTGTTGAGACTGCCTTTTGGTTTCAGGCGTGTAGTGTGCAACCCAAGTTTCATCTCCAGTAACGATGGAGCGGAGAAATTCATCTTCATGGATTTTGCAGCGCCTCAAAAACTCTTGCCTTTTTACAAAATTTCGCATTTGGCGGGAGATTGGGTTGACATTTTTCACGAAACGTGTTGTCGCGTCGACACTTCTCAACGTACTGACCTCGAACCGGTCTCGTTGCGGAGGGGAAGGGTCAGGCTACACGGAAGTGGAGCCAACATGTCGAAAATAAAATCCATCCGGTCGTGAGAGTCTCAGTACACTTACTTTCTGGATACGCCTCGTTTATAACGTTTATGTGCAAAAAGTATCCAATTTTCTGTTTATTTAAACTGTTTGCTTAGCATACTTTAATCTTTTAGTACAAAATATTTTTAATAAAATTTTAAATTCCTCAATAACAGTTCTATACAAAGCACCGTTAGTTTTCTTAATAACAACGTAAAGCAGGTAAAATGTGGTTTGAAATATTTTTTCATACTATGCTCGTATGTCCTACGTCAATTTCATATTTTAGTCCAAAGTACAGTCTTGTTATTTTGTGAATGACATTTTGAAGCCGTTTAAAAGCAGATAAATAAGAAATTACAGAGCATACTTATTCGAAGAATAAAAAATGGTACTTTTACTTTAAAATACATCTACACTATAAAACAGAGCGATTTGATTACTATAAAACAGAGCGATATTTATAAAAAATATATCATATGAAATAACCAAAAAATATTCCAAGTCATATAAAGCCAGCTTTTTACACTAATTTTAATCTCCGGAAACTCTTAATTAATGGGAAAGGCAAAAATGGAATACTTAGCAACAGTGGTATGTATAAACTTTTATGTGCTGACTGTGATAATTTCTATATAGGAAAGACAGGAAGATCTTTTGAAAAGAGATTTCGTGAACACGAATCCACCTTAACAAATCCTCTAATTTATTCTGAAATGGCTAATCATTGTCACCGCGAGAATCATACTTTTTCTATCGATGATGCCAAATTCTTACATATCAGTGGTAACGGAAATAAATTGGACAGATTAGAGGCCCTAGAAATTTCTAAATCAGTACACCGATCGGAACATCTGTTGAACACTTATTTACCCAAAATTTCTCCGCTCTTAGCCGAAATTATCCCATGCCTCTCTCCCTTTCTCCCCCCCCCCCCCAGCCCCCAACCGTTGAAGCGTGTATATTGGTGCCAGTTCGAACAGCATTTAGTCTTGTTTGCGCTCCCCTGAAGATGATGTGAAAGCCTTGAAACCGGTAGGATTATACCGTCATAAAAAAGTGGAATAAACAGTGTTTGATAAAAATAAATTACAAGAGCGATTTGACACTTAAATGAAGAGAAAAAATATCCACAATAATCTAAAATTAAAGTGACAGACCTGTTTTAAAATACTTAGCGTTTCCTAAAAAAAAAACCCAGCCTCAGAATGTATTTATTTAACACTTTTATTGCAATATAATCTGGCGGGTTTATTGCCAGGTGGCAATCTGTTCCAACCAACCAGACAAAAGTAAATGAAGCAAGTTACGTGGTCGCATAAATCATTAAAATGACTATCCATCCCCACGAAACCCATAAACATATACGCGAGAACATGCCCACGAACCCCACAAAGACGGACAATCACCCGAACATTATTTTTCATATAAGGTGAGATATCATCAATCAAAGGAAAGGAAAGGATGGTGGAGAGGAAAGGAAAAGAAAAATCAGGAATGAAACACGTTATTTTACTGACTAGAAATTAAGAGTTTTTTCAGTCGCTTCTTACAGCATGTAATTAATATGCTTAATAAATTATGTAATATGTAATATGCTAAATAAAAAAGCTGTAATATGTTTAATAAATTAAACAAAAGACCTTATAAAATTAAACACCTTTAGACCCTTTAATCTAAAGAAAAAAATATTATGAATTGTTTTGTATTACGAGTATACTAAATTGATATTTTTCATCTTGTTTTAAATCAAAAGTTGGGGAAAGATACTTGTATTATTACAGTATTAAAGTTTAACGAGGGCTCGTCGTTTAAAAGTTGGTGGTTTCCAAAATGTCATGATTAGCTCCTGTTAAATTCGTTTGTTAGTTTTAACAGATAGTTTACAGGTATACAAAGTACTCGTATATATATTTTAATGTAACAAATATAATAAGTGTGGGATGGATGAAGCTTAGATCAATGACGGGAGTTCTATGTAATCCGAAAATGCCAGTAAAGTTAAAAGGAAAAGTATACCAAACGATTGTCAGACCCGCACTCCTCTATGGTTCCGAATGCTGGACGATGTCTAACTCTTACTCTAGGCATTTATAAACTGCTGAAATGCGCATGATAAGATGGTCAGCTGCTGTGTCCCTAAGAGACAAAATAAAAAGCTTACGCATTCGTGGAAGCCTAGGTGTTACAGACATCAACAGCAAGATGGAGGAGAGGCGATTGAGATGGTATGGGCACGTTGGACGCAGAGCACCCGATCACATTATGAACCAGGCAATCTTCATTAATCTTCCTCGAATAACAACCAGAGGAAGACCAAAGAATTCATGGGTGGTGCAAAAATATAACATGATGCAGAGGCACGGCCTGGGGGACGTAGTCCGGGACAGAAGAGCATACAACCTGAGGACAGAGGAGAGCTGACCCCAACAGTCTTCGCAGACAATGAGTTGGGATGGAGCCAGGGAGAAGAAGATACAAAGTATATATATTTTACAGAAATATAAGTTTGATAAACAACGTATTTAGAACAGTTTGGAAATGTCTTTACAAAGCAAAACAGGTCTGTCACAATACAAATGTGTTGTGTAATTTTTTTTTCACTTTTGAATGTTAAATTATTATGTACAAAATAAAGTACTCATACATACATACCATCACGCCCTTTCCCTGTCGATGTATGCAGAGGTAGACAGAGAGGGCAGAGTACCATACTTTTCTATCTCGGCACACATCCTAAGCTTATTCTACATTCATACCACTTCTACGATTTCTTTGACTTTCTACGTTTCCTTTTCTCAGAATATCATTCACTTGATCTATCCATACTTTCTTTAATATTCCACTCACGTCTACATTGTATATATGTTTTGTTAGTCTTTCTTCATGCATTCGTTCTACATGCCCATACCATCTTAACTTACTCTTCTTCAGCTTACTTAACACATCTGCCTTAACTTCACATTCATCCCTTATCACTTTATTCCGTATTCTGTCATACATTGTCAACATATTATTGTCAATGCTCGCATCTCTACAGCACTTATTCGGCTTCTAAGTTTCACTCCCATACATTAAAATTGGTATAAAAGTATTATTGTGGATTATTATATACTATCCGGTTCAAGTATGATATACTCGTATATATTTTAGTATCGCTACACACCGTTCGATATCCCTCTTAAATGTTCCATTATCTAAGGCTTATGTATTCTTTATGATCCAACTAGGTTAATAATTCATTCTTAAAATAACCAATAAGTACTTTAAAATATATCAACGTCAATGTCTATTCACTGAACTTAATACTTGAAGATTTCTTTTAAGACATTTTTAAAGTAAGTGTTTTGGTTCCCACTTTTTTTCGTAGAAAAAAAAAACAGAAATAAAGTTTAATTTCATTGAAACACGTAAAACTTTGTGTTACTGACATAAAAAACAATATTCAAAAGCTTTTTACTCAACAATTTAATTTAATTTTCAAGAATAAAAATAATCTTCTAAAGTTAAACATCGGTGAAAATATCGCATATAAAACAACAAGAGGAAATTATTTTTGTTAAGGTTCCTCTCCTCTTTGGGAGTTGGCGAATATCATAACTATATTTTCCTTTCATTAGCAGCTATGAACAAAGATATGGCACCACGATATAACAACTCCCCTTAGTTTCTCAACCCTTTAATATCCGTTGTCCTACCCTATAATATCAGTTGAAGGATCTTATATGTATATTTTTTTCTCTTCTAAGTACTCTCACTTTTCGTTGAATTGAAGATAATTCGTCTCTAGCTTTTTCGACCTGCTTCAAGATTATAACAGACTTTGTCATCTTATAAAACCGAAATGTGTTACTATTACATATTGAAAGATCTTCAAAAGTTACTGTATAGTGCGTCTTCCTTTGATTAGTTTTTTACGGTATTATCTAATAATCTCAGCCACCAACGTCCTTTTCTTACGCCCAATTTATATATTGGGTGTTAACATAAGTTGTGTCCGTTTCTTTTTTTCAAAATGAAGAGAACAAGAGGAAACAACAAAAAAAATTACAATAAATTCGTCAATAATATATTCTCCTTCATTATTTTAAAACAAATTAGTTAATAATGTATTCTCCTTCATTATTTACAACTTCTTGCCAACGTTCTACAAGTTTATCAATGCCTGTGCGATAAAAACCACCCGGTCTTGACTCGAGGAATTCGTCCAACCATATCCGCAATTCGACGTCATTATTGAAGGAAAAACCATCGACGAGCTGTCCTTTCATTCATAGCATATTCACCGTACACTTCGCAAATATCGCGAGCAGCTTTGGCACCTTTATTCCCTCGATTGAACGCAAACCGAAGGAGGTGTCGAAAATGCTCACTTTCGTCTACTTGACATTCCATTTTGAAGGCTTGTAATCAAATAAAATAATATATTTAACGTAAAAGCAAACACAATATCTTGTAGAGCTGAAAATTTTCTTTCTAATGACGTATAACCTTTACCATTTTATTTTACTTTTGATGCTCATTTTTAAATTTACTTTGTAAGTGGGTTCGAATCTCGAGTTGGAGCATCCGTGAGGAATCTGCTCCCCCAAACATCGCTTTACAAGTTATCTTTATTATTATAAATGATACATAACTTCCATCATTAAAGAAAAACCAATATATTACGAATTATCATCAGTCATGTTTTGATATATTGACTGTTCCCATTGATTATTCAGTCAACGTCCCAGATGTTTATACTTTTGGAATCGCTAAAAAATGTCCTTATTTACTCGTATATCAAGAGGTGCTGCATTCCTTTAACTGACAATCATAAATTTAAAAGGAAACTTAATAAAAAATATCTACGTCAATGCATGTTCGATGAACTCGAAAGTGTATGTTTACTGTGGTGTTTTTGAACGCAAACATCCGTTGACTTGTCCAAAAAAAAAAGAAACTGACATTGTATAAAAATAATGTAAATTTCAATAGAATACGAGAGTAAAATAAAACGTGTTGCTGACGTTGAAGAATATAAACCATTGGCAATGTTCACAGTAAAAATATGTACAAAGAATCTTCGTGGGTGGTTTAACCAATTGGTTTTCTTTAATTTAAGTAATGGATCACAGTGAAATATTTTACATTCAATTAATTGTGGTCAAATTTGCTGATAAAATTTGGCAAAGATTGATGATAGTAAGAAAATCCTATTTTCCTTTGTTGTACTTTTTTAGTCCTTCCAATCAACTTTTAATTAAGTGTTAGATCATAAGGATATTTTCAATTGTGTTTTAGATCATAAGGATATTTTTAATTGAGTGGTAGATCATAAGGATATTTTCAATTGAGTGTTAGATCATAAGGATATTTTCAATTAAGTGTTAGATCATAAGAATATTTTCAATGGAGTGTTAGATCATTAGAATATTTTTAATTGAGTGCTAGATCATAAGAATATTTTCAATTGAGTGGTAGATCATAAGGATATTTTCAATTGAGTGTTAGATCATAAGGATATTTTCAATTCAGTGTTAGATCATAAGGATATTTTCAATTGAGTGTTAGATCGTAAGGATATTTTCAATTGAGTTTTAGATCATAAGGATATTTTCAATTGAGTGTTAGATCATAAGGATATTTTCAATTGAGTGATCACAAACAAGAACAAAAAAATTTAGTTAATTTATTTAACTTTCATAAAAAAATTTTTAACATCATGTCTCCATCCCAGGGGTTACGAATTCGTTTCCGACTAGAACCCAGTTTATTTTTAAAATATTCAACTATTTTGTACCGATATCAGGTCTATCGGAGTGTTAAACATCGTAGTTTGGCTTATAATGTCGACATTTAAAAAAACGTTGCAATTTTTATCTTCGAGGTTTGTTTTTAATCATCTTTGCTATAAGTGGATGTGCGATGAATACCACTTGGTTTATGACCTAATCTCAACTGTAGCGGGAGTGTATGATGGATCATGCTGATTTGATTATGGGGTACCATCCTAATTTGAATTGGAATGTGTCGTCTCCGTTAATATTGTTTGGATGATTATAGATTTCGATTGTCTGTTTAATAAATTCCTATAGTTATGGAATAATAAAATTAGTGATTATAAAGACAACAGGATAAAAAATGATAAACTGAAGAAGTTAGCGAGTAAATACGGTTGCACTGTAATCGATGTGAAAAAAAATCAAGAATTTGCGTTCAGCTTTCCATCATGCTGAGCTTTTTGACTACCAACATATCTCTTCTCCAACACCGTGGCTTTCTTTTATTTCTACGATTCTAAAATATTACTAAATAAATATGCAGCCGCCTCGATTGTTTGTAAAGACATAATGTATCAAACTGACGTTGACTCCATGGAATTGTTTAAGACGCATGCTACGCGTATTGACGACAAAGCGCATGCGACTCGGGGAGTCAAAATCCGCATGCGACATTGTTAATATTTGTGACACATAGTCGCACACCTTGGAACAGGCAACACTAGCAAACATGTCGCATGCCTCATGTCGTTCAGTGTTGCCTCAGTCGAATTGCGCCTTTAGTTATCTCCTTCTTGAAAAATGTTGGATCACATATATCTAGACTTCCAGGAGGACATCTCCTATATGATTTAAAGTGCACTATCATGTGATAACTTATGGTTCATATATTCTGTGCATAGTTTGTAACCAATGTCTTATTAAAGTTCTTTGACATTTTTTTTCCATTAATTTGTATTAAGTAGCCCACCAATATAATCGAATTGGAGGCTCAGATATAGTGAAGAGCATGACTGAGAGACAAAATTGTCTTCAGTTCCGTTGGTCAAACCTTTGAGTTAAAAACCATTGGATTAGGCACAGAAGTCGTGGTTCGTCATTGCACGTGTTTGGAATACTACCCTTGACGTAAATACTCAAACACTTCTAGCGCGTCTGAGCATTGCTACCAGATCTATTTTACTAAACTGGTTCCTATTTGTATGCCATCAGAAATCAATCCTGGAACCTCTGAGTTAAAAGCAAGCGTCATACCGACTAGGCCAAGGAGATCATTATATCTAACAACATCATTGACATAATTTTTATCTCTGATACGAAAGTTTGCACGTGTTACAACAAAGAAGTATTAAAAAAAAAAAATTAAACAATTTATGTATAATAAAGTGGTTTTACATAATTACATACATATCATCACCCCGTGTCCCTTGCAAGGTAGGCAGAAAAAACATATCTCCAAACGTTTCTATCCATGCACGACCTCCGTGGCCTGGTTTGAAGACACTTGTCTGCCGATCCGGAGGTTGCGGGTTCGATCCCCGCTGGAACCTAGATTTTTCTAAATGGATTCCAGTCTGTTTAACACTTAGGATCTATAAAAACATAGTTCTGGTTGGTTGGAAGAGATTGTCACGTGGCAATAAACACGCCAGGTTGAAAAAAAACAAAATTTCATGAACACAAATCCGCCTTAACAAATCCTCTAATTTATTCTGAAATGGCTAATCATTGTCACCGTGAAAACCATACATTTTCTATCGATGATGCCAAATTCTTACACATCAGTAGTAACGGAAATAAATTGGACAGACTAGAGGCCCTAGAAATTTCTAAGTCAGTGCATCGAGGTGAACATCTGGCAAACACATATATCCCAAGAATCTCTCCGCTGCGCGCCGAGGTTGTCCCATGCATCCCTCAATCCCCAGTCCCGACCCGAATGTTTACCGTTAGAAGCGTGTATCTCGGTTCCAGTTCGAACATAATTTAGTCTTGTTTGTGCTCCCCTGATGATGAGGTAAAAGTCTTGAAACCGGTAGGGTTATACCGTTACAAAAAGTGGAATAAATTTGATATAACAAATTATTTACAATAATATTTCTAACTTAACCTTTCATTCAAAATCTGGTCCATTTGGCCCAGCCATGTTTTCCTTCGTCTACTTCGTCCATTTCTAACTTGTATACTCACAGCCCAAAAAATAAAACTCATTCCCCTGCTCCAGAGTTAGCCCATACATCGCACACACTTTTTACCACACTTCGTTCACCATAATCTTAGATTTCGCTACATTCATTTTCAAACTTGACATCTCTCATATACCTCACTTATCATATACCTTAAATATGTTATCAAAGGGTTAAAGAAGATATTAAAAAAAAATATATATCCTGATGTCATTATTTGAATGTAATTATTTGATCAACTATCATTACATACAATACGTCCTAAGGCTGTCATTCCATACGCATTTTTTAAATTTTATTTTTTTATCCACTTTGCACGGATTTCCCCTGTTACACAAAGAGTGTCTGCTTCTAGCGTTAGCTTATTCGTTAGGAAGAATATCAGCCAGAATTCTTCTCATACTGCCAGGCGGTGCCGAAAATATATCAACAGTGTCATTCAGTTGGTTCAATATCTCTATACCACGCGTGACTGAGTGATTAGCCATGATATTCGTCCTGTAAGTTGGTATGTAGAACAGAGGGTGATTCATTGCACGGCTATATTTATTAGGTACATATAAACTTAGTGCTTCTAAAATCGCGGGACAGTTAAAGCAACCTTGGAAAACCTTTATTAGGAATATCGCAATGGATTCTTGCCTTCTTGTTTCGAGGCTTCTATAGTTACACACCGTGAGAAGTTCGACAGACATGGTGAGCATATTTTGGATAATCGCCCTTCGTTCTCTACCATATATATCTGAGAACTTTTTTTGTATTTGTTCTTTATTGTTTTTACATCTGAGCTGATGAGGAGTCCAAACTCTAGATGCATATTCTAATTTGGTTCTAATTAGAAAAATTATATAAGTTTCGAAGGGTATCGGTACTGTTAAATTCTCTTGATATCATCATTATAAAACCGAGTAGTTTGTAGCTAGTAACATTTTATTGCGCGTATACGTGACGTTTTAGCTAGCTTACAATTTAACAGGTCAAAGACGAGTATCCGATGGTATGTAATTTTTTTAAATAAACATATTTTTTCTTCACTTAAAGGTGTGTTCGTCACTTAAAGGTGTTTTCGTCACTTAAAGGTGTTTTCGTCACTTAAAGGTGTCTTCGTCACATTATCATTTCGCCTTTTTACTGCTGGAAATGAGCGTTTTTCACAACCACTATATATTCGTATTAACATTGGTATTTGTAACCTTAAACTTTGTATCTCCGCCTCCGTGCCTACAAGAACGCCTTTAATCGAACGGTTGTACTACTTTAAGCAAGAATTAACGAATGAGGGGCTCATTTCCTAGTTTCTTTCATTTCTCTTTATATATATCTTCCATTCCCCAATCCTCGAAGTATTCATTTATTTGTTGCCTTAGATGTTTTCTTTAATAAAACATTTACTTAAAGTGCCTAAGGGATAACACTGGAAAAAAAGAACAATTCTTAACCAGTAACTAGATTTTATAAAAGGAAAATTTAGAAACAAGAAAATTGAAAGATTGTTTAAAGAACCACTGGAATAGCCTCTTAACTCGTAGTTGATCATCATGTGTATTGGCAATACTACTGCATGTGGAGAAGTGTTGTTGCCTGATAAAAATCAGGATAGTAAACCCTTGAACAGAAGACAAGTATCATACCAGCTCAGTCATGAAGATTGTAAATCAAGTTAAGTCGATAGTGAAAGCTGTCCGGAAGTGAATTGAATCCGGGGCGTCAGTTGGCTTAGCATGCATAATAACAAAAACACCACTAATAACCTGCTTAACAGGTCCAACTACACACCTCTCAACACGTATCTTCTAATACCGGACTTTGTTGACTGATGGGCAATGCACGTACCAACTTACAAGTCATTCTATACTATGTCATTAGTGAACGACGGGTCATATCTTAATCGCATTGACGAAGCTGAGAATTCCATTCATTCAATCTAATTTTAATGGGTAATAGGAGGTTTGAGAAACACGTATGTCATCGTGCAAAGCGCAAACACTATTATCTCATGAAAAAAAAGTTGACCGGTTAAAATAAATTTACTGGGAACCGTTTAAAGATTTTTTTGCTTATTTAATTGACTGTCTCATTAAAACCCTGTTTCAAGAGTTATTTTTTTCTAATGTTGAAATAATTGTATTACACTTTTGAATACATTACAACCTGGTGGGTTTATTGACATGTAGTAATTTTGACACGCTTAGGTGCTACTGTAGCTGTCAGACATAATTTGTTCTTCACTATTTGAAGTGACGACCTCCCTAGCCTAGTTGCAGAGGCGTCTTTCATCCACAAAATGACTAATAATCGTTCTTGATCACGAGGGTTTATTTTTTAATTTATTTATACTTTTTAAGTTTTATAATAAAATACATAAAGCACTCCTCTGCCACATGAACGTCATAAGGTATACGAGTATGATCGTCATAAGGCACATGATCGTCCTAAGGCATATGCTCGTCACAAGGCATATGGACGTCATAAGGCATATGACCGTCCTAAGGCATGTGATCGTCATAAGGCATATGATCGTCATAAGGCATATGATCGCTATAAGGCGTATGATCGTCATAAGGCATATAGTCGTCTTAAGGCATATGGTCGTCATAAGGCATATGCTCGTCATAAGGCATATGATTGTCATAAGTCATATGATCGTCCTAATGCATGTGATCGTCATAAGTCATATGATCGTCATTAGTCATATGATCGGCATAAATCATATGATCTTCATAAGGCATATGATCGTCATAAGATATATGATCGCCATAAGACATGTATATTTTACAAAAAAAAAATACAGACACATATTAAGAGAAATCGAAAGCATTAAAAATCTCACTATAGTCACATTACTAAAAAAACATGCAAATTAGAAACATTAATTTTATGAATAGTAATTTATAAAGTTTAAGGTACAAATAACTCATTAATCTACAAAAATCAAGTAAAAGGGAACATTGCATGATTTTGATATAATTTCAGTTGTATCTTGTGTTGACGTTATCTCTTACCTATCGTATTGCCATCCCTCATTCTCTCATATGCCCATGTGGAGACTTCTTAACCATATATTTATTTATTTTACACATGACAAGAAATATACACAATTAGCAAAAATAACAACAGGTAATTTAATTGGGATGCACAATTTTATAGGATCTGGGTTTGATGCCTTTCTTTTGTTGTGTCCCCAGTAAACTAGACTTTTGCCTGTATCTCACTTAGGACATATAGCATGAAAAAATTTATCGATACTTCTTTCCGATTTTTGATGATGTAAAACCCCGTTGCACATTCTCATCAATCTGACAGACAGTGACACTCAATTGCATATGTAAACATCACGCGAATCAAACCCCTCACACTTCATCACTCCAGACAGAACATAACGTTCATCCCACAATATACAGCACATAATAGTAAATAAATAAATATAGGTTTATTGATAGCAACATAGTATGTACATAATACATTTAGACACATTTCAAGACCACATTAAAAAGGAGAATACATTAAAAAACAGAAGCTATATAAAAATGTATATAAAAAAACACCACACTCAAGAGCTCACACAAACTTTTGATACAAGTCATTCCTCTTGCAAAGCCAAGTATTCAAACTCCTGTCGCAATAACAACCGCGCTCCGATCGACTGTCTAAATTGTTTTCCTCCTTTTGCCTTTATTAAATTCGGCACCCCATTAATTTAAGATGTTAATTAGGCTCTTATCCCAAAAATTATACAAACAATTAGAATATAATTAATGAATTACTGACGCACGCGTTACACGAAAAGAATTAGTCAAAGTGTTTAATTAATTTTTCCAAAAATAGAATGACATATTTAACTTAATTGTATTTCTCGCATATTCTTAAATCATTAATAAATCGTTATTTCAAATGTGTATTTAATTAAAAATTAATGAAAGTTATAATCAATCGTAAAGATTCTTGTGCTTAGGCAGACCATCTTAAATTCATTTTGATTAAATTTTAAATCTTTTTTCACACCGTACTTAAGTTGATTTAACTCATTCTAATGACAATTTTATATAGTGCCGTTTAAAGATAATTCTCAAAATAACAGCGCCCGAGCGAATCATATATTAGGTGTTAACATAAGTTGTGTCCGTTTTTTTTTTAATTAAAAACGCTTGGGTTCCACATGTTTTGAGTGAAAACAACAAAAATCAACGTTCGACAATTTCTACTGGTTTGCTCGTGCGTCATCGAGCTACGCATGGCCACAAGCAAAGGTTCCTTTACCACATCTTTACTGGTGATGAAAAATGGTTTGAAAATTTTGATGAAAAAAAATGGTGATTAAAAATGTTTGAAGGGGATCTTCATGAATAATATGGTTTAAACGGTCTTCATCGAAGTCCACTGGTCGTCCGGAATGCTCCATGTCTTTCAGATCGAAATTACCGTCTTTGAAACGCAAAAACCTTCGACGAGCTGTCCTTTCATTCATAGCATCTTCACCGTACACTTCGCAAATATCGCGAGGAGCTTTGGCAGCTTTATTCCATCTATTGAACGCGAACAGAAGTAGGTGTCGAAAATGCTCACTTTCGTCTACTTGAAATTCCATTTTGAAGGCTTGTAATCAAATAAAATAATATATGTAACGTAAAAGCAAACACAATATCTTGTAGAGCAGATTTTCTTTCGAATGACGTATAACCTTTCCCGTTTTGTTTTACTTTTGATGCTCATTTTTAATTTGGAAAAAAACGGACACAACTTATTTTAACACCCAATATATCACTTAATTTGTATCAAGTAAACGTAAAAATATTTTTTTGAAGCCTTAAATGAAAGCCAGATTGAAAACCTTTTTTTTTAAACTGGGTTCCAGCTGGAATCGAACCCGCAAACCTCCAGATTGGAAGACATGTATATTTCTACCTAGGCCACGGAAGTCGTCATAATCTGTATATTCTAATAATAAGAATTAAATGACTATTTTTATAGCGCCATTTAAAGAACAGAATTTCCTCAAGAGTGCTCTAACTCGATATTCAAATGCACTATTCTTTACTGATTCAAAATATTACAGATTCAGAATAAAAAAATCAAGTTGAGTCTAATGATAGGAAGTTATTGGCTGCGGCTATTAGATTATATATTTCCATGCATCTACATATATTTAGAAATACATATCTGATAAGGAAACCACTATAGAAATACTACTCTAGAAAACGAATGCTAATCAAAAATATAGGTTATTAACTCATTGAATGTTACGCAACGCTAATATGTCTTTTGCAATAACAAAAAGCATGTTACAATAACGGAAAACACAGTGATATCGACTGAAACCAATCCAGAAATAGACTTTTATACAAAGGAGTATTGTACACAGCCTCAGAAACTCTTTAATAGTAAAAAAAAATGATAAAACACAGCACTAATTAATTAATAGACTCTTCTTCTTCAAAAGATGAAGAAGAAGAGTCTATTAATCTCTCTGTTTGTTGTTATGTGTGTGCCACTGCAACGAATAGTTGTATTGCAGCAGCACAGAAGCGAAAGCAGTGGAGACGTACCGTGATTGTCTTTGGCGTGGGGGTGGGGCTTTTAGGGGCTATTAGACGCGACCGTGAAAAAGAAAATAACTCAAAGGAAAAGAGTGCCTAGCACCGAGTCGTCAAAAGGCATCTGGAAGAGTATGTCAACACTGCAAGAGGGTGTGTGAATCCATGACTGGACTTTTACCACCTCAGAGTATTGTATTCAGTACAACCAGGCGGACAATCTCTTTCAACCAGCCTGTAAGATTTGAAAGAAGATATAAGTGAAAAGCAGGCTGGAATCCTTTTGAAAAAAAATTTGTTCCATCGGCAATCGAACCCGCAACTCCTGGGCTGGGAGACAATTTTCTTACAAACTAGAATACGGAGACGTTCATAATGATAATTTCTTCTTCTTCTTCAGTTTCAATCCTGGGGATTGGTTAGCAGCGAAGCTCTGCATCTCCTCCTCCACTCTGCTCGGTCTTCAGCGATCCTCTTGAGCTCTGTATAGGAAGTGCAGTCAATATCGTGGCCATAATGATAATTATAAAAAGAATATTAAATCCCCATATACTCGTATTATATTTTAAAATACATATTGGAAAATTTACCAAGAGGAGATACTACAAAGAAAGCTACAAATATCTTCCAATTTTTTATAGTAACTAAATGTGTCACTATCAAATTTCGACTTTATGTGGATTGTAGTACATGTGTATAATTTTTTATAAGATCTCCCTAAAATGGAGTCAAGTGATTCGTCAAGCTGCACACACGACCCATATATTATATTTAACACGTAGAGGCAAAACATGTCACGCCATGGGACAAGCAAAGTCAATAACCTTGTCATAATTAGATCGATTCGAAACAATTAATTTATTCGATGAAAATGAGATTGACATTTGTTAAATATCAATTTTTTGTTCTAAGTAAAGTTTACTCGATAAATAATGAACTATTGGTAGCAATAAAGAAAAATTGCTTTTTATTGTGCACTATTATAATAAATAATAATTGTATACAATCATTACATGTTAATAAGAGCAGTAGGGTCTTGTGTTGCATAATACATAAAGCGAAATATTTTATCGTATCTAGTGGAATAATTAATTTGTTCATGTTATAGTGTTTTTCCAACATCATGTATTTTTTTAATTAGTTATGATTTATAATTTTAAATACAATACATAATTTTGAGTCATTTTTATTTTTCCTATTACAAGACACCTTTGTGGTTTGGTTATAAAAACGCCTGTCTTCCAGCACGAAGGCGTCGGGTTCGATTTCCGTTGGAACTAATTTATTATTAAAAGGATATTTTTCAGAGGTTGGTAAGAAAATACTGCAACAATATCGTATCGTATCGTTGCTGGACCTCGTAGTTGAGAACACCCTCGCCCATTCCAACATCAATTCAATTGGAAAACCAAGCAGTTGCGTGGATTTTTTTTATTTCTTTACTTTGTCATCTTTATTTTCCTACATGTCAGTTTATTTTTATTTTTTATAATTTTAATATATGATTTCTTAGAAATAATTAACACCAACATACTAATTATAACTAGATAACAATTCTTACAACTAATTATTTAGCAAGAACAAGTCCACTCGTTCAGACTACTTGTATTCCATCACATTCACTCAGACCATGGTCGTCCCAGCTAATACTGTAGGGGGACTAGTCAGGCAACAGATAATGCTTCGGGAGCTTGTGCTTATAACGGAAGGGTAGTTCGGATTTACTCTTGTAAGCCCCCAGGGCAGCGATTAAGGGATTGCTGTGATTTTGTTGACTTTTATAGAACTTCACGGTCCAAGAGAGGATGTGGTGTTGTAGGATTTCTTCTCGCTGTTCGGCGTGAAGTCGGGTAAGGTTTGTTCTGGGATGGGTGTTAAAAAATATCTTGAATGCCTTATTCTACACTCGCTGGAGTATTATATCATATATAAGTGAAATAGATATTTCAAAAAATAAGCATTCGGAATACCTCGGATACGATTGATTACATCCGTATTTTAAATTCGAAGTGATTTTTTTTGCATGCAATGTCTTTTTGATATTTTGTCTTATTTTTCGTGACGTAAATTTGTCTATTATTGAATATGTTTTGTACATGTCATCTTTTTTAATTATTATTTCATTTATCTGTAATTATATAACAAGCTTAAGAAGACATCAATATCTGGTGACGTTTCGAATTTAATTGTGTTTTCTGCGTTCACAGATGTTACAGCACTTTAATAGACAACTTGTATAATTATACATAATTACAAGAGACAACACCTCTGTGACGCGGTGCGTTCTCGTCATCCGTCTGGTAATGACATTCAATGACTATTTCTCCAGAAGGTCGACATCTTCATTAATATATGAAAGCAATTAAGCTATTCTCATGACTTTGATGTTCGAACATTCCAACTTATAATCGACAGATTACTCGTCTTCAAAATATCCGTAACCACTTATAATATACTATATTTACCGCGTCCAATGAAAATTGGGTTTTTTCTTTCTTCGTGGAGCTTTTATATTTAAAGAACGATTTATTAAATTTGTCAAGTTTTACCAGCTGAAACTTTAAATTGTCTAGGATTCTCATTTTATAGTTATATTATATTGACTCATAACATTGCATCTTCTTCTTCTTCCCAGTATCATGTCAGGTCCCCCCAACGTTGAATATCATCTGAGAGTAAGCATCTTTGTCGCCGGCAGCCCGAAAAAGATCACCAACACTCCTTATAACAGTCCAATCACGTATATTGCGGAGCCAGGAGATTTGCCTCCTGCCAACACCTCTTCGACCCTCTATTTTGCCTTGGATGATCAGGTAAAGTAATTTTTACTTTGCTCCTATAAGTACATGACCCAAATATGATGCCTTTTGGATTTTAATATTAGTCTAGTATTGTTAATATATAATTGCATAATTACTTAAATTTGATAGCACAATTCTTCCTAATTTTTCCTAATTTTCATTATACTGACTTTCTAATGTATTGTATGATTTGTATCTAAGATCGACTATGAATTAATACTAATTACGAACATTTAATTTTATTTATAAAAAAATCTAAAATCCAATTATCGTATACCCCATCCCTAGCCAATGCGGACTAACGTAGTGACTTTTGACAAACGTCACCAAATATTATTTGATTTTAACAAACTGCCACATTTTTGCTAATTTGTAACAAGATGTATTAATTTGTCATTATTGTTAGTTTTATGTAATGTATTTACATAAATAACTTGCTATTTATTAGAATCGACGCTTATAGTAAAGTTGATAAAATAATTAAAATTACTGAACGTCGTTACAAGGTTGTATTGGGGCAAATTTGTGAACTGTCACAGGGACCATGCTACATTTTCTCAAGTATAATGGAAGAGTAAGTATCAATTTACCTCTAGTGGAAGAGTTAGTATCAATTGATCTCTAGTGGAAGAGTTAGTATCAATTGACCTCTACTGGAAGAGTTAGTATCAATTGACCTCTTGTGAAAAAGTAAGTACCACTTGACCTCTAATGACATTGATCAAAAATAATATGACATTGTGCTGGTGCATGTTTCTGTTTCCATTTGTTTTATCTTGTTGTTTTTATACTCGTTTTATTTCAATTAATAATAACACTTCATAATAAAAGTAACTTTCTTTAATATGGCGTAATAGATATTTCAAGGATTTATAAATGTCAAGTTAAATACTTTACATAAATGTAACCACAATCCTAATTAATTATTCCATTCCGGTAAATTGTAACCTGTTACATAGTACTTTTCATAAAGATATATCTCAACTGATAAATAAAGATTTTTTTATTTACGAGTACTTTAAAATTATTTTTTTATTTAAAACTTTTTTTTTGCAAATGTGAACCATTGATTATAAGTTCATAACAATGTTGTTAAACTCTCCACTTTATGGATATTGAGACCACATTTATCGAATCCGTGCCCAAGAGATGTTCCTTCTGAGAGGAGTAGAACCTACATGGAAAGATGTGCACAGTATACGGTGACTTTGCAATTTTGTGTATCAAAGGTGGTTTAAAAAAAATCATAATGATAATAAGATACTTCTTCTTCTTCCTAGTGTCATATCAGGTCCCCCAACGTTGAATATCACCTGAGAGTAGGCATCTTTGTCCCCAGCAGCCCTAAAAAAACCCTTAACGCTCCTTATACCAGTCCAATCACGTATATTGCGGAGCCAGGAGATTTGCTTCCTGCCAACACCTTTTCGACCCTCTATTTTGCCTTGGATGATCAGGTGCAGTAGTTTGTACTTTGCTCCTCTAAGTACATGACCCAAGTAGGACACCTTTCGGATTTTGATATTAGTCAGCAACTCTCTATCAACTTTGGATCTTTGAAGAACAGTTGTGCTGCTGACCATATCCGTCCAGGGTATCCGTAGCATTCTCCGGTGCATCCAAATTTCGAATGCTTCCAGTCGGTTCGTACTACCAAATTTGAGGGTCCTTGATTCCACTCCATGCAATAACACTGATCAAACGTAGCATTTGACTAACCGTTGTCGAAGTTTCAAGTTTAGATTATCATCGCAGAATACGCTTCTCATTTTATTAAAAGCCGCACGAGACGATTAAATTCTGCACTTGACTTTCTGGGTCGAGGTATTGCAATAGGATACTTCCGAGGTATTTTTTTCACTCTCACTATATCAGCACCGTTCAATGTAAGACGTGCTCCTATGTGATCCTGTTGGCCAAACATCATGTACTTAGTTTTACTCACGTTCATGTTCAGCCCCAGCCCCATCTATAAGCGTTTGAAGGTCGTCAATACTGTCTGCTAGAACAACCGTATAATCTGCGTACCTGATGTTATTGACGCATACACCATTAGTTTTGACCCCCAGGTTCATGTTATATGGTGCTTCCTTGAAAACGATATCAGAGTACAGATTGAATAACATAGGTGACAAAATACAACCTTGTCGAACTCCACGTTGAATTTGTATGCATTTTGATTTGTTATTATCCAATTTAATGACAGCTTCTTGGTTCCAGTGCAGGTTTTTAATAATATTTATATCCTTATCACATATACCCCGTTCCTGAAGCATCTTAACAAGGTCTGCGTGTTTCACTCTATCGAATACCTTCACGTAATCGATGAAACAGGCAAAAATATATTTTCGTTAAGATACTAGAATATGTTATTCATTCTGATAATCGACTACCACTAATGGGGATCAAATCAAGGCTTTCATCTAGAGTGACCGAAGTTCTACGTTATAAGATATTGCTGAGATGTCAAAAATATTGGAAACCGCTTTCCACACGCATTTGGTGCAATTTAACATTTGAATTTAACTTATGAATACAAAATTCCTTTCTGGATAATCCAATATTTAAAGTGTTAAAATGAAAGAAATTTAAAAATAAAGAAAGAAGAAATCTTACTGAAAAAATTCTCGTCGGTTTCCTTACTACGAATATTCTTTTCACTTTCATATTCTCGTAAAATTAATATGAAAAGCCTCAGTTCCAATGTCTTTGAGAAAATTCACTTCGTGTTTCTTTCTTCCAAATGAAATTTCTATTCCAGAAATAGTTCTACAAAAGTGTTTTTATTGATTTAACTTTCCCTTTTTGCATTTTTTCCAACGAAAGAGATGCTGAAATTTCAATATTCAATCTTCATTTTCAAACTTCTCTCCTCTCTGATGGGAATGTTGAACCTTTTCTGTGGTAAACTTTTTAAGGTGTTATTTTACTGAGAACACGGTGGGAAAAGATCAATTTTCTATTCAGTTTCAATTTCATTACGTAGAGATATCTCTTAAATTTTATAAATGTGCTTCTGTTTTGAGAACTTAATCATAATATAAATAGGCCAAAACCCGTACGGTTGTCGCCAAATAAAGAATACAAGAATTCAATTTTGTTGTTTATAGTTAAGGCATTACCGTTGTGGAGGTTTAAAGACATTGTAATTTATTTTTAACAAACACTGTTTATTCCACATTTTTATTTTATTTTTAGGTAAAAAAGTGGAATAAACAGTGTTTGTTAAAAATAAATTACAATTCAATTTTGAAAACAAGAGAGCGAGAGAGGAATACTTCGAAACAGGTTAAAATTATACTCAACGAACCGGTGTAAAAGGGGACGATGCCAATTTATTTTGAATTGTAATTCATTAAATAATTCATTTATTTCCTATTATATTGAACCTTATAATTACTTGTGTTTACTACTTCGAAACAGATTGAAATTATACTGAACGAACCGATGTAAAAGGGAACGATGTCAATTTATTTTGAATTGTAATTCATTAAATTATTCATTTATTTCCTATTATATTGAACCTTATAATTATTTGTGTTTATTTATCTAATGCCCTTTTTTTTAATGCAGACAATTATATGTGGCTTTTTCAAGATGTCGGAAACGGGAAAACATTAAAGTCAATATATCTGAAATGAATCTCCAAGGAAAACATTATCAACGATTTAAATTTAACAACAGTAATGTTTATACACAAAATATCGTGTATAGAGAGATTTTTGAGAATTAAATAATTCATCATTCAAGATGTACCTTTTTTATTTTAAACTTTAAACATTAATGAAACCAAAACATTTAAGCTGATCTTGCTCCATTCGGTGTTTCAAAAATGTATCATTTGTTTTACTTCCATGAATATTTCACGGGCTGCAACTAGTAATATGTAATGCAACATGACATCTGTAAAAAAATAATGATTTTTTTTTAAATGTATAATAAACTGCAAGATTGTTTTACAATAAAGTGTTAAACAAAAAGGAAGTGCATGGCTACGCGGTAGCACACTGGACTTTATTTATTTAACACTTCAGTGTTAAAACAATGTGACGTGCTTATTGCCAGGCGGCAATTCTTCGAACCAACCAGACAAATGAAAAGAAAGGACAAGGAGTCTTGCGCATTCGTGGAAACCTAGGTGTTACAGACATCAACAGTAAGATGGAGGAGAGGCGATTGAGATGGTATGGGCACGTTGGACGCAGAGCACCCGATCACATTGTGAACCAGGTAATTTCCATGGATCTTCCTCGAATAACAACCAGAGTAAGACCTAAGAATTCATGGGTGGTGCAAAAAGATTACCTGATGCAGAGGCACGGCCTGGGGGACGTAGTCCGGGACAGAAGAGCATACAACCTGAGGACGAGGAGAGCTGACCCCAACAGTCTTCGCAGACAATGAGTTGGGATGGAGCCAGGGAGAAGAAGCGGGACAAGGAGTCTGATAGTGTTTTTTTTTTTAAATCTCTGATTTAGTCCAATCTGCCAGTTCTCAAGATTGTGTTTCTGTTCACTTGATCTAACCACTTACATTTGCACTTTATATTTGTTTTTTTTTTTTCTTCATTCATTCGTTATACGAGTATATGCCCAAACAACACCAGACTGTTCTTCTTCATCTTATTCAACACATAAGCTTTTTGTTCACATTCATCTCTTATAACGTCATAGTTTGTTCACATTCACCTCTTATAACGTCATAGTTTGTTCACATTCATATCTTATAACGTCACAGTTTGTTCCCATTCATCTCTTATAACGTCATAGTTTGTTCACATTCATCTCTTATAACGTCATAGTTTGGAGGTGACGTATATAAATAGATAATCTTCTCAAAAGGGGGGAAACGGATGAATGTTGAGAAAATAAAAAAGACACACTATATCTATTTTTATTTTTTATTGAAATCCAGTGGCGAAGAATTTTTTGGTATTTTTAGCTGTGAAGAAGTAAGGCGCTCTTTCAGTAGGACACCGGAAAGTCTGCATAATATAATCCATATTGGTTGTTGTTTTGTTTCCAACAGGCTCCAGCATGTTGTTCCACAGAAGGTTGGCAGCTGAAAAAAGAAAACATGTTATTTATTTATAAAAGCACACGTGGCAACTCTTCCTACCAATCAAAACAACAAACGGGTTTTAAACAAATCTTAACCGAAAAGCAGACTGAAACCCTAAGTTTTAAAAGTGACTAGATACGACATTCGAACCCTTAACACCAACTCAGTAAGACAGGCGTCTTACTGGCTTGACCACAGAGATTAAAATTCAAAAAATATTCCTTTCAAATTGACCGACCAAGTTTGCCGGAGCGATCTCCAATACGCACCGGACGGAAACGCAAATTCATATAGGGTAGACAGGAATGTACAGTAAACCGTGAGACAGCGATATTTCATATTCGCTCAGCGGCTCGAGGTAGGTTGGTGCTCAGCGCACCAACACATCTCGAGACCAGCCGCCGCTTTGGAACAGGGAAATAGTGTGACGGTATTTTTTTTATCATTTTTATGTTTCAAGTTTCAAATAAAAGATCTGTAGTATAACTCCGCTGCACACAAACAATGCAACATACACACAGAAAAACGACCTTTATAATAATAATAATAAAAAAGGTCGTTTAGAGATCAAACTTTTCTAAAAGGGCTTTAATTCGGAACTTGAACCCATATTAGTATTGAGTATTGATTGACAAATTAAAAATAAATACATCTAAGTTGAGTGTAAGGATAGGAAGACACATACATCAGTACTTTTCCAGCATCGGCATATGTCAAAATAAATATAGTTGGTAAGAAAACCGCTGAAAACTTACCAAGGGAAGACGAACTACAAAGAAACCTTTGTTGATCTTCCAATATGTGATAGTAACACGTTCGGCTTTAGGTGTAGGGTAGTGTACGTGTATGTAACAGTTTTCATATACCATCATAAATTCTCATCCTCCCAAATAGGGTTGTTTTCAAGTATTGCCTAAAGTTGCACACGCCACACATATGTCTAACACTAAGAGGTAGACCGGCAATGACAAAAGATCTACTCGTATCATAATATCCCTTTTGGATAATACCCGGTCCTAAACTATAGTTCCTTTAGATACCAGAGTAAACTATTCCCTAACTTTCTGCAGATATTTCCATTCCTTACTACGAATAAACCCTCCAGGATTACAAATGAATGAACGGTCTGGAGGAAGTAAATTATGCATTTCTTCTCGCTTTGCTCTTTTCCCATTTGCAAGAATATTCGTACTCCTAAAAATAAACACAGGAACATCCTGGGAAACAAAATGTTTTAATAGCAGTGACGTTGCTCATTTAATTTATTTTAAGAATATGTATTAGGTGTTAACATAAGTCGTGTCCGTTTTTTTTTTTTCAATTTAAAAATGAGCACCAAAAGTAAAACAAAATGGTAAATGTTATACGTCATTCGAAAGAAAATTTTCTGCTCTACAAGATATTGTGTTTGCTTTTACGGACATATATTATTTTATTTGAAAAATGTTTTAAGGGGATCTTCATTAATAATATGGTTTAAGCGGTCCTCATCGAAGTCCACTGGTCTTCCAGAACGCTTCATGTCTTTCAGGTCGAAATTATCGTATTCGAAACGCAAAAACCATCAAAGAACTGTCCTTAAATTCATAGCATCTTCACCGTACACTTCGCAAATATCGCGAGGAGCTTTGGCAGCTTTATTTCCTCGATCCAACGCAATCAGATGGAGGTGTCGAAAATGCTCACTTTCGTCTACTTGAAATTCCATTTTGAAGGCTTGTAATCAAATAAAATAAAAGCAAACATAATATCTTGTAGAGCAGAAAATTTTCTTTCGAATGGCGTTCAAGTATCTAACGTAAAGTGTTAATAATTTTAAGTATTTGTATAACTTGTCATATGTTCATTTGTATATAAAAGACACTGCTGTGTCGTTAAATAAATAATCAACAATCTTACTTTCTGGAAAAGAAAAAATAATGCTGAAATGAAACATAAATAACGCTTCCTTATGAAATTAAATAAAACATGTATTTCCATATTTATATTTACTGTGCCTCTGCACTGCGGTAGGCTTTTTAGCGCTTTTCGAAATATTTTATCTTTTTGTCCTTCATCGCCATTAACACTCATTAGAACCCCTGTCTTATCAGGATTACGGCCAGGATAAAGGGATTTGCAAGGACTCATTTGCGTGTGAGGTACCTGGAAGGAATTAGAGGTACATATGTGAAAGGGATTCCCTCAAGGGAATTTTTGCTCCACATTTCAAGAGCATTCAAGGAGTTGATGTAATAATTATTTATCAAATCGTATGTGACGTTCTTAAGGTTTTTTTAGTCCCTTTCTAGACTCCTTAACTTCTAGACTCCTTGACTCCTTAACTGGTAGTAATGATTGATTCATTCATATAAAAATAATTATTATAAAATAACAATTTATATAGCGCAATTTAAAAAGACTTCTCACCTTAAGCGCACTCTTATGGTTCCCGTCAATATACGAGTATCTGAATTGTATATCTAGTATCTGAATTGGCTTTGGAGACATATGGTGGAGAAAGTACAAAAAAAATATTTACGATATCGATATCTGATATATGAGTGAGTTTGGTGTCTATCCATGGCTTTATTCTACTCAGTTTCTGCTGGGCATGCTCGGGTATAATTCCTTGAGCGTAAGAATAGATCTGCGTCTCCTGGTATACGTTGTCAAACTCGTTCGAGGAGTTGTGAGCTGTCCAGCATTACTACAAAGATTAGCGTTAAATGTTCCTAACAATTACACTAGACTGCGCCGGCAAGAACTGTTCTCAATAACATACGCAAGAACAGGTCTTCCAGCCACTATGTCTGTTGGAAGGACGTTAAGTCTTTTGAATGGGACTGCTTCGGATATTGACATATTTCATATCACATTACCAAAAGCAAAAGTAAATTTTCTTCTAAGTATCATCAACGTACTTAAGTGACTTTGAATATATGTGTATGTTTATGTTATGTGTATGCATATACAGTATTTTTTATTTTACATAATTTTTTTTTTCATTCTATATAATTTTTCTTTATTTTTAATGTTAACATTTCTTGTATGTTTCCAAGTAAGTGGGCAAAACCTGTTTTGAGAAAATAAATAAATAATTTAATATTGAAGAGAGAAACCTAAGTGTTACGAATATGACCGAAGTCAAATATATTATAACATTATTTTGGTTAAGTTCTAGTCACTTGTTCGGAATTTACATAGACTAGTGCGTCAACAGACTATAATTGATGGCATGTAAGTATCGAATGGGAACGTCTGCGCATTGCTGTGTGCAGATGACATGGTAGTGATGACGGAGATTGAAGATGAATTGCAGAGTTTGATAAATAATGAGAGACGTATGGTCGCGCGGCAATGCACTGGACTCCCGTGCGGAAGATCGTCGGTTCGAACCCCGCGCTGTGCTACTCCCCTCGAACAATACAGGCACTTTTTCCGCCTAGTGTTCTATGGCAAAAGGATACATATGACTTCAGTCATATCTATTATTTAAAAAAAATTGTATGAAAGACGCGATGAGAAAGATCTGATACTGAATGTTGAAAAATCCAAAGTTATAGTAATAGATCAGTGTGAACGGAAAAGTAATGAACGAAGAAAACAGATATGTAGTGCAAATATGAGTGAAAAGTATGTAAGAGGAAGATCAAGAAAAGTATTAGTAGACCGAGTGAATAATATTCTGAAAGAAGGAAACGTAGTCAGAGTAAACGTACAAGTTGTATGAAAAGGTGTATGAATATGAAGGAGGCAAAGGATGCATTCCGAGATAGAGCTCTATCCTCTCTGCCGGACCCTGACAATTGACTTGATGGTATGTATGTATTTAGATTTTTAAGAAATATTAAGAATTTTCCTGAGAAATTAAATTTTGTTCAATCGTGTTCCTTTTATAAATGAAAAACTAAGATTTTCTAAGAAAACTCTCGCTTTAAATATCGGAGAAATTTCCCGAGGCGGAAATAAGTAACTAAATGTGCGCGAACATTAAAGTAAAATATGTCTGCAAAGTGTAAAGGTTTTCGAGCTTTACTCAAGATTTCTTCGTGCAATATGGAAAATGTAAATCCTTCTCAGAAACGTTGCAGTTTTACAAAGGTAGTAATCGCAAAAGGTAGATATAGGTAGAAAAAGGAGGAATAAAAAATTGAAGAATGTACAAAATATTGTAACAGGTGTGAAATAATTTTGTTTTTTGTAATTGTGAAAGTTGAATTATTGAATATATTGTAAATGATTCATTTTTTATTTTTTGTTTACATGGTACATCTAGCTGCTTATTACAACACAGCAATATTTTTCAACTAACCAAATTGTCTTGAATACATTAAGTTGTTCAATCTTTAACAGACTTTACAAAAAACTATTTATATCTTCTTCTTTACACTGTCCCAACTCATTGCCTAGGTCAGTTGTTGACCTAGGCAATGAGTTGGGACAGTGTAAAGTTGGGTACGCGAGTCGATACTTGAGAGTACGCCAAGTGACAGAAAAAAATTCAAAATTTCATATAGAAGAACAAATACTACGTTGTATTTTTAAATTTCACGATCATAAACATCAAATAGCAGAAGAATTTACATCAACAACACTATCGGGCATTCGTAGATGAGACAGACAGCAAATCTTTGTATTTAAGACTGTCAATTCATGAGTTTTTTACGTATGTATTTGTATAAAAAATGATAGTGAGAACTCTTATATACCTACATTTAGGGGTTCGCACTATAAATTTCTTGTCTTAGGGGAACGCGATCAAAAAAGTTTGGAGACCACTGGCCTAGGTAGGCTGTTGGGGTCGGCTCTTCTCGTTCTCAGGCTGTATGTTCTTCGGTTCTTGGTGTCGCTTTCATCTAGGCCGTTTCTCTGCAGGATTTTGGAGCATTGAGCTATCCAGGAGTTCTTTGGTCTTCCTCTGGACGGCTGTCGAGGAAGATCCACAGACATTGCATGATTTTCCATATGGTCTGGTGGTCTCCGTCTTATGTGCTCGTACCATCTCAGTTGTCGCTCTTCCAGCTTACTGTTTATGTCAGTGACCTCCAGGCTACCACGAATGCGTGAGCTCTCAATTCTGTATTTTAGTTATACTCCTGCCGACCACCTAAGCATTCGCATTTCTGCAGTTTCAAGTTGCCTAGAGTAGGAGCTGTACATAGTCCAGCATTCTGAGTCATACATAATTGCGGGTCTAACGATAGTCTGGTATACTTTTCCTTCCAGTTTTATAGGCATTTTTGGGTCACACAAGACTCCTGTTATCGATCTGAATTTCATCCATCCCACACCTATTCTATGGCCAACATCCGCTGCGCACCCTCCGTCTTTGTGAATGAGCAAAAAACTATTTATATATAAGAAAAATAAAAGAAAGTCAACCAAATTACTAATCTCTATTTATGATTATAGAAGAAGGATGGTGCACATCTCATAAGTCTTGAAAATTTGTTCCACAGTTGCCTCGAGTAAACCGCAAATGAAAATGTATAAGATATAGTGTGATATGTTGGTAAGCAAAGGAGTCTCTCATTGCCTGATTAAAGAGAAAGTGCGTATTTTGAATATCAAAATCCACTATAATTAAAATTATAGGTGCTGGAAGAGAAGATGCATGAATGTGGATTAGAGGAAAGATATATTTATTTATTTAACACTTTTATTGCAATACAATCTGGCACGCTTATTGCCAGGCGGCAATCTCTTCCAACCAACCAGACAACGTAAATGAAGCAAATTTACGTGGTCGCATAAATCATTCAAATGACTATCCATCCTCACGAAATCCATAAACATATACGTGAGAACATGCCCACGAACCCCATAAAGACAGACAATCACCCGAACATTATTTTTCATATAAAGTGAGATATCATCAATCAAAAGGAAAGGAAAGGATGGTGGAGAGGAAAGGAAAAGAAAAATCAGGAATGAAACATGTTATTTTACTGACTAGAAATTAAGAGTTTTTTCAGTCGCTTCTTAAAGCATGCCAAGGACGGAGCGAGTCTTATATTGGTTTGTAACTGATTCCAGAATCTCACTGCATGGACAGTAAAGGACGACGTAAAGAAAGAGGAGTAGAGAACTGGAAGGGCCAATAAACAATCTCTGTTTGAGCGTAGCGCTAAACCATGATTGGAAAGACGCTGAAAATTTTCGGCGAGATAGGAGGGTGTGGCGGGACAGTTAAGGATAATATACAATAGAGACAGTATGTGAATTTGGCGTCTATTTCTAACGATGTACATCACGATTAAAAAAAATTGAGAGCTCTATTATTTTTAATTACATCTACAGAGAGACGGTGGGATAAGATGCATGTATATGGTAAAATCTGCTAAAATAACGATTCACAACAATGTGAACATTATATGGAAGTGAAACGTGGATGTCGAAAATTAATAAACGATGGTAATAAACGTATGTAAAACAATATGCGGTGTATCGATATACGACAAAATAAAAAAATAGATTATTTATATTATAGTTAAGGCATTAACATTGTGAAGGCTTAAAGACATTGTAATTTGTTTTATCAAACACTGTTTATTCCATTTTTTGTAACTGTATAACTTTACCGGTTTCAAGGTCTCATCATCAGGGGAGCACAAAGAAGACTTAATTCTGTTCGAACTGGTACCGAGATACACGCTTCTAACGGTCAACATTCGGGTTGGGGACTGAGAGCTGGGGGAGGCATGGGTCGACCTCGGCGCTGCGAATGTTTACCGTTAGAAGCGTGTATCTCGGTACCAGTTCGAATAGAATTAAGTCTTGTTTGTGCTCCCCTGATGATGAGGTGAAAGCCTTGAAACTGGTAGGGTTATACAAAAAACGGAATGAACAATGTTTGATAAAACAAATTACAAAATTGTTAATTCGTTTTAAAAAAATGTTTGTACACTATCCAGTTATTTCTTGCTCTATTTTACATTGAAATATTAGATGACATTTTATTAATTTCTTTTTTAATCCAGGATAATTGAATGTGTTTGGATTCGTTAAAGTAATTGAAGAATTTCTGTTCTTCGCATTTTCCTTGTAAATGTTTAATTCATAATTTTCAATTCCAGACCCGTGCCCACCCTGAATACGAGAGGAGGGAAAAGATGAAACTTTGGAATAGAACCAAAAAGGGGTGTTTATTTTTACCCGTTTGAAGAGTTTGATGACGTAAATAAAAGCTAAATTCGCCAACTAAATAATTTCGTTAAATAATGTCGCGTTTCCAATCCAGTTTTTACTTAAGGTAGTTAGTACGCTAATTTTATTCGCAGAAAACTTATTTTAAACGAAGTGTTTCAGTCAGCAGTAAAAAATGTAAAATATGTTATCATTTATATGTTTTTAAGTATTTTAAGACGAAACAATTTCCATATTAAACGAATCATACTCGGTGAAAATCGTCAACCTTCAAAAGCAAATTTCTCGCACTCATGGCGTGTTCTCACGGTTCAAGTTTAGTTGACCGATAAAACTTGATCAACTAAAGTTGAATGAAATTTGACGTGAGAACCTTTGTTTTAATAAAGTTGATCAACTTTTTAGTTGATCAACTAAAAGTTGACCCAGTCAAACTTTATCGTTCAAGTGTCGCCATTTGCTTTCAAGTTGAAACTATTCAGTTAATTAAAAATGGCGTCGAAAGCAGTTGTGTGTGAAGTTGTGCAGACAATAACTATTTTGTTAAAAGAAGAACTAAAAACAATTTTATTTAACATGAGCAAAAATCGTAAGAAACGTCGTTTTGAAAATAACATTTATAATTCCAACATTGAGTATTTTAAAACACTTTATAGAGATGATAATATTTAAAGGTTTTGTTTTTGACCGTATTATGTTTATCCCACCTTTAAAAAGCTAACATATTTTAATTATTTATCTAAATTTCACATATTTAAAACGTAAAGTTAGGGGGCATGAAATTTGTTATTATACTATTTTTTAGATGTATCTGAGGCCGAGCAGATGTCAGGAATGGACCAACAAGCTGATGATAATCAGGAAAATGAAGGTCAAGAGGTCAAGAAAACTAAGAAAATGTTAAGACGTCCAGCTACGGGGAAAATTAATCAACGTAAAAGATTACGAAACTGTGGCCTAGAATATGTCACCAAGAAAGCAAATGTTGTGATTAAAAAAATATTTGAAAACAAAGATTGCAAATGCATAAAAAATGCATTGAAAAAATAAAAGAAGACGAGAGGAAACAAAATTTAAATTCATTTTGGAATTTAGGTGATTATGGTATTCAAAATTCATTTATTTTCGGCCTGGTCCAATCTAAACTAGTACACCGCACCGCAAACGTCCCGCGGATAACTCACGTTAAGAGAGAACAATTTCATTTTCTTACTTTTTGAAATTGGAAGATAAAGGGTCGAAGTATGCAAAACGTTTTTCTTAAATACGTTTCAAATAAGCGATGGCAGGCTATATAGTAAATATGTATTTCCAAGAAAAAATGTTCAGGAAACTGTTGACGAACGCGGAAAAACTTCCACCAGAAAACTAGATGATTCAGATATAGTTGCACATATTAATTCCTTTCTAGCCTACCAAAGCCATTACTGCTGAGTACAGAATTCGAACAGAAACCATTTGAATCCGGCATTGACTCTCCGCAAAATGCACGATTTGTATAAGGGACAATACGAAGAAAATGGAATCGAACCGAAAAATTCAAATATTATTATCATATTTTTAACAGAAAGTTTAACCCAAGTTTCAAATTACCTAACCGAGATACTCATCGTTTGTGTGATGAATTAGAAATGAAAATGAAAGTAGAGGTAAATTCAGAGTTGAAGAATGTTACGAGTATTATAAATGAAAAACATCTACATTTGCGGAAGGCAGGACAAGCTAACATGGAGAATGTTTGAAAATGCATTATAAAAATGAAATAACTCAAAGTTACGTTATTACTTTCAATCTCCAAAAAGCTCTTCCATTCCCAAAGCTCACAATATCTATTACATATTACAAACGAAATCTTTATATTTACAACTTTGGCATTCATTGTTTTAATAATGGAGTGGGACATATGTATACTTGGGGTGAAACAGAAGGTGGGCGTGGATCTCAAGATATTGCGTCAGTGTTAATAAAACACATAAAGAAAATGCTTCGTCTAACAAACACATTATTATGTATTCGGATTCATGCACTGGACAAAATATAAATATAAAACTTCATCATCATCAATGGCACTACAGCCCATTGTGGGCCCCGGCCTCCTCCAGCAGTCGTTGCCATTCCCCCCTATCCTGGGATGCACTCCTCCAGCCCCTGATGCCAATCACGTTTGCATCATTCTGCACCCCATCCATCCACCTAAGCCTCGGTCTACCCACGCTACGTCTTCCTTGGGGCTTGGAAAAGAGTACTTTGTTAGGCATTTCCTCTTCTCCCATTCTTGCTACATGCCCCGCCCAACGTAGCCTCCCAATTTTGATGTATTTTATGATGTTGGGCTCTTTATATATGCTGTATAACTCCTCATTATATCTCACTCTCCAAGATCCATTTTCTTGTATGGGTCCGAATATTTTTCTGAGTATTTTTCTTTCAAATATTAGAAGGGAAGATTCGTTCTTCTTACTCAATACCCAGCATTCAGACCCATATGTGAGGACAGGTCGTAGCAGTGTCTTATAAATGGTAAGTTTTGTCCTTCTGGACAACAACCGAGATATAAGGTGTTTTCTCAGACCAAAGAAGCATCTATTTGCCATGAATATTCGACGTTTAATCTCGATAGATGCACCATTAACACTTGTCACTATGGATCCCAGGTAGGTGAAGGTGTTTACACGTTCTATTGTATGAGAACTTATATTAATCGTGGTAGATGTCTGGTTATTACGGGGTGCTTTAGTGGCTATCATATATTTGGTCTTATCGGAGTTGATGCGAAGTCCCATTCTGTTTGCGGCCCTCTCCAACTGAACAAATGTCTCCATCATTGCTTGTGGGGATCTACCAATAATGTCAATATCATCCGCGTAGCCCAGTATTTGGCTTGATTTGTAGAATATTGACCCATTTGTCTGTACTCCGGATTCTCTTACACACTTCTCTAGAGCCATATTAAAAAGTAGGCAAGCTAGTGCGTCTCCTTGACGCAGTCCATTCATTGTGTAAAATGGTTCTGAGATATCATTCTGAATCCGGACTCTACATTGTGATTGGTTCATAGTGAGTCTAACCATCCTTATGAGCTTGTTTGGAATACCCAAGTCCTTCATGGCCGCATAGAGTTGAGAGCGGTTAATGCTGTCATATGCAGCTTTGAAATCGATAAAGAGGTGGTGTGTATCGACATTAAAACGAAAACTGCCCAAGTTTAAAGTGGTAGAAGTACACAGAACTGAATTTCTACCTACAAAAAATCTGGAGGATTCTGTTACAAATAGAAAAAAAAACAGTTTGTGGTTATGATTTTAATTGGCTAAAAATACGACGGCTTCGATATGAGACGTCGTCTCTCATGATTTTTAAATTTAAGGAAACTTTCAATACAGAGGTAGATTTTTATTCAGTGAATTTAGACATAAGAGGTCCCGGAAGACGATTCGATGTTCTATCAAATGTTCACCAAAATTTATTATACAATTCCAGAAGATCCATTTCTTCTTCCAAAAAAAGGTACATGATGAATTTACTATCGTTCATCCCACCTAATTTTGCTAATTTTTATAAAAATCTACCTACTGAACTAGCAACACGTTCATTTATGTCAGAAATCAAGGATAGAGATTCTGATGATGAGATAATATACGATTAATAATGCTCCAATAAAATTTTTGTATTAGTTTCAGATAAAATCATACCACAATGCTTTGTCATGTTTTTGTTAACATATATACTATATTTTCACTTTTTTTCAGAATAATAGTGAAGTATCTCCATTTATTCACACGATTTAAAATGTTTTTGTACTTAATAAAAACTTTTATTTTCTCTTAATTATTACGTTCCAATATTGTGAAATAATTATATTTTTAAAATAAAACTGCTTCTAAAATGATAGCAATGGTATTTATTTAATCTAAGCAAAATTTACAAAATCTATAATTATGAAAATGGAATCTTCCAAGCAAACAGTGGTGCCATAATACTGCACTGACGAAAATTAAATGCAAATGCAATTGTAGCAAATGACGAATGACTCATAACTTGAACGATAAAGTTTGACTGGGTCAATCTTTTTAAAAAGTTGATCAAGTCTATCGAAACAAAAGTTCTCACTAGAGATTGCATTCAACTTTTGTCGGTCAACTTTTATCGGTCAACTAAACTTGAACCGTGAGAACGGGCCCGAAACGTGTGAACATGTGAATTCAAGTTGAACGGACCGATTAAAGTTGATCAACAAAAGTTGAATGAAATTTGTAGTGAGAACCTTTGTTTTAATAGAGTCGATCAACTTTTTATATCGTTCAAGTTATGAGTCATCAACAAATCGCCGGATGCCCGCTGAGTTTATCGATTTGTCGTATTCAACTTTTGTCGATCAACTTTAATCGGTCAACTAAACTTGAACCGTGTGAACAAAAACTGATTCAAGTCGTCTCGATCAACTTTAATCGGTCAACTAAACTTGAACCGTGAGAACGGGCCTTCACAAACAAATTATTGTAATTAATTTAATTATGTTACATGTAACATATTGTTTTGTTTTCAAAAAACACATTATTTCAAGTTTAACTCATCTGAATACACTACCTCCGTGGTCTAATTGGTAAAACGCCTGTCTTCCATTTCTGTGATTGCGAGCTTGATTATTAACATTGTTATCATTTTTTTTAATTGTTTGTCTGTTATTCACTTAAGGCTTCATTAACCTTTCTCTTCGTGTGCTAAAAAAAATTGTATATTCAATACACATGTAAAAATGAGCGATTTAAAATCGGAAAAATAAGAATATTCATAGCCAATCGCTTAAATTAATTTAATTTGAAATCAAAAGTGATAATAGTTGAAATTTCGGAAAAAAAACATCGGAAGACGTTCACAAAATCACCTCGATTGAAAGCCCGCTGGCTACTAAGCGAGCGAAGCGAGCGAACTGAGATTCTATTTCTTGCGTTCCCATATACCGAAGGAGAGTTAGGCGTGAATCTCGTCGCTTCCTCACCCATAGTGTTTTTTTAAGAATGAATATACCTACGTCACACACTGGCACACGTTTGATTGTATTGGTGAATTTATTCCCAATTTTCACAAAATATCTCTGATGTGGCCGATAAGTGCTAATAATTATTAATATTTTTTTTCATTCAATGCGTAAATGTATTATGGAGGAATACCTAAAATCTGAACCTAGTATTTATTATACTCGTATTTATAAAGATATTAAAGTTTTTAGAAGCAATGTGTACTAGTTACACATCAAAGGACAGGAAGGGTTAATACGTTTCTGGTTGATAGGAAAAGATTATTACAAGGCAATTAATCTGGCGGGTTTAACTGTTAACAACGGAAATGGAATTAAGTACTAAAATTTAATCTAAGCGGATATAATAAATCGATTATATTAGTTTTCAATGTAAAAAAACTCTATAAAAGTTACCTTTTGCAATTACTAAAAATTAAGTTATCACTATCACTTAATACGAGATATTTGAGGGAATAATATATGTGACATATTGGAGTGAATTTTGGTACAAAAAAATATTTAAAAGAAGTCGAAATCAATACAATCAAATATTGCAGTGAGTAAAAAAATCGTCTCATCTGACCATTAATAACAATACGAACAATTTATAAAGCGCCGTTAAGAGAGAGCTGACCCTTTTCAAGAGCGCTCTAACTCGGGGATTGAACCCAGTTTTATGGAGAAATTACAAATACTACAAAAAAAAAACAAGTTGAACATAAAGATGCGATAATTGTAACTTCCCCAGAACTAGATATGTTAAAAATAATATATTTGGTAAGAACATTCTAGTTCGAAAGTCCGAAGTCCCGTTCCCATACTACGTAACTAGACGACTTCCCGTTCAGGGGATTCATATGTAGTATGGACACGGGAAGTCATCTCGTTATGTAGTATGGGCACGGGAAGTCGTCTCGTTATGTAGTATGGGCACGGGAAGTCATCTCGTTGTGTAGTATGGGCACGGGAAGTCGTCTCGTTATGTAATATGGACACGGGAAGTTGTCTTGTTGTGTACAATAGTATGGGCACGGGTAGTTGTTTCGTAATGTAGTATGGGCACGGGAAGGCATCTCGATATGTAGTATGGGCACGGAAAGTCGTCTCTTTATGTAGTATGGGCACGGGAAGTTGTCTTGTTATGTAGTATGGACACGGGAAGTTGTTTCGTTATGAAGTATGGGCACGGGGAGGCATCTCGTTATGTATGGACACGGGAAGTCGTCTTGTTATGTACAATTGTATGGGCACGGGAAGTTGTTTCGTTATGTAGTATGGGCACGGGAAGGCATCTCGATATGTAGTATGGGCACGGGAAGTCGTCTTGTTGTGTACAATAGTATGGGCACGGGAAGTTGTTTCGTTATGTAGTAAGGGCATGGGAAGGCATCTCGATATATAATATGGACACGGGAAGTCATCTCGTTATGTAGTATGGGCACGGAAAGTCATCTCGTTATGTAGTATGGGCACGGAAAGTCGTCTCGTTATGTAGTTTGGGCACGGGAAGTTGTCTTGTTA
Organism: Odontocerum albicorne; assembly: GCA_949825065.1. NCBI lineage: Eukaryota > Metazoa > Arthropoda > Insecta > Trichoptera > Odontoceridae > Odontocerum > Odontocerum albicorne. The sequence goes on along the minus strand of OX463846.1, from coordinate 2,217,981 downwards.
TGTAGTATGGGCACGGGAAGTTGTTTCGTTATGAAGTATGGGCACGGCAAGTTGTTTCGTTATGTAGTATGGGCACGGGAAGGCATCTCGATATGTAGTATGGGCACGGGAAGTCGTCTCCATATGTAGTATGGGCACGGAAAGTCGTCTCGTTATGTAGTATGGACATGGGAAGTCATCTCGTTATGTAGTATGGGCACGGGAAGTCGTCAGTTATGTAGTATGGGCACGGGAAGTCATCTCATTATGTGGTATGGGCACGGAAAGTCATCTCGTTATGTAGTATGGACACGGGAAGTCGTCTCAATGTGTAGTATGGGCACGGGAAGTCGTCTCGTTATGTAGTTTAAATGAAATTTGTTTATTATATTTTTTCAATGCTATCTTACTTGATTGTTTATTCAGACAATTCAGCAACTCAATTGCCATAAGGCAATTTCTTTCAAACAACCAGATAAAATGTATCCAGTGATGTATATTGCTCGGTGAAAAGTTACAACGTTATTTTAAAAAAATAAAACGTGACAATACTCAAAGCATTACGAAACAAATGAAAAAAAAACGCGCAAAAAATGAACGAATGTCACCAAAGGTTATAATGGTAAAAAACCATTAATAAAAACTGTTTTCTTTGTTAATGTTGCAAAATTCCAAATGGCACTAGATGAAATTAATAAACAGAATGGAACTGTTAAATTTTATTTTTTGAGGTACCTCCAGGAGTCCAGCCCAAACACCAAGAATTAAGCCACGAAGTTTATCAGACTTAGATAACTTTCTTTTTAAACCTTTCAACCGTTATTTAATTAACCTTAAAAAACCTTTAAAATTAATATTGATACCAATAGGTTAATTCTCGAAATCAAGTACGATTGTTACCCATCTTATGGATAGAATATGCCATAAGTATTGATTTATTGTGTATACTTTATTTCACTTCAATCTTGACAAATCAAACACAAAGATCCGATGGTAAAGAGATTAACACATCCAAAATCATCGCCAGATTAAATCTGACGATGATTTTATATAACGTTACTTTTTTTGTTACTTTAATATTTTATGATTAACAGCATAAACGCTATATAAAAACGTAAATATAAATAAAAATGGTCTTTAAATAAAACCAGTTTGAAAGTGAATCAGCCAGAAATCGAACCTGAATCGCCCGCTTGCTTAGCGTGAATGCTACCCGTTAGACCACTGCTGCTAACTTTATTATTATTCCAATATTAAAGAAAGGAATCACTCAGAGATCGATATATAAAAAGATAAGTATGTGAAATTGTAACGTTTGTATATACTCGTAACACATAAAAAATCCGATGAAGGAGTAAGGTGTACTTAAATCTGAATATACTCATGTACTCGTGACACATAAATAAATCCAATGAAGGAGTAAGGTGTACTTAAATCTGAATATACGCATGTACTCGTGACACATAAATAAATCCGATGAAGGAGTAAGGTGTACTTAAATCTGAATATACTCATATACTCGTGACAATTAAATAAATCCGATGAAGGAGTAAGTTGTACTTAAATCTGAATATACTCATGTACTCGTGACAATTAAATAAATCCGATGAAGGAGTAAGGTGTACTTAAATCTGAATATACTCATGTACTCGTGACACATAAATAAATCCGATGAAGGAGTAAGGTGTACTTAAATCTGAATATACTCATATATTCGTGACAATTAAATAAATCCGATGAAGGAGTAAGGTGTACTTAAATCTGAATATACTCATATACTCGTGACAATTAAATAAATCCGATGAAGGAGTAAGGTGTACTTAAATCTGAATATACTCATGTACTCGTGACACATAAATAAATTCGATGAAGGAGTAAGGTGTACTTGAATCTGAATATACTCATGCACTCGTGACATATAAATAAATCCGATGAAGGGGTAAGGTGTACTTAAATCTGAATATACTCATGTACTCGTGACACATAAATAAATCCGATGAAGGAGTAAGGTGTACTTAAATCTGAATAAACTCATGTACTCGTGACACATAAATAAATCCAATGAAGGAGTAAGGTGTACTTAAATCTGAATATACTCATGTACTCGTGACACATAAATAAATTCGATGAAGGAGTAAGGTGTACTTAAATCTGAATATACTCATGCACTCGTGACATATAAATAAATCCGATGAAGGGGTAAGGTGTACTTAAATCTGAATATACTCATGTACTCGTGACACATATATAAATCCGATGAAAGAGTAAGGTGTACTTAAATCTGAATATACTCATGTACTCGTGACACATAAATAAATCCGATGAAGGAGTAAGGTGTACTTAAATCTGAATAAACTCATGTACTCGTGACACATAAATAAATCCGATGAAGGGGTAAAGTGTACTTAAATCTGAATATACTCATGTACTCGTGACACATATATAAATCCGATGAAGGAGTAAGGTGTACTTAAATCTGAATATACTCATGTACTCGTGACACATAAATAAATCCGATGGAGGAGTAAGGTGTACTTAAATCTGAATATACTCATGTACTCGTGACACATAAATAAATCCGATGAAAGAGTAAGGTGTACTTAAATCTGAATATACTCGTATAATCGTAACACATAAATAAATCTGACGAAGGGGTAAGGCCGAGGCCAAACCAAAGTGCTTCGTTAGGTGATATGTGACTAATAGACTAGTTGACTTCATGCTTGGCCACACCAAAGTGCTTCACACAAATTCATTTGACATTTGGGAGTCAACAAACGATGCCGCTTTTAAAACTAACCAGAAAGCTACTTTTCTCAGAGAATTTAAGTTTAAAATTTTGAACATCTCAAATTGGAACTTGTTGGGTGCATAATGTTAATTTATGTAGAAGTATGGAGTGGACAGTTTCAGCTTCTCTAGAAAGAATTGCGGAAATACGATGAAAAGTTTTGTAATTGTTTGAGATATAATATTCGATGAAACTAAGTTTATTTAGCATATTAATTGTTTAGGCATGGCAGATTCTAGGAAACATTAAATAACAAGACTGAAATGTTTCATGATTAAAAATAAGTACAAGTACATAAATAAATATAAGTACAAAAAAATATAAGTACAAATAAATATAAGTACAAATAAATATAAGTACAAGTAAATGTAAGAACATTTGCACGATGGGTTCCACAAAGGCTCCCTTTTATACACAGCTGCTATTAAAACTTCCTCCATCTTGTAAAATCACTTGGTGACACAATAAAATCAAACCAACACGTCTGTTCGCTAGGAGACTCACTAGGTGACTAATAGTCAAATAGCATGGTGCGAAGCGTGCAGTGTGGCCATTGCAATAGTATGCGGTGCGTTGGTTTGCTAGGATATGTCACCTAGTTCGCAGCGTTGCTCTAAACACCAAGCGAGGCTCCTACCTGTGTGGCCGAGGCCTAAGGTATACTTAAACCTGGCCGATACTCCAAGGACTACCATGAACAGTTTCCCTGAGATCGAACAGATTTTTTTTCCTCCATTTTAACTGAAAATCTATACAAATGCGTTACAAAACAGTCTACAAAGATATAAGCAAAGCAAACGCAGGCACTGCGTAGTACTTTTCAATTTTCCAAGGAATTGACTCAGAATAATTCTGGGCGCAAGGTACGAAATAAATTCTCGTTTTTTGTTACTTTCGTAAGGTCGAGTTGGGAGATATTGCACACGTACTCTCATTACGCGCGATGTGCACACATTACATATGCCATAGCCTCAACAGTCTAATATATGTAGCACTTCTCAACACAAAACTATACAAAGATCCTTTTTCGGAGAGTTTTAAATGTCCAATTTCGTACGGTCCTTCAGGCACATTTCGTGACTCCATTTATTGACTTTATTTTTAAGTGTTTTTGAAACATTACAGTTTTCCCTAATTCGTACAATGAACAAATACGAAATAAAACAAATCAAAATGTTAAGTCATGTTTCATAAAAAATTATACTAAAAATTTATATAAATAACATTAAAACAAAATTAAGTCTGTTTTATATAAGATTAAAAATTTAATTATTTCAAGTATTGCACTACATTTAAAACTAATTTCCTGAAGAAGTTGGACGACATGTTAAACAGGTCATTGTAATTTATTTTATCAAACACTGTTTATACCACTTTTTTGTAACTGTATACCCCTACCGGTTTCAAGGCTTTCACCTCATCTTCAGGGGAGCACAAACAAGACTAAATTCTGTTCGAATAATGGAATACTTAGCAACAGTGGTGTGTATAAACTGTTATGTGCTGACTGTGATAATTTCTATATAGGAAAGACACGAAGATCCTTTGAAAAGAGATTTCGTGTACACAAATCCGCCTTAACAAATCATCTAATTTATTTTGAAATGGCTAATCATTGTCACCGTGAAAACCACACTTTTTCTATCGATGATGCCAAATTCTTACATATCTGTAGTAACGGAAATAAATTGGACAGATTTAGAGGCCCTATAAATTTTAAGTCAGTACACCGAAGCGAACATCTGGTAAACACATATGATATATCCCAAAAATCTCTCCGCTGCTGGCCGAAATCGTCCCATGCCTCCCTCAGCCCTCAGTTCCCAACCGTTGAACTTGTATATCGGTACCAGTTCGAACAGAATTTAGTCTTGTGTGTGCTCCCCTGAAGATGAGGTGAAAGCCTAAAAACCGGTAGGGTTATGCCGTTACAAAAAAGTGGAATAAACAGTGTTTGATAAAATGAATTACAATATCTTTAAACCTCCACAACGTTAATGCCTTAACTATAAACAATATATTAAACAGGTCTATATTAGGACACGCATAGTTAAAAAGTGTTATTGCTCTGCCTACAGGCATTCCCAAAGACAGTTTGGTTCGACTATACATCGATTGTTCTTTCAACCTAGGATGATAGAACAATATAAGAGTATGTTATCTCCGGAACAAGTCAAAAAAAGTGAACACCCGATCGAAAAAATCTTCCGCTCCGTAGGAATAATATCCAAATTCTCTCGTGCAGAGACAACGAAGAAAACTTTTCTGAACGTTGTCTAGCAGCTAGCGTCTTGATCCCTGCTGGCGTCCATATTATAGAGCAATACTCCAGACTTCTGACCAAAGAGATGTTTAATATTCTGAGACGTGCTGTCATGCTGCTTCCAGGCGCTGTTATGAGATGCATTTATAATTCACTAGTTTGCAGTAGATTGAAGTGCGTCTCTATCATATGGAACTTGATAGGAATCTAAAATTATCTGATAGTTGAATGAGTTCAAAAGCGATTTATGTTAGCTTTTATTAAAAAGAGTAAAAATTTTACCCATCCTATATATATATATTAAAATGAATATGCTGAAATATTACTGTATAAACGTTAGTAAAGATCTACGACATGTTTATACATGAACTGGAAAAATAGCAAACCCTTTGTTGATGGATAAACTTTTTTTTTTAATGAACTAGAATTTTTTTTACGCTATCGTTAATTACGATTGCTTTCGATGTCGTATTAACGAACAGAGCTGGTGAAAGTATCACCACTTTCATACTGAAAGACTATGTTAAATGAATTTTCTGATATCGATATCTTATATATGTCGGTGAATAAATTAAGAATTGAGCTCCTCAATAAGTTTGGAAGACATAACTTCGAAGGGAAGTATGAAGAAACATAGTTTATGTTGTCATTATGTTATATTTTAACATTCATCTGAAGAAATTGATAAGGATAAGTGCCAACAAGATGGAGTGATCAAGTGGAAGAATTGACTCTGGAAAGTCTGTATACTGCCATGCAAACGACAAGTGACTGAGGGGTGTGGAAACTTGTCGTTGCAATATGTACCACCAAAATTCCTAAGATCATGACCCTCAGTAATAAGAGACTACAGGGATAATAAAAATAACTAGTTACTTAATTATTCTTTGTCGGTGTCCTGAAAGTTGTGAACCATTTGGCCACGACCAACTACGTGAATAATTCTTCTCCATTTTCACGGCATTCTGCTGAATGAAGAGCAACAGGTAATGGTGAACTTGCCAGTCTTTGCTTGGTCCATCTATCGAATATGGACTCTTCATCTGCCTTTCTGATCTTCAAGTTTACGAATTATCATCTCCATTTTTCAGCAGCCATGTCTAGCGGTTAGCATTCACACTAAGCAAGCTTGCGCTTTCATTCGATTACTGGCGGATTTACTTCTCGTCTAGTTTTATCCTTAGACTATTTGACATCAGAATTAATGTTTTTCTGTAGCTTATAAAAAATATTATAACGTTTTTAAGCCACATAACGAAAGACTGCAGCAGATTAAGTGTAATCTCTTTACCATCGTAAATTTGGGTTAGATTTATCAAGATTGTGTGTTTGCTGAAGTACAACAGTGTGGACACAATTAATCAATACACACGCAGGTGTCTTCTATTCACAAGATGGCTAATAATATAATTGATGACAAGGAATTGCCTATCGTGTTGTATTTTTTGACCATCTCATGGCATCTAATGACTGTCACCACTTCCTTTCTATACTTCCACTTAACTTATATTTATTTTATAATATTTTTAATATGTCGATAATAATGAATTCAAGTCTCGAGTTCAAGCGCCTTTGAGGAGTGTATGTTCTCTAAATGTCTTTGAGGAGTGTATGTTCTCTAAACGACTTTAAGCAGTGTATGTTCTCTGAACGCATTTAAGGAGTGTATGTTCTCTAAACACCTTTGAAGAGTGTATGTTCCCTAAACGCCTTTGACGAGTGTATGTTCTCTAAACGGTGCTATATAAATTGTTATTTTATTATTATTGTGTGGTAACAAAACTCACACGCGCCGAGTACGTTTTCGACCCAATAGTCTCGGACTCAATTCCGATAATATCCCAATATAAAAATTACCCCATTCTGTTGAAATAGTTCATCTGATGACAATATTTATAAGTGCTAGACTTGGCACTCTTCAACATATCCGAATGGACCATTGAAGAGCATAATATTGAAGAGCATGCTATTGAAGAGCATGCTATTGAAGAGCATGATATTGAAGAGCATGCTATTGAAGAGCACGATATCAACTCGGATATTTTGAAAGGCGTCATACGAAGAAATAAGAAAATAATATGAATATCAGGAAATCTATAACAAATATCATAGACAATTAACCTGTTAGCTACTATGCTGTTGGTTCCGTTATGGAAACGGGTCTTTATTAATTTAAGTCCCATATGTAAATTCTAGATACAAAAAATAATCTCTGTAGTCGTGACGTAAAATAATATTTTCCAGTACTCGTATATAAAAGATGCTCGATGGGCTTTTAATATAAAAAAATATCTCGTAAAATTCCTTGGTTCAATTTCTTTAAAACGTCCTTTTGGATATCCTCGGAGATTGCCTAAAGAACACGCCTCCAAGTTTAAGTTACCTTTTTGTATCGTTGTGTAATCGATACGGAGTTTAAATCAGCCCCCATCCTCCATGCCTTCTTCTAGACCTTGTAAAATATGCTATTTTTAAATTATAAGACATTCTAGGGTTGTCTTATAATATAAGATAACAACTTGTGAAGGTATAAGTTACCCAACCTCCTCCTTTTGGGCGTTAAAAGTAATAAAAATACATTAAAAAATGTAGATTGTTAGTTAAAAAAACGTTGCGTTTTTTTATTTATTTTTTTACAAGTTATTTTTAAGGAAAGGTATTTTAGAAGGTTTATCAGACACGCTAAAGCTGCTATCAGATTATCTTATAAAAATAAAGCAATTTATTTTACATGTAATCTACTACTGCCTATTTTGGTGTTCCTCAAGGGTATTATCTCGGTCCCATCTTATTTTTCCTTTTTATTAATGACATAGATGGAGTTACAAAAAAACTATTGTTCTTTTTCTTTTTGCTTTTGACCTCGAAATCTTTAAACTGTTCTTACCTAAACTGACTGCTTACACTTTCAATCAGAATATCAAATACGTTTGTGAATTATATTTAAATACATCAAAGTGCCAAATAACGGCTCGACCAATAAGATATGAGTAATAGTTGTTTTGAAAAGTTTATCGTTAATAATGTAATATTATACTTCTATGACATAAAATCTAGGTGTCAATTTGCTCAGCTTCTATAATCTCCATAGAGAAATAAGAAGCCAAATAAATAAGCCCCCCGCAATCTCCGGATGCATAAAAGGGGTCAGAAATAACAAATATTTGAAAAATGGTAGTTAAGTCAAAAATTACAAAGCATATGTGAGGCCATTCATGACTTATATATTATAATAAAGTCTAGAGCAGATACAACACACAAAAAATGTTCTTAGAACTAATGAAATGAAAATTCACAGAGTTATCGCTAGGAAGCTCTTCATTATTATTAAGATTAAGAGACAGATATAAATCAATTCAACAATTTTCACCTTTGAAACCATGATTTAATATAATAAGAATGAACCTAATTGAAGGATCTGTCATGTGTGGTCCGCGGACTACTGTGTGATAACTAGTCACCTTTAGACAATTATTGTGAAAAATCCCAGCTGCGAGTGCGATTTGAATTATGAAACTATAGATCATGTATTTTTCTGTTGTCATTTGCGAGACAGATTTGGTTTACTAAAAGCCATATATTTACCACGTCCGATAAATTATGCGTTTCTTCTTTCTTCGTGGAACCTTTCCACTTAAAGATCGATTTTTAAAGCTTAATCAATTGAAAATGTGAATTGTCTAGAATTTGTATTTTTTTAATGAGTGCTCTTATATTGACTCATACAATTGCAAAGTGACTTTGATTTGGTGGCGTCAATTATTATAGTTTGACGGATTGCATATTATAAAAAAACAGATACGTGAGACTCTCGCACGGTAGAAGTGAAACTTCTTAGCTCCTAGGAAAAGTTGATTTAATACATTGCTTTTTTTCCATTTGCTAACGATTTTTTTTAGGTTTAGGAAATGGATATGTGGAATTTAATTTTGAAAAATGTCTTAATTAAATAAAAAAAAATTATTTTTTATTTTTAATAATAAATAATAATTTTTATAGTAATTTTAATAATAATATAATACGCTTAATAATATTAAATTTATATTTTTAAATATTAAATATATTAATATTTATATGTTATTATTAATTATTAAATTAAATATTTTTAAATAATTATTTATTTATTATTATTTTATTCGTAAAGTCGAACAGTCGTAAGTCGCATAGGTCATAAGTCGACAACTACCTGTATAATAAAATATCAATTCGTCAATCCAATCCAATCCAATCCAATCCAATGCAACTTCGATAAATTAATAAAAACAGATATGAATTTAACAGGTTTGTGCTGAGAAAAATATCATAAAAAACATTTAAAAATGTTTCACAGGTTTGTGCTGAGAAAAAAATCATAAAAAAACATTTAAAAATGTTCCTAATGACAAGAAAGCGAATGGGAAACGGATAGAGAAAAGAGAATAAGTGATAAATAGAATACGCTTTGTCATTGAAAGAAATATAAGCTTTCTGTGATATAGAATCATCGTTTATTAAGGTTTGGCCCTTAGTTTAGGAAACTGTTTCCATCTTTATTGAAATTTGATTATCTAAATGAGCAGATGCCCCGAGCACTATTCCCTGAGCCAGTGTATATAATCGACGCTATCGGCTACAGCTGGTGATGGAACTCGACAGAGCGAGGAATTTAATATTGATTTTTAATAAAGATATATCCTCACCGAGCTTCAAGATTTACTCGTATCTTTATTGAGACTTAAATCCTTGATTAGTTTTGAAATAAAAAATATATTATAAAGTCATTTTTGAAGTAAAAAGTAATGTTTTTTATTTAACTAGTAAATTCTTTACGAACCACACGTGTCATTCACCGATGGTAGTTGTTTCGTTGCAGTCAAGGGAAAAATAAATAATATAGTAATTTCTCGGTAGTTTATATGCATCTATCGGGAAATTAATAGCTTGATGTAATGGTTAAACCTACGAGTATATGGTCTAAAAGATTCCAGACTGAACGTGACATAGCGTGTGTGGAACGCGTCAAAGCGTATGTGGAACGCGTCAAAGGGTATGTGGAACGTGTCAAAACGTATGTGGAACGCATCAAAGCATATCCAGCCACAACCACCGTGTCTAAGGATTAAGGTAACTGAGAATTTTCAGGAGTATCTGCAGGATCGTTGACATTATTTTTATCTTGTCAGAATAAAATGAAACAAGTCTTTTAGTTGACACACAATTTTTTTTTTATACATGACAAGAAATGTACATAATTTTCGAAAGAACAACAGGTAATTTAATTCGGACACACAATTTTAATGGATCTGGGTTTGTTGCCTTTCATTTGTCGTGTCCCCAGTAAACTAGACTTTTGCCTGTATCTGACTGAGGACATATAGCATGAAACAATAAATTGTTACTCTTTCCGATTTTGGATTATATAAAACCCCGTTGCACATTCTCATCAACCTGACAAACTATGACACTCAATTACATATGTATACATCACGCAAAATCAAACTCCTCACACTTCATCACTCCAGACAGACCAAAACATTCATCCCACAATATACCGCACTCAAACATAAAACAAGCAAAAAATATATATATGTATAAAAATATAAATATAAACCAATAAAAAACACCACACTCAAGAGCTCACACAAACCTTTACCACAAGTCATTCCTCTTGCTAGCCCAAGCACTCAAACTCCTGTCGCAATAACAACCACGTTCCGATCGACTGCCTAAACCGTTTTTTCCCCTTTAGCTTTATTGAATTCGGGTAAAGGTGGTAAAACTTCAGTTCAACCCCCCCCCCCCCCCCCCCCGAATGCTATGAGAGACAAAATAAATCCCCATCCAACGTGATCTACACTGGAAGATCGATATCGTCTTATTGTTTAATGAACGCGACGTCACATAGTGATGAAAAAGGAACTGTTCAAAAAGATTCATTCTTCAATGGTGACACACCAGAGTGTAAAAAGAATAGTAGCAACAACAGACTTAAGGTCAGACGTCACGAGAGAAAGAAAATGTCTCGCAGTGCAGTAAATATACTTATCAAACGGTTAGGGCCTAAAAAGAGGATAAATGTATCAAATTTCAACTGTAACATCACTTGACCATGTGGTGAAGGTGAACGTATCAGACCACAATCACCCCCGTATCAAGCCGGAAACTTTTGCACCTTATTGGTATTTGATGCCAACTATTTAACCTTTCCCTTCCTGTGCTAAAAAAACCGCACGTTACGATGCTGTGTATTCAATACATATCAATACACATGTAAAAATGAGCGATTTAAAATCGGAAAAATAAGAATATTCATAGCCAATCGCTTAAATTAATTAAATTTGGAGTCAAAGGTGATAATAATTGAAATTTAATTGCTGAAAACATGAAAAAAACATCGGCCGACGTTCACAAAACAGGTGAAGAGACCACCTCAACTGGATGCCCTAGAGCTACTGAGAGCTGAGACGGACTAACACTGTGTATGTTATACCTCGACGGAAGAAACACAATTGCGAACTGAGATTCTATTTCTTGCGTTCTCATATACCGAAGAAGAGTGAGATGTGAATAGCGTCGCGTCCTCACCCATACCGTTTTTATAGAATGAATATACCTACGTCACACACTGGCACACGTTTGATTGTATTGGTGAATTTATTCCCGATTTTCACAAAATATCTCTGATGTGGCCGATAAGTGCTAATTAGAGGAATACCTAAAATCTGAACACAGTATTTATTATATTAATAGAGATATTAAAGTTTTTAAAAGCAATGTGTACTAGTTACACATCACAGGAAGGGAAGGATTAAGGCAAATTTGTTTAACATATTTTCTCCTCTCAATGTAGATGATGTTTCTAATGTGGGTTTTATAATGATTATAGATTTTATGAGTTGATTTTGTTAACTTTCATTTTATTTTTTTTACTTGTTCTGCTGTGAATATTTTATTGCAGAGTAAATTTAAAAGCCTTACGGGCATTAACAACGAAAAATTAAATGAAGATTTTAATAAAAAATCTTCTCAAATAAGTATCATAATATTTTCTTTGTTTATTCAACTTGGTTTAAGATATGTCTTTTATCTGTCAAAAAAAAACATATTTTATGTGTATATTTTTGTTAAACATAATTAACGATGAAAAATATATTTACATTTTCCTCAAATGGAAATTGTGTTTGCCTTGAAAGAAAAATATTTATTTATTAAATTTCTTATTTATTTACAAAAGATTGTTTCGTGTCAACAGTATTGCCAGATTTGTTACAGTGTTATTACATCAATAACACTGCATTATTACGTATTATACAGCATCACAACAAATACTAGAATAGATGGAGGGTTGCCGCTCAATCCTCGAAGATTCCGGCGTGACTTTAATGTCTCTTGGTAAAAAGCTGGGTGAAGAAAAAAGATTCCTCGTTGACTGGTAGAAATAAAAACGCAGTATGACATTTCAGAAGATTAGAATATATTTTGCTCATTTTGCATCCCTTATGTTTAGCCCATCGCACATCGTGAGTGAGCATTCTGCTGTATAAATTGCGCTATATAAATTGGCCTTTTATTATACCACTTCTTCTTCCCAGTATCATTTCAGGTCCCCCTAACGTTGAATATCACCTGAGAGTAGGCATCTTTGTCCCCGGCCGCGGCAGCCCGAAAAAGATCCTCAACGCTCCTTATACCAGTCCAATCACGTATATTGCGGAGCCAGGAGATTTGCCTCCTGCCAACACCTCTTCGACCCCCTATTTCGCCTTGGATGATCAGGTGCAGTAATTTGTACTTTACTAATTAGTGCGGCTTTTTATTATTCTTATAATTAGGACATATCGTTCAATTTTTGTGTATTCTGCGAGAATAATGACATCTGTACTTGCGTACTAAAGTGTTCACGTTTTTTCATGATTTTATCTGTCCATTTAATTTATGATGTACATAATACATCGATGAATAAGTCCCGGGACTAACCAACAGATGGCGCCTCTAATAACAAATCCATATCATTCTTAGTTAGTTCTAACCTTTAGAAATTACGTGTCAAACTTTCATGACATTCCGACTTTGTGTCATTGAGTTACAGTGGTTTAAGTGACGCTACTTTTGCTATTTTCAAAACAATGGAAAAAACCGAATTTCGTGTGTTGATAAAACATTGCTTTTTCATGGGAAAAAATACCATTCAAACTCAGCGTGGCTTGAAAAGTGTTATCCGGGCTATGTTCCGTCGAAAACAACCATTTGTCAGTGGTATACTGATTTCAAACGCGGTCGTACAGACACAAATGATGCTGAACGCTCTGGTCGTCCTGTTATATACCATCACGCCGTCTCCTTATCGATGTAGGCAGAAAGGAGAAAACGTTTTACTTTATTTATTTATTTAACACTTTTATTACAATCTGGCGGGCTTATTGCTAAGCGGCAATCTCTTCCAACCAACCAGACAAAAGTAAACGAAACAAGTTACATGGTCGCAAAAAAAAACATTAAAATGACTATCCATCTCCACGAAATCCATGAACACATACATGAGCATATGGCCTACAAACCCCACAAAGACGGACAATCACCCGAACATTCATTTTCATATAAAGTGAGATATCATCAATCAAAGGAAAAGGAAGGAATGGTGGAGAGAAAAGGGAAAAAATAGATACTTTCCTATCGCGACACACATATATTGACTCTTTCACATCTATACAACTCTTACGATTCCTTGAATTTTTACATTTCCTTCTTTCAAAACATCTTCCTTGGTCCACATCTACCATACCTTCAACTTGTATTTGCACTAAACATTTGTTTTGTAAATATTTTTTTCATTCATTCGTCCTACGCACCCAAACCAACTACAGTGCTCTTCTTCATCTTACTCAACACATCAGTCTTAAGTTCACATTCATCTCTCTTCACTTAATTCCATCTTTTATTTAACATTGCCATCTCGTGTATTGTTTTTAGTGCTCGCATTTTTTATGTAAATGTTTTTTTTAATCAAGCACTCTCTGTGTTAAAATAGTGTAGTGTTTTCTGTTATTTTATATTTATATTTTTGTTTTTATTTTAATGATTGTGTGCGGTATATTGTGGGATAAATGTTTTTGGTCGGTCTGGAGTGATGATGTGTGAGGAGTTTGATTTCGTGTGATGTTTCCAGTTGTAATTGAGTGTCACTGTTCGTCAGGTTGATGATAATGTTTATTTATTTATTTAATATTACTTCATATGACAACAAATATACATAATTTATGAAAAAACAACTGGTGATATAATTTGAACATACAGTTTTAATGGATCTGGGTTTATTGCCTTTCATTTGTCATATCCCCAGTAAACTAGGCATTTGCCTGTATCTCACTGAGGATATTTAGCATGAAAAAATAAATCGATACTTCTTTCCGATTTTCGATTACACAAAAACAAAACCCCGTCGCACGTTCTCATCAACCTGATAAACAGTGGCACTCAATTACAACTGGAAACATCATGCAACTCCTCACATATCATCACTCCAGAAAGACCAAAAATATTCATCCCACAATATACCGCACACAATCATAAGAATAAAAATAAAAAACATACAGAAACACAAAAAGAACAAAATTTAAAACAACAAGAAGAAACCCACTCTCACGAGCCCACACATATCTTTTCCACACGTCGTTCATCTTGAAAGCCCAAGTACTCAAAATCCTGTCGCAATTACAACCACGCTCCGATCGACTGTCTAAATGGTTTTCCTACCTTTACCTTTATTGAATTCGGCACGCCATTGTATGTCATGGGAGCCAAATAAGCATATAGCCTTTGGGCAAAAGAGGTTTTAACTCTAGGGATGGTGAACATTTCAATGTGCAACAGGGTTTCATACAATCCAAAATCGGAAAGAAGTTTCGATTTATTTTTTTAATGCTATATGTCCTCAGTGAGATACAAGAAAAATCCTGGTTTACTGGGGACACGACAAATGAAAGGCAACAAATCCAGATATATAAAAATTGTGTGTCCAAATTAAATAACCTGTCGTTTTTTTCGCAAATTATGTATCATTCATATATGAATATTTCTTGCCATGTGTAAATAAGCCAATAAAAAAGACAGTACAATCTGGATTTGATAAATGAATTAAATGTTCCGCTTGAACTTCACTGCTATATCTATTAGTTGAAATTTGACTTGCATCATTTTCAAAGCAGGGACTTGACAAATTTTAAAAGTCAACGATAAATCGCCTCCTTAATGTTTTATATCGCAGGCTTTAGAACGCGAAAGCCTTTCCATTAAACTTTTCTAAGGTATAATGTTAACAAAAGAGTTCTCAAGAAAGGATAGTTAATTTTCTCAAGCGTATTTAAGAATTACGTTTTATTCGCTATGAACTTAAATTACATAAAGTTTAAGTGCTTAGAGGAGACTCAATTTGCGAATGTTTATTTTCCAAGTATAAAATGCACGTTGGTTAAAAAACAGAAAATAATAACGAATTCTCAATGATTATTTAAAAAAATATAATTTATTTTATGTGTGACGATATGTAACAAAGCTATTGGGGCACTAAAGCAAACTCTAGGATTTGTAATGCGAAGTCGTTTGAAAATCAAATAGCGCTTAAAACGTTATTCAATTCATTGATCCGTAGCAAACTAGAAAGCAATGCTTGCATTTGCAGAACTCTCATGATGGTGAAGGTGCAAAAAAAATATCTACGATATCTCAATATGAGTAAGTTCGCTGTCTATCCATGGTTTTATTCTACTCAGTTCCTGCTGAACATACTCGGGCATAACTCCTTGAGCGTAAGAAGAGATCTGCGTCTCCTGGTAGACGTTGTCAGACTCGTTCGAGGAGTTGTGAGCTGTCCAGCATTATTACAAAGATTAGCGTTAAATGTTCCTAACAATTACACTAGACTACGCCGGCAAGAATTGTTCTCAATAACATACGCAAGAACGGGTCTTCCAGCCGCTATGCCTGTTGGAAGGGCCTTTATTCTTTTGAACGGGACTGCATATTTTATATCACATTACCAAAAGCAAAAGTAAATTTTCTTCTAAGATTGAGCGCGTTAGAAAGCACTTATCAACGTATTTAAGTGACTTTATGTATGTGTGTGTATATGTATGCATATACAGAATTTTATGCCTTTTTTTATTTTATATAATTTTTTTAATGTAAACAATTTTTGTGTTTTTCAATGTAATTGGGGTAAGCATGTATTTAGAAAATTAATAAATAAATATAAACTCGTACCGGATATAATCAAAATATATTAAGACAATTGTCTACAAACGCATTTAGGTGCCAACTTTGGTGAACAGGACGGAACAGTGGGTGTGGAAATAAACTGATAGTAGCCGAAAAAATACTGTAGAAAAGCGTGTATGCACAAAATACATGGGGTGCCAATGTATGACTGAATTTTTAATGAAGGTAATAATAAAAAAATAATGTGAAATTAAGGCGGATGGGATAAGTAAGATGAAGTAGGGGATGGTTCTTAGATGGTTTGAATAAAGAAAAACTAACAAAACAAATGTACAGTGCAAATGTGATTGGATGGTATAAACGGGTTTAATGCCTTAGAGACATTTCTTAGAGATTAAAATAACAAATTTAAAGAAAAATGAAAATTAAACATTTTTTTATATCAACATTAGCTTGGAAAATGGGAAAGATAGGGAAATTAGAATTAAATAAGAAATAGAGAAAAACACGCGATATCATCGAAGGAATGTTAAATGGGAAATAGAGAAAAACACGCGATATCATCGAAGGAATGTTAAATGGGAAATATAGAAAAACACGCGATATCATCGAAGGAATGTTAAATGGGAAATAGAGAAAAACACGCGATATCATCGAAGGAATGTTAAATGGGAAATAGAGAAAAACACGCGATATCATCGAAGGAATGTTAAATGGGAAATAGAGAAAAACACGCGATATCATCGAAGGAATGTTAAATGGGAAATATAGAAAAACACGCGATATCATCGAAGGAATGTTAAATGGGAAATAGAGAAAAACACGCGATATCATCGAAGGAATGTTAAATGGGAAATAGAGAAAAACACGCGATATCATCGAAGGAATGTTAAATGGGAAATATAGAAAAACACGCGATATCATCGAAGGAATGTTAAATGGGAAATAGAGAAAAACACGCGATATCATCGAAGGAATGTTAAATGGGAAATAGAGAAAAACACGCGATATCATCGAAGGAATGTTAAATGGGAAATATAGAAAAACACGCGATATCATCGAAGGAATGTTAAATGGGAAATAGAGAAAAACACGCGATATCATCGAAGGAATATTAAATGGAAAATAGAGAAAAACACGCGATATCATCGAAGGAATTTTAAATGGGCAATAGAGAAAAACACGCGATATCATCGAAGGAATGTTAAATGGGAAATAGAGAAAAACACGCGATATCATCGAAGGAATGTTAAATGGGAAATATAGAAAAACACGCGATATCATCGAAGGAATGTTAAATGGGAAATATAGAAAAACACGCGATATCATCGAAGGAATGTTAAATGGGAAATAGAGAAAAACACGCGATATCATCGAAGGAATATTAAATGGAAAATAGAGAAAAACACGCGATATCATCGAAGGAATTTTAAATGGGCAATAGAGAAAAACACGCGATATCATCGAAGGAATGTTAAATGGGAAATAGAGAAAAACACGCGATATCATCGAAGGAATGTTAAATGGGAAATATAGAAAAACACGCGATATCATCGAAGGAATGTTAAATGGGAAATAGAGAAAAACACGCGATATCATCGAAGGAATATTAAATGGAAAATAGAGAAAAACACGCGATATCATCGAAGGAATATTAAATGGGAAATAGAAAAAACACGCGATATCATCGAAGGAATATTAAATGGGAAATAGAAAAAACACGCGATATCATCGAAGGAATATTAAATGGAAAATAGAGAAAAACACGCGATATCATCGAAGGAATATTAAATGGAAAATAGAGAAAAACACGCGATATCATCGAAGGAATTTTAAATGGGCAATAGAGAAAAACACGCGATATCATCGAAGGAATGTTAAATGGGAAATAGAGAAAAACACGCGATATCATCGAAGGAATGTTAAATGGGAAATAGAGAAAAACACGCGATATCATCGAAGGAATATTAAATGGAAAATAGAGAAAAACACGCGATATCATCGAAGGAATTTTAAATGGGCAATAGAGAAAAACACGCGATATCATCGAAGGAATGTTAAATGGGAAATAGAGAAAAACACGCGATATCATCGAAGGAATGTTAAATGGGAAATATAGAAAAACACGCGATATCATCGAAGGAATGTTAAATGGGAAATATAGAAAAACACGCGATATCATCGAAGGAATGTTAAATGGGAAATAGAGAAAAACACGCGATATCATCGAAGGAATATTAAATGGAAAATAGAGAAAAACACGCGATATCATCGAAGGAATTTTAAATGGGCAATAGAGAAAAACACGCGATATCATCGAAGGAATGTTAAATGGGAAATAGAGAAAAACACGCGATATCATCGAAGGAATGTTAAATGGGAAATATAGAAAAACACGCGATATCATCGAAGGAATGTTAAATGGGAAATAGAGAAAAACACGCGATATCATCGAAGGAATATTAAATGGAAAATAGAGAAAAACACGCGATATCATCGAAGGAATATTAAATGGGAAATAGAAAAAACACGCGATATCATCGAAGGAATATTAAATGGGAAATAGAAAAAACACGCGATATCATCGAAGGAATATTAAATGGAAAATAGAGAAAAACACGCGATATCATCGAAGGAATTTTAAATGGGAAATAGAGAAAAACACGCGATATCATCGAAGGAATGTTAAATGGGAAATATAGAAAAACACGCGATATCATCGAAGGAATGTTAAATGGGAAATAGAGAAAAACACGCGATATCATCGAAGGAATATTAAATGGAAAATAGAGAAAAACACGCGATATCATCGAAGGAATATTAAATGGGAAATAGAAAAAACACGCGATATCATCGAAGGAATATTAAATGGGAAATAGAAAAAACACGCGATATCATCGAAGGAATATTAAATGGAAAATAGAGAAAAACACGCGATATCATCGAAGGAATTTTAAATGGGAAATAGAGAAAAACACGCGATATCATCGAAGGAATATTAAATGGGAAATAGAAAAAACACGCGATATCATCGAAGGAATATTAAATGGGAAATAGAGAAAACCACGCGATTTCATCGAAGATATATATTACTGATTGCAACCCGTGAAATATTCACGGAAGTAAAACAAATTCTACATTTATGAAAATATATATTCATAAATATAGAATTTGTTTATATACTCGTATATCATTTATACATCGTCCCCTTTTACACCGGTTCAAAAATTGTTAGCTAGGTATTTAACATTCGTTCAGTTATCACGGACCCACCGATATTCAAAATTCGAATTACTTTCGTAGAGAATCCAAGTATTCCTCTCTCGCTCTCTTGTATTCAAAATTCAATTCTAGTATTCTTTCTTTGACGACAACCATTGTATGGGCTTTGGCCTATTTATATTATGTTGATAATAAAATTAATTTTTCAAGCTAGTCAATGATGGCGGAATTTTTACAGCCGCTGGTTTCAGAATCGGACAGTAAAATACATGAAAACTGGACTGGAAATGTGATAAAATACTCAACCCACGACGAAATAAAACACCCCTCACTTTTTCCTAACACCCTTAAAAAATATGATTTATTTATTTAACACTTTTATTGCAAATACAATCTGGCGGGCTTATTTCCAGGCGGCAATCTCTTCCAACCAACCAGAAAAAATAAATGAAGCAAGTTACGTGGTCGCATAAATCATTCGAATGACTATCCATCCCCACGAAATCCATAAACACATACGTGAGCATATGCCCACGAACTCCACAAAGACGAACAATCACCCGAACATTATTTTTCATATAAAGTGAGATATCATCAATCAAAAGGAAAGGAAGGGATGGTGGAGAGGAAAGGAAAATATAAATCAGGAATGAAGCACGTTATTTTAGTGACTAGAAATTAAGAGTTTGTTCAGTCGCTTCTTAAAATATGATAATAAATTAACACTACACTCCATTTATAGTCCAATACGTACTATTGCATATTGGAAGATTGACAAAGGCTTCTTTGTAGTCCGTTTTTCCTGGGTAAGTTTTCTGCGGTTTTTTTACTAAACATTTTTTCTAAATATATTTGATAAAAAACCGCAATCACTTTATCTAATGCCCGCAATCTTCCCTTTCCTTAACTCAACATTTATGTAAAATATTTATTTTATAATATTTTAAATCTGTCAAAATCAAAATCCCAAGAGCCCCGTTGAGGAGAGTCTGCTCTCTTAACGGCGCTATATAAATTGTAATTTTATTATTATAATTGATTTAACATTTTCTGAACCGGTGAACTTCACGACCGTCTCATTCATCTCACTAGTTCACCCAAATATTTACAAAAGTCTTCAAACATTCAAATGCATTGAATTCTTCGCCACGGCCACTAACTTTGCGTGTCGATATCTCAGTCAAAATTAAATCTTCTTTAAAATTTTTAACCTGAATATAAGACAAAACGTGTCCTCTAGTGACATCTCTTTTAAAATCATCAAAACTTCAAGTACTTGATCCATAAGAAGGATTTAAACAGACCGATTCGAGGCCGTCGAAATTTAAAGCATTTTAAATATTAGCGCCACACGTTCGGGTGTGTTGAAGGTCATGTTTCTAATGACGATTTCTCCCGATCAATATGACGTATTTTGCGTCGATATTTTTTTTGTAAGTACGCGTATTGCGTATTGAATTAATTGCCTTTTTCATTGTTTATCGATTATTGTTTTCTTCGATTATTGCTTCTTATATTGTCGCACTTTATTTATAGCTTTGATTTGGATAATATTACGTGTGTATAGTGTCAGCTAAAAAATGCATCGGCGCACAGTTCCACAGTTATCAGATTCGGGATAATGGTGAGTCATATTTTTATGTAGATACAATATAAATTTATTGAGGTAAAACACCGCCGCCTGTGGGACACACGAAAGATACTCGAGCCATCGCCGTAAAAAGGTTAATATCTAGTTGAAGTATCGTTTTTTTTTTCAGATGTACACTGATTAAACACTTTCTGTGGACCTCTGCATTAAAATTAATAACTTACAAAAAAAAAAACAGTACGAAATTTCGTTTTAAAGCAAGATACCGAAAAAAATATTGGAACAAAATTTGCAATTATTTTTATTTATGTGCGACCCTTGGAAACTTTTTGGTCGTCAACGAGGCCCGTGGGGAAATTCGGGTTGGCTAGGCCTGGCGTAAACGATACATTCTTGTCCAACAAACGATTCGTTAAAATAAAGAATGTCTTTACTAATCCAGATCTAAAGCCACAAACTAAACCAGGACCACATATTATTTCAACTATCGTCTGTAGAGTTTTGTATTAAATCATGCTCATTTTTGTAGCGTCCTGAGAGTTCAATTTCGAGTACAACTCCTCAATTCTTAAGGGAAATATATGTAATAGCCTGAATATAAAGCAACTTTGGAATATGGAGTTCATTCCTACAATCAAATATCATATTTAAGTCAATTTCAACCTATTTGTAGACACGCTTAAATTCAACCAAAATGGAAAACAAATTAATTCCATATAACATATTTACGAAAAGAAACACATTAAGTTCCTAGAGTTACAAACATACATAAATACGTACCGTTGCAACTTTCTCTATTGGGATAGACAGAGAGGATTGCCAAACTTTCCTTTATCAACATATATCCATCAACTCTTCTACCTCCATACACCTTCTCATATATAATATTTAAAGGGGAGTTTATTTATATACGAGTATAACCGTTTTAAGAGCAAAATCTCCTCAAGTGCGCTGTAACTCGAGACTCGAATCCAATTTTATTGACAGATTTAAAATATCAAAAACCATATTACGTCTAACAACTACAGCAACTCCTTAGGCCGAGGCCACACCAAAGTGTTTCGTGTTACGTGACTAATATACTAGGTGGCTTTATGCTTGGCCACACCAAAGTGCTTCGCACAAATTCATTTGATATTTGGGATCGATTGAGTCAACAAACGATGCCATTCTCAAAACTAACCAGAAAGCTACTTCTCTCAGGCTGAGGCCACACCAAAGTGCTTCGTTAGGTGCTAAGCTAGGTGTTACGTGACTAATATACTAGGTGACTTCATACTTGGGTACATCAAAGTGCTTCGCACAAATTCATTTGACGTTTGGGAGCGGTTGAGTCAACAAACGATGCCACTCTCAAAACTAACCAGTTAGCTACTTCTCTCAGGCTGAGGCCACACCAAAGTGCTTCGTTAAGTGCTAAGCTAGGTGTTACGTGACTAATACACTAGGTGACTTCATACTTGGCCACATTAAAGTGCTTCGCACAAATTCATTTGACGTTTGGGAGCGATTGAGTCAACAAACGATGCCACTCTCAAAACTAACCAGTTAGCTACTTCTCTCAGGCTGAGGCCCCACCAAAGTGCTTCGTTAGATGCTAAGCTAGGTGTTACGTGACTTATATACTAGGTAACTTCATGCTTGACCACACCAAAGTGCTTCGTACAAATTTATTTGACATTTGGGAGCGGTTGAGTCAACAAACGATGCCACTCTCAAAACTAACCATTTTCATTACAACTTACATTATCTTTATTTACTTCCTGTGCAACTTCATTCCAAAGTGATTTTATTACAGGTACATTTTTGTATAATTTGCTCGATGGGTTCCACAAAGGTTACCTTTTATACACAGCTGTTATTAAAACTTCCACCATCTTGTTAAATCACTTGGTGACAAAACGAAATTAACCAACACGTCTATTCGCTAGGAGATTCACTCGGTGACTAATCGTCATGTAGCGTGGCGCGAAGCGTGCAGTGTGGGCATTGCTATAGTACGCGGTGCATTGGTTCGCTAGGATATGTCACCTAACTCGCAGCGTAGCTCTAAGCACCAAGCGAGGCTCCTACCTGTGTGGCCGAGACCTTAGTGAATCATGTGTTACGCTTTTGTTGTATTCTTGGGATTATTGCCACGTTGCAATATATTGCTACCAACCAGAAAGATGCTTATAGGACCTTAATTGAAAACCACACTGTAAACCTTTTAAAAAATCTGAGTTCCAACGAGAATTGAACCCTTAACCTCTGTATTAGAAGATAGGTGTCTTACCAACTAGGTAACAGAGGTTTTATAGCTCTTCCGAGTTCTCTGACCTATGTTTCCTTCTTTCAAAATAGCATTCATTTGACTCAACCATATTTTCCTTGGTTTTCCTTTCTCACACATCTCGCATTATAAATTTGGTTATTCTTTCTTTCTTTACTTATTCTACATGTCCTAACCACATCAACATGCTCTTAAACTGTAACATTCTACATGTCCTAACCATATCAACGTGCTCTTAAACTGTATATTTTACATGTCCTAACAATATCAACGTGCTCTTAAACTGTAACATTATATATGGCCAAACCATATCAACGTGCTCTTAAACTGTAATATTCTACATGCCCTAACCATATCAACGTGCTCTTAAACTGTAACATTCTACATGTCCTAACCATACCAACGTGCTCTTAAACTGTAACATTTTACATATCCTAACCATATCAACGTGCTCTTAAACTGTAACATTATATATGCCCTAACCATATCAACGTGCTCTTAAACTGTAATATTCTACATGTCCTAACCATATCAACGTGCTCTTAAACTGTAACATTATACTATATATGCCCTAACCATATCAACGTGCTCTTAAACTGTAATATTCTACATGCCCTAACTATATCAACGTGCTCTTAAACTGTAACATTATATATGCCCTAACCATATCAACGTGCTCTTAAACTGTAATATTCTACATGCCCTAACCATATCAACGTGCTCTTAAACTGCAACATTCTACATGTCCTAACCATATCAACGTGCTCTTAAACTGTAATGTTCTACATGCCCTAACCATATCAACGTGCTCTTAAACTGTAACATTCTACATGTCCTAACCATATCAACGTGCTCTTAAACTGTAATATTCTACATGCCCTAACCCTATCAACGTGCTCTTAAACTGTAACATTATAGTATATATGCCCTAACCATATCAACGTGCTCTTAAACTGTAACATTCTACATGTCCTAACCATATCAACGTGCTCTTAAACTGTAACATTCTACATGTCCTAACCATATCAACGTGCTCTTAAACTGTAATATTCTACATGCCCTAACCATATCAACGTGCTCTTAAACTGTAACATTCTACATGTCCTAACCATATCAACGTGCTCTTAAACTGTAATATTCTACATGCCTTAACCATATCAACGTGCTCTTAAACTGTAACATTCTACATGTCCTAACCATATCAACGTGCTCTTAAACTGTAATATTCTACATGCCCTAACCCTATCAACGTGCTCTTAAACTGTAACATTATAGTATATATGCCCTAACCATATCAACGTGCTCTTAAACTGTAATATTCTACATGCCTTAACCATATCAACGTGCTCTTAAACTGTAACATATTGAACTAAATATGTCCACTCTTCTTATACAACTCCTACAATTTCTCTCACTTTACGTTTCCTTCTTTCAAAATATAATCGTCGTTGCGAAACCACGTAATTGAGGATTCCCTCACCGTGCCAACGTCAATTTAGTAAGTAAGCAAATATATGCCGTGGAATTTTCTTTTTATCTCTACTTGAAATGAGTGATCCGTTGCACACTAGCAAACTGACCGGCCACACTGCTGTACTGAGTTCGATGGTACATCTGAAGTCAGACAATCATGACACACTGGCATAACTTTCCTACTTTTTTTTAAAGAAAAGACATGACCAAAATCATAATTATTCTATTAAAATATAATATAATATATACTTTATCCAATCACACTGCCTTCCGTTATAACACCTTCCCCTCACGTTTGCGATACATTAATTCATGTTCTTATTATTTCTTCCGTCGTTCGTTCTACAGGCCCAAACCATTTCAGAATGCTGTTTTTAATTTCACTCAAATCAGCCTTCAATTTCCACTCCTTCCGTATTATATCATACATTATCACCCCATGTATAAGTTTCAGTATACGCCTTTTCTTCAGTATTAATTCGGCTCTTTTTCATATCTTTCCACTCCTACACATCAAAGTTGGCACTAAAATACTATTGTGGATCTTAGCAATTTTTGGTTAAAACACTGTGTGAAAAATATTAAAAGGTGTACAAACAACGAAAATCATTTAAATTTCTTTGTATTTTTTACAAAAATATCTTCCAAGGTAGAAAGGCTAATCCATTTTATTAAATATTTCAAAGAGAATTTATCTTTAAAAGTTTTATGAGATATGCTAAAAATTCAACATCTTCATCCCCTGAAATAAAATTTGTAACGTAATACCGAAGGACGTCAAGGATAAAATTTCAGACGTAACACCCAAGGCAGCACGTCAAAGTTTATCTGAATTAAGATGCATTCAAAGGTGCAACTTTTCACATTTCTTTTTATGAAAGGCTTTAAAAATTCATAAAAAAAATCCATAAACGAGAGCCGGTGCTAAGATGTATGTTCTCTTAAGCAGAGGAGTTCTAAGTAATTAAAAATGTACTTGTATTCAAGAGGCTTACTTAGATATTTTAATATTTTTAGAAAGTTTGCTTTGATACTAAATATTTTTTTATGAGTATTTTTTACGGAGGGCAGTTCATATTACAGTTCATATTAGAATATGCAAAAATAATTGAATCCATAAGGGGTAACGAGATGTAAACCGAAGGTAGTACCTTGTAGACAATATTGGCCATTATAGTATCATCTGGTTCACTGATACCTCGAACTCTTCACCTGTGGCTTCAAGTAGCTGTTAGTACACATACAATGACCACACCCCGGAAACTGCGTGGAACCGTAGGCTTAACTTGGTAGTGGGACATAAGGGTTAGTCACTTCTGCTTTTGTGTTTTCTTCATCGTTTTCCCTAATCCTTATAACTCTTGTTCACATTAATATTTATACTCTTAAACATTTCTAAAACACTCTTGCTCCCACTTAACCTTTCCCTTCCTGTGCTAAAAAAATCCGCGCGTTCCAGTGCTGCGTATTCAATACACATCAATACACATGTCAAAATGAGCGATTTCAAATCGAAAAAATAAGAATATTCATAGCCAATCGCTTAAATTACTTAAATTTGAAGTCAAAAATGTAAGCGACAATTGAAATTTTATTGCTGAAAACATGAAAAAAATATCGGCCGACGTTCACAAAACGGGCGAAGCGACCACCTCAAATGGATGCCCGTGAGCTACTGAAGTGAGAGAAGCGAGCGAACTGAGATTCTATTTCTTGCGTTCCTATATACCGAAGTAGAGTGAGAGTGAGACGTGAATAGCGTCGCTTCCTCACCCATAGCGGTTTTTTTAGAATGAATATGCCTACGTTACACACTGGCACATGTTTGATTGTATTGGTGAATTTATTCCCGATTTTCACAAAATATCTCTGATGGGGCCGTTAAGTGCTAATTATTATATAATTTTTTTCATTCAATGCGTGAATGTATTACGGAGGAATGCCTAAAATCTTAAACCCAGTATTAATTATATTTATGGAGATATTAAAGTTTTTAGAAGCAATGTGTACTAGTTACATATCACAGAGAAGGAAAGGTTAAAATCGACAAGTGTTTTTTTCCTCTGGGACCTAGTACTACACCTCAAAACACTGTGTGTTGGCAGCAGGACTCATAATATACACAACATGTATACTATTCCTATAACATCTACTGCGGTGCGGAAGACAATGTGAAACCACCGCACTATTTTTCTCAAGATAATTACATGAATATGCTGAACAACTTGTGGATTACATTCCTCAGTATTCAGGTCACGACGAAAAAGAAAAAAATCGATTTTTGTTCTTCTTCTTCTTTTAGGCATGTTGGCCTGTTATGGTCCTGCATCATTGTTTCCCTCTTGTGACGTCGAGTGCCAGCTGTCTTTCCATCTTTTGGGAGGTCGTCCTGCAGGTCTGCTTGCTTGGGGGATACTGTCCCTGGCCATTCTTACGGCTCTTGGTTCCGCCATTCTGGATACATGTTCGTTCCAGAACCTTCTTTTCAGTCGTCCCAATCTGACAATATCTTCAACTTTGCACATCGATTTTTGTTTATTTATTTAAAATATCATTTAAGATATTTGCTGAGATGGTATTTTTCTTGAAATCATTTGTAATCAATGAAATGTGGTATACCTCGGAGAGGAGTTGAACTTTGAGATCGATTTCGTCTCTATGGAATAAATTAATTGTTCCGAATCGGTCCAATATAACGGGGCATTATTATTGTTGTTGAGATTGTGATGCAGTAGGAATTGTGTATTTGATCGATTGGGGCTTAAGTATGTTTAAGGATATGAATGCAGATAGTTAATGTTTCAGTTAAAAGTTTTAATAAAAAGGACCAAAACATTCTTCTGCTTCTTCCTCTTCCTATAGATCATTATCTGATTGTTCCACTTGTTCCCCTTCTTGTGACGTGGATTACCAGCTGTCACGCCATCTCTTTGGAGGTCTTCCCGGTAATCTTCTTCCGGCTGGGTTCCCTTGAAGGGCAACACGTGGAAGTCTGTTGTCTTGCATTCTTTTTACATGTTCGTTCCAGTATCGCCTTTGTTGTCTTCCCCACCTGACCATGTCTTCCGTACTACACTTTCTCCTTATTTCGGTATATATCTTGGTGTGTTTCCGGTTATACATCTCAGTGTTTTCATTTCCGAGGTTCTCAGGAGAGATTTTGTTCTAGATGTCTCTGCTCTGGTGTCTATTCCGTAAGTGGCTATCGGCTATCGGTCTCACACATGTCTTGTATATTCTGACTTTACTTTCTATTCTCATGTGTTTATTATTCCACACCAGTGTTCTTAGGTATCCCGATATTGCAGCCGCCTTATTGACCTGTCTCAACGTTTCATCATACAGATTTCCATTGCTACTGATGCTCACTCCAAGATACCTAAACTCCATCACTTGCTCTATTATTTCGTTATTCACTGCTAGTTTGCATCTCACTGAGGTCTTAGATATTGTAATGCTCTTCGTTTTGTCCAGTTTCGACCAAAACATGATTTTTTTACTAACACTTGCCACCCTGTGATGGATATCGAGTGACCAGGACTTATATTTTATTTGATTATTCGACGTTTTAATACATAATAAAATGATTTTTATAGCTAATTACAAAAAATGACCTAGCAGACTTTGCATAATTTTAATGTTAAACATACGATTTTTTCACTGGACGCTTAGCGGCCAGCACCGTGGCTGGCGGATTTTTTTAGCACAGTAAGGCAAGTGTTAAGGAATGAAACCACTTCGTCACAGGCCTTGCCTAATAATGTGGTTCTCTATATATTTAAACTTGTACTTTACAGTTTGCTTTTCCATAAAAACAAATTTAAATTATGAATACTGGAATTTTAATATTAAAAAAATAATATAAAGGAGGTATTATTCTTTGATATCGTTTTATTCAGATGGTCTTTTTTATTTCTCTTTAAACTTTCTTAGTCTTCTTGGATTTTTATTTTTTAAAATAGCATAGTTTTCTCAAAGGAGTACCTTTCGCCTCATTTAATGAAGGATTTTATTCCAATAACCCTGAAACAAATGGCTAGAGAAATGAAGGAAGAAAAACTTTGTCAAAGAGAAAATGCATTTTGTCTCAAAGATGACGTTGGGAGTAGTTTAAATATATTTGATGAAAAAGCAGATAGTTAAAATAATGCAATTAAAACTTGCATAAAAGCTTATCTTTGTTAAGATTTTTTTTGCTTTAATCGTCTCTCTTATATTTTTTTTTTACTAAACAAAGTAAATTATTGTACAAATATTTGTCAAGGCTATACCTATATACACATTTATTACTTAACTAATCTTAATTATATGTTATCATTTATGAACTTACTTAATCTTATTTTCCTACATATCATTTTATTTTATTTATTCAATCTTAATATATGAGATCTTAGAAATAATTAACACCTACATACTACTTATAACTAGATAACAATTCTTACACTAATTATTTAGCAAAAAACCAAGTCCATTCGTTCAGGCTACTTGTATTCCATCACATTCACTCAGACCTTGGTCGTCCCAGCTAATACTGTAGGTGGACTAGTCAGGCAACAGATAACGCTTCGGAAGATTGTGCTTATAAACGGAAGGGTAGGTCGGATTTACTCTCGTAAGCCCCCAGGGCAGCGACTAGGGGATTGCTGTGATTTTGTTGGCTTTTATAGAACTTCACGGTCCAAGCGAGGATGTGGTGTTGTAAGGTTTCTTCTCACTGTTCGGCGTGAAGTCGGGTAAGGTTTGTTCTGGGATGGGTGTTAAAAGATATCTTGAATGCCTTGTTCTGCACTCTCTGGAGTTTCAGGTGATCCGTGTTGCTCACACTACCCCAAACGGGTGCAGCTTAGGTCAAGATAGGACGAATAAGGGTTTTATAGAGGAGGAGCTTATTTTTGGGTGAAAGGAAACTGCGTCGATGAAATATCGAACTGATAGCCCCTACTCTTATCTAAAACACTCTGATATATATTTATTTAAATAAAATTCTCGATTTATATAATAATCTATGATTAAATAAAGTAATATATTCTTATTATGTGATCCTAGCGCCCCACCTGTCTCATGGTGATTGGAAACTCCAATCGAAGGGTAGTTTTGATGTATTTAAAGTTGTCTGTGAAAGCACTGGCAACAAAAAAAGCTCAGAAATACTGGATATAGAGGAAAAATCTTTTTAAACTACTTTTTTTCTGAAAAATATATTTCGAAATATAAATAGAAAAATATATTCTGAAAAACAACAAAAAAACGATTCTAGACAGGTGTTTAGATAACCCATTATGACATATTTTCAGTTTGTTAAGACGATATAGCCACATGGTAATAAGCTCAACATGTTGTGCCGTTTTCATGAAATGAAAGGAACCCTTATCATGGCATTGTAACACAGGTGTTAAACTAATTTAGGGATTTTTTTTTAAATCCAGAAACTGGAACGTAATTTCAAATATGGTAACACATTCAAATACTATACATGCACTATTGTGTGCAGTGGTATCATAATCTGGTGATAAATATTGACAACGCTACAAGCTTTCAAACGACATCGGGTCAACATGTCTGGACAGCGTGGGTGCTATTTGAAAATTGGGATAATCTTTAAATATCTTATTATAGTTCGGAAATTCTAGAATGAGTCCTGTGACAGCTCACAAATTTGCCACAATACAACCTTATGTAATGTATTTACCTAAATAACTTGCTATTTATTAGAATTGGGGCTTATATTAAAGTTGATAAAACAATTAAAATTACTAAACATCGTTACGAGGTTGTATTGAGGCAAATTTGTGAGCTGTCACAGGACTCATCCTAGAATTTCCGAACTATAATCACTACATGCAGAGAAAAAATATTCAAACCATTTTATTTGTTGATAATTCAGCTATGTAAATATTGTTCTTGTTTTAGATTATAGAATCATTTTATAGCGCTTTTTGTGTTTTGTAAAAATTTATATTTTGGTGACAATGTAACGTGGGTGTTATAAATATTAAAAAAAACTATAAGGAAAAGTTGTGATTTTTATTCCTCAATTTTCCTTCATAACTTCCCATATAACAAGGAATCACCAAAGAAAAACGTTAATATTTGGATAAATTGAACTTTGCCAAGATAAGGGTTAAGAAATAAAATTGACGAACATATTTATTAGTTTCAGCGATGTTGCGATTACAATTCTTTGTAAATGAAACTGCGTCACAACTGAAATTTTTCCCAGTATTATTTTAGTATGACATACTCTTACAATACGATAAGTAAACCCTCATCAACGAGTATGACTATCAATCATTCTATGGATGGGAGACGCTTATGCTTCTATTGGTTTATTGTGTGGAAATTGCAGTATCTTAAGGCCCGTTCTCAGGTTCAAATTTAGTTGACCGATTAAAGTTGATCAACAAAAGTTGAATGAAATCTGTCGTGAGAACCATTGTTTCAATATAGTTAATCAACTTTTTAGTTGATCAAGAAAAGATTGACTCAGTCAAACTTTATCGTTCAAATGATGAGTCATCCGCCATCTGCTTTCAAATTGAAACCTGTCTTGAAACGTGCGAACATGTGAATTAGAGTTGATTGTCAAGTTCGCTTTCAACTCGATAAATATTAAAATAAAGATGCAAGAGAAAATGCTTTCGACGCCATTTTTAACTGAATTAAATTGAAATTGTTTATTGAATCAGTTTCTATTGAAACGTGTGAATAAAAACTGATTCAAGTTGTATTCAATTTTTGTTGATCAACTTTAATCGGTCAACTAAACTTGAACCGTGAGAACGGGCCTGTACTCAACTTTTATTGATCGACTATAATCGGTCAATTAAACTTGAACCGTGCGAACGCGCCTTTAGATGCACACAGTGATGACAGAAAAATAAAATGCTATTTTTGCATTGCTTTATAGCACATTTTAAGAAATTATGAAAAACATCTAATAAATTATAGGAAAACACAGATTCATTACATAAATTCCCTTCTCAAGAGTTATATTTGTGTATTTAGACAATTCATTGTAAAGTATACAAAAATTGATAGCCTTAATGTAATCTCTTCTTACCAACCAGACAAGGGTTAAGCTAATTAGTGGCAATTGCTCGGTGAAAGATTATAACGTTGTTTCCAATGAGAAAAATATTGAAAACACAAAAAAACTATGGAAAATGACCTTAAAAAATATTGATTAATGTTACTAAGGACTATGAAAAGTAGGAAGATGGGAACTTCAAGAAAATGTGAGTTATGGAGGAACACATTTTTTTTTAAAGAATAGATGTGACCGAAGTCATAAGTATCCTTATACCCTCGAACACTAGGCGGAAAAAGTGTCGTTCGAGAGAAGTAGCACAGAGCGGAGTTCGAACCGACGACCTTCCGCACGGAAGTCCAGTGCGTAACCGCGCGACCATGCACATTGTATGAGGTGTATGAATGTAGAAGAAGCGAAAGATGTGTGTCGAGATAGGAAAGTCTGGTGTTATGTCTTCTCTGACTACCCTGTCAGGGAGATGATAAAATGGTACGTACATATGTGTGTCATATTTTCACTTTTTCAAGCAAGTCAACGAAGATGAATGTCTTACAGCAGTCAGTTATTAGTTTCAGAGTCTTACGGCATGGACAGTAGGACGCGACGTGAAGAAACAGGAGCGATAAACTGAAAATGCCAAAAGGCAATCTCTACTTAAGAGTAGCGTACGTATATGACTGAAAAGTCATTAAGAAACAACTTCCGAAGAGGTGTATGAACATCAAAAGTCATCTTTATCTAAACCAAGTTCAACATACCTAGAGCGTGTCCCTTCTGCGAGAAGTGGAAGCAGTCGTGCGTGACGTAAGACTGCTCTATGACCTGATCCAGCTGTGGGCCCCGTACCTTGGGCAAGTTGAACAACTTCAGGAAAGGCTGCGTCACCACCGTGAAGTCGTCTTTTTTGTCGTAGCGCCCTGAGTTTACCTGGAACAGTCACTTTGATCAGTTACCTTTATGGATTAAATAGTCTCTTCATCGAATCCGAAGACGGTTAAGATACGGCACCTAGTGAATACTTTATCTGATGGTTGTGAGGATCAATTCTGATAATGGATAATGTACAACATGAAAAGTGTTTTCTGGGATGGAGAAGTGGGATATGACGAGGGGGAATATCTGAACACTCAACGTGAGATCACACACACTCATGGTAGCTATGTAAATATTTGCATATAAATACTCGCAAGCATGTCTTATTCGACACTGAATGCAAAATAGTGTAGTAAAACTTCCTTCAGAGTGTCAGAAGTTGATTTGCACGTCATGTCACCATCTCAGTCCACTCCAAAGTTGGATATAGAGCTCCCTTTTCCTTCTCCACTCAATCCAATTATGGACGTTACTCCATTACGTACAGTTGCTCTCAGCTATATTTCTGATGTCATCCAATCATCATATTAGAAGTCGTCCATCACTTCTTTCCCCTGTCCATTGTCACCACTACAGCACTTTCTGGGTCAACTTATCATCTCTAGGTGGTAACTCTCTCAGTGCAATCTACTATTTTCGTCAGCTGCCTTATCCATTATTTATTCTTCCGGTTCCATAATAAGTTTCTTCTTTTATACTCAGCATTATCTTAGATATTCAGCATTCTTCTCTCCATGACCCTCTGTGGCGCCTTAAACTTATGCATTTATTTTCGCTTTGCGAACCTTCGATTGACATATCCTAACGTTGTCAACAATTTTTTTAATTCTTTCTGTTATTGCTAAATATTTAGCTTCAAGTTTAATGCTTTTTTGGCCGCAAGAAGTGCGATATAGAAAGAAGACTAACAACATACAATAAGAGTGATTGATGGGCTATACAATGAATATTCAGGATGGAACATTTTAAGAGGAACAAAGCAGGCTGCTCATAATGGAATCCTTGTCCGAATATTAGAATATGAAAGCGAAACTTGGACATTACTAAAAGTTATTAATGATAGTATGTACACAATTACTATCACACCATTTCCCTCTCGGGTAGGCAGAGAGGACAGAGTGCAAGATTTTCATATCTCGACACACATCCTTAACCTCTTCTATATCCATACCACTTCTTATATTTACTCTGACTTTCTACGTTTCCTTCTTTCTAAATATCATTCACTTGATCCAACTATACTTTCCTTGGTGTTCCTCTCACACATGTAATATATTATGTTACATATCTGCTCTGTTCGTCTTTCTTCGTTCATTCGTATGTATGTTATATATTTAAAACAAATCATATTGATATTTTGTCATTTGATATTGAATTAAGCGAAAAAAGAGAATTTGAAGAATTTAAAAATATTTTTTTATTAATGGAATAAGAATTAAATTAAATCGAACAATTAAAAAGGTTTACCTATATATTGAGAACAAAAAAAATGGAATTATCAATCATGTATCGCTTGTGGATGGGCCACTGCATGATTGCTAATCAGTGACTTTGCCAGAAGAGATTCTGTGGTAAATCCCGACTGCTAGTGTGGTCTGGATGATAAGAATATAGATGCGTGTTTCAGTTATCCTTTACCTGAAAGATTTGATTTACAAAATGCCATATTTTTTTAATGTCTAATAAATGTTGAGTTTCATCTTTTTTCGAGGAACTTTTCCACTTATAGAAGCTATAAGAAGAAAAGTTCATTTCTCAACATTTATTATACGTCGTAAAAATATGGCATTTAGTAAATCAAATATGTTAGATAAAAAATAATCGAAAAACGTATAAAAAGTATCATCATCCAAACCACACTCACAGGCAGGATCTATTCTGGCAGTTACTGACTAGCAACCATGCAGTGACCCACCCACAAGCATTTATATTTGACACTTCCATCTCGTTCGTTCTTATTATATTATACAAGAATACATTTTTTACTGTTAAATTCAATTCCATTCTTATTTCCTTTATAAAAAAATAATTCGAAGGTATATTCTCAGGATTTCAACACCTCCGGGATCCGGGTTTTGTTATAATTTCTACGGGTTCCACTAATTGTATAATAATGTCTAAAATTTACAGTTATAACAATTAAAATAGTAAAATAATACTTAAAAATCTCGCGCGCGTATATCGCAGTGTTTCTAAACATTTTCGGATAACCTCCTCTTTTTAAAGCATATATTTTATCACCCCCCCCCCCCCCCCCCACCCATCCCCCGGTTATGTTAATATAATCATTTTGATTGTTTCTTTATTGCTTGATTAAAATACATTTTCTTCAACACTAACAAAAAGAATTTGCTCGTGTTTTGTTTCCTATAAAAATCTTGTATTTCCATTAAAGGAATCCTTTTTTTTTACTCACGAACAATCTCAGGGCTTATATAAACTGAAATCTGGTCACCTCAGTTATCTATGCCTACCCCGACAGAGAATCGGCACGCTGATATGTTATGATGTGTGTAAATATATGAAGAAAATAGCGGAAGGATGGTATTGGCCTGACCCCTTTTATATTCATCTTCCACGGTCTACGTATTTGAACTTGACCTTTTATTAACATTTATCTAATGCGTAATTTACATGGTTAGGTAATATTTTCTTAATGCCTGTTGATATTTCACGTTATATTATGTTACTCAACATAATATCGTACACGTGTTTACAACTCAACATACGCACGTGTTATATTTCTCATTTGGATATAAAGTGACATCTACGAAACTATTTCTATACTTTTTTATTCAACGCTTGTGAAAAGGTTTGAGTACTGAATATTTTCAAAAAAGTTATTCAATACTTCTTAAGATGTCTCTAAAAGAAATTATTTAATTAATTTGTATTAGATTTAATCCTTTATTGAACAAATTAATTATATTGACTTACTAAATCTTCCGTCACTCGTTGATATTTCAGAGCTAAATTCCCTAGATATGAAACATGATCATAGTTCCCTTTGTGAAAACACTGGCAAAACATTCTATGAAGAAAATGGCACATTGTTGTTCGCTTGACGCGTACTGACGTAGTCACATCTGCAAAGAAAAAAAAACAAACTAT
This sequence comes from Odontocerum albicorne, assembly GCA_949825065.1. Classification (NCBI taxonomy): domain Eukaryota; kingdom Metazoa; phylum Arthropoda; class Insecta; order Trichoptera; family Odontoceridae; genus Odontocerum; species Odontocerum albicorne. The sequence goes on along the minus strand of OX463846.1, from coordinate 2,182,183 downwards.
AATAAATAACTCATAATAATTTATATTGATTCATAAAATTAACGAATTATCGCACAGTTAAGTTTTAGAACTGATTTATTTTTTTCAAAGACAATACAGCAACAATGAGTGGAACACGTTCGTAGAGAAAAGAAAACATCTTCTATTAATATACTTCAGAAATTGTAGCACGGATCTTATGACAGTTTACAAATTTGCCCCAATACAACCTTGTAACGACGTTCAGTAATTTTAATTATTTTATCAACTTTAATATAAGCCTCGATTCTAATAAATAGCAAGTTATTTAGGTAAATACATTACAAAAAACTAACAATAATGACAAATGAATAAATCTTGTTACAAATTAGCAAAAATGTGGCAGTTTGTTAAAATCAAATAATATGTTATTTGGTGACGTTTGTCAAAAGTCACTACGTTAGTCTGCATTGGCTAGGGATGGGGTATACGATAATTGGATTTTCGATTTTTTTATACCTAAAATGAAATGTTCGTAATTAGTATTAATTCATAGTGGATCATGGCCTATTTAAAGATAGATACAAATCATACAATACATCAGAAAGTCAGTATAATGAAAATTAGGAATTTAAACATCAGTTTAAAGAAAAACAATTTTTCGATTTATAAAAAAAAACGATTTGTAAAAAAAACGATTTTACCCCATCCCTTTGAGACATGGCGTTTAAAACGCCACACGACTCATCCTAGATTTTCTGAACTATGTAGGCAGTTTTTTTATAAAGCACACTCTAATATTTATTTATTTCACGGTCGGTGCCGACCTCAAAATCATATCCTTCAGTTTTATGCAAGCCATCAATCAAATTAATGATGTCAAAAATACAAACAGTATAATTATGTCTTGCGGGCATTAATAAAAATATTAACTGTATAATTGTGTCTTGCGGGCATTAATAAAAATACAAACTGTATAATTGTGTCTTGCGGGCATTAGTAAAAATACAAACGGTATAATTGTGTCTTGCGGGAATTAATAAAAATACAAACTGTACAATTGTGTCTTGCGGGCATTAATAAAAGTACAAACTGTATAATTGTGTCTTTCGGGCATTAATAAAAATACAAACGGTATAATTGTCTTGCGGGCATTAATAAAAATACAAACTATAATTGTGTCTTGCGGGCATTAATAAAAATACAAACGGTATAATTGTGTCTTGCGGGCATTAATAAAAATACAAACTGTATAATTGTGTCTTGCGGGCATTAATAAAAATACAAACTGTATAATTGCGTCTTGCGGGCATTAATAAAAATACAAACTGTACAATTGTGTCTTGCGGGCATTAATAAAAGTACAAACTGTATAATTGTGTCTTTCGGGCATTAATAAAAATACAAACGGTATAATTGTCTTGCGGGCATTAATAAAAATACAAACTATAATTGGGTCTTGCGGGCATTAATAAAAATACAAACGGTATAATTGTGTCTTGCGGGCATTAATAAAAATACAAACTGTATAATTGTGTCTTGCGGGCATTAATAAAAAAACAAACTGTATAATTGTGTCTTGCGGGCATTAATAACAATACAAACTGTATAATTGCGTCTTGCGGGCATCAATAATTAAAAATAAATTTTTGATTTTTATAATTTGTTTTATCAAAGACTGTTTATTCCACATAAAGTGGAATACCAATAAATAATATATAAATTTTAATTAAATACCGTCGCATTTGTAGACAAACTGAACAAAGATTTTATATGAACAAATATTATGGCCTATCTCCTGCTCCGTCCACATCTATACATCTTGTTGTACATTCTATCCTGTTTCTCATACAGTGGTGTTTCTCATACACTGTAGTGTAGATGGAGAATACTTGTTCTTTAGAATCGAATCAAACCGGAGGGTTTCGATGGAGTTCGGTTCCTCGTGATACCTGTCGAAAAATGTCCTTATCTATTGTTTTACAAAGAGTCGCCTGTTCTTTGTGCCTATCTTCTTCCCAGTGTCATATAAGGTCCCCCCAACGTTGAATATCACCTGAGAGTAGACATCTTTGTCCCCTGCAGCCTGAAAAAGATCCCAGACGCTCCTTATACCAGTCCAATCACGTATATTGCGGAGCCAGAAGATTTGCCTCCTGCCAACACCTCTTCGACCCTCTATTTTGCCTTGGATGATCAGGTGCAATAATTTGTACTTTGCTCCTCTAAGTACATGACCCAAGAAGGATACCTATCGGATTTTAATATTAGTCAGCAACTCTCTATCAACTTTGGCTCTTTGAAGAACCCTTATGCTGCTGACCATATCCGTCCAGGGTATCCGTAGCATTCCCGGTGCATTCACATTGCGAATGCTTCCAGTCGGTTCATACTACTTACTTTGAATGTCCATAATTCTACTCCATGCAATAACACTGGCCAAACACAGCATCTTCTTTTATACTCAGCATTATCTTAGATATTCAGCATTCTTCTCTCCATGGGCCTCTGTCACCTTAAGCTTATGCATTGTTTTTTTTATCTCTATCGCCTATAGCTCTTTGAAGAACCCTTGTGTTGCTGACCATATACTCGTATGTAACATATGTTATCTATCACTGACACTAAATTGATTGATTATCCTACCAATGACTGACGCTAAATTGACGAAAGTTCTGGGAAGATTGTCTTGTAAATAATCCAACGCTTTCTGAAGATTCTTGACGAAGGCTGCTGGAGAAGCGTAATCCTTGCTAAAGCACTCCAGGGAACAGGCATCGTTAGCTCCAAACAGGATAGTTATCACCTTCCAGTCCTCCTTAAAGTTCACCTTCGAGTCTTTTTTCATCCTGTTCACTAGGATCTGGAACAAATAAAACAAGGGTAATCTAAAGGGTGTCATAGTATATCTTAATATATCAGGGGAATCAGAAAGAACATAGTGCAATAAATTTCATTCGCAACAAACACAGCAATACAAAATGTTATATTGTTTGTATTTTCATTTTTGATACAATTTTTTTCAACTTAGTATCAATCATAAATTTGACACAAAATTGTTTGGAGTCTTACGCATTATTGTGGCGGATCACTGGAAAATGTTGTTGTTGAACAACGTTTGTAAGAAAAATGCTAAGATTTTTGGAAAGGTTCTTTTTTCGAGAAGTTATTTAATTCGCTTTTGAATTTTTCATCCAACTTATCGTAATAATACATCTAAATATCGAATCCCGTTTATCAAATTGATTTTTCCATAAAAATACATGTTAACCTTTCCCTTCCTGTTCCTTACGACTGTATAACAAAAATAAAACTTCTTGATACGGAACTGGTTGAGTTTTGGATGAATATCCTGTAATGAGTGTTAACCTTTCCCTTTCTGTGCTTATGTATAATCACAATGATAAAAGTGACATCTAACTGAAACATCACGTGAGAATGATTATGGTATCTTGCGACTGTATAACAAAAATAAAACTTCTTGATACGGAACTGGTTGAGTTTTGGATGAATATCCTTTGATGAGTGTTAACCTTTCCCTTCCTGTGCTTATGTATAATCACAATGATAAAAGTGACATCTAACTGAAACATCACGTGAGAATGATTATGGTATCTTGCGACTGTATAACAAAAATAAAACTTCTTGATACGGAACTGGTTGAGTTTTGGATGAATATCCTTTGATGACCTTTCCCTTCCCGCGCTAATGTATAATCACAATGATAAAAGTGATATCTAACTGAAACATCACGTGAGAATGATTATGGTATCTTGCGACTGTATAACAAAAATAAAACTTCTTGATACGGAACTGGTTGAGTTTTGGATGAATATCCTTTGATGACCTTTCCCTTCCTGTGCTAATGTATAATCACAATGATAAAAGTGACATCTAACTGAAACATCACGTGAGAATGATTATGGTATCTTGCGACTGCATAACAAAAATAAAACTTCTTGATACGGAACTGGTTGAGTTTTGGATGAATATCCTTTGATGAGTGTTAACCTTTCCCTTCCTGTGCTAAAAAAATCCGCCCAATCCGGTGCTGTGTATTCAATACACTTGTAAAAATTTGCGATTTAAAATAAGAATATTCATAGCCAATCGTTTAAATTAATATAATTTGAAGTCAAAAGTGATAATAATTGAAATTCAATTGTTGAAAACATGAAAAAAACATCGGCCGACGTTCACAAAACGGGTGAAGAGACCACCTCAAACAAATGCCCGCGAGCTACTGAAGAGAGAGAAGCGAGCGAACTGAGATTCTATTTTTTGCGTTCCTATATACCGAAGTAGTGAGAGTGAGACGTGAATAGCGTCACTTCCTCAACCATAGCGTTTTTTTTAGAATGAATATACCTACGTCACACACTGGCACATGTTTGATTGTATTGGTGAATTTATTCCCGATTTTCAAAAAATATCTCTGATGTGGCCGATAAGTGCTAATTATTATTAATATTAGTTTTTTAATTAATGCTTAAATGTATTACGGAGGAATACCTAAAATCTGAACCCAGTATTTATTATATTTATAGAGATATTAAAGTTTTTAGAATCAATGTGTACTAGTTACACATCACAGGGAAGAAAAGGGTTAACTTACATAATGTGTTCCGTGAAGAATAAACATCAATTTCATATTTGAGAAAAGTTTATAATATTTTCTGAAATATGCAGAGAAAATGTATACATTTAAATTATAAATGTAAAGAATAACAGTATTTATAATAAAGAATATTATATAACAGAATTTGTCAATTGGGAAGCAGGAACTTGGCGAAAATATTAATCCAATGATTGAACTTCGCGTATTTTCTCCTTTCCTCTGCAAGCTGCTTGTGTAGATCATTCAGCCAGAAGACTCATTTTGCAATAGTGTGAGTAACACTCTCTGTATTATACAACTTATGTAGTGGTATTGGTTTTAGAATGCCACACGATTGGTTCGCGCAGAACGCACGTTTGTACTATATTGTTGTTAAAATAGTCGGTGATTAGAAAAACACTACCATGTCGAAATTAGGAGTACGATTTTTGTCTAATGTTATGAATCATTCAATTTTTTTCGAAAGCTTAGAATGTACTTTGTTATAACTTAAAGTTTCCTAGAATTTAGTATCACTCCATCCACTATTATTTTAAAACTTTATTATTTGGCACTGTAATTAATATACATTAATATGTTCAATAATCTTACATTCATTTTATTTTTATGTGCAATCTAATTAAAGCTGACGGACATTTTAACTTTATATCAATTGTACTTATATTTATTTTTAATCTTGAAAAATTTCATTATTGTTATTTAATGTTTTCTAGAATCTGCCGTGCCTAGACAATTAATATGTGAAATAAATTTATTTTCATTTTATTTTTATGATTATTAAAATTTAAGCTGACGGCATTTTTAATTTACAAAACGTGTGTGTTCATTTCAATGTTTGAATATAAAATATTATTTTTATATTATTTTGCTTTTTCACTTCATTAAAAAAATAAAGTGACAAGTTCTTGTAAACGCACTGTTACTCACACTATTGCAAAATGAGTATTCTGGCTGAATAATCTATAATAATATCTAATCTCAATTTTTCGATAACTTTTTAAGCTTTTCTCGTCATCCGGATTATTTTCAAATAGAATTGTAATGTCCTATTCAATATGTGAAAAAACCTCGTCATTTCTTCGGTGTTAATTCTCTAGAAATCTTCGTTTTGTATTTGGTTTCGCTTATGGGTGAATTTGATATATTTTATGCAAATCTTCCATTAAATTCCAATTTTTAAACTATTAAATTTTTTTTTCTTAACCCTTCCCTTACGGTGATAAAATTGAAACGCGCGTTCCGGTGTTGGGTAGTGAGTACGCAATAAAAAATTAGCGATTTTAAATCGGAAAAATAAGAACATTCATAGATAATCCCCTTAATTAATTATAATTGAAGTTAAAAAATATAATAATTGAGATTTATTTGCTGAAAACATAAAAAAAACCATCTGGAAACGCTCACGGAACGGGCGTAGATCTAGTCTCGTTGCCAGCTCAACAGCTACTGCGGCGCGGCAGGGTTGGTGGCTAACTCGGGCGTGGCTTACACTTGCAAGGTTGAGACAATTGAGCTCCTCGCTATTCAGTGACGTATGCAAAAGTGAGATGCGAATATAGTGTCGCGCTTCCCGCATACTCTTCCCCTATCGTCAAGACCCAAGATCGAGGCACTCACAGCGTTTAAATGCGAATTTGTTTCCGATCTTCACAAAATACCCACGATATAGTCGATAAACTCTGATTATTATTAATATTATTTTTTAAATCAATGCGTAAATATATTATGGAGGAATACCTAAAATCTTAACCTTGTATTTATTATATTTATAGAGATATTGATGGTTATTAGAAGCAACGTGTAGAAGATACCCAGCACAGGGAAGGAAAGGTTAAAACGAATTTGTTGATTGTGTTTTCGATTCCGTTATATCGAAATTTCGTTAAAAGAAAATCCGTAAAGCGAGGTATGGGTGTATCGAAAATTTATCCAAAATTCGTTACAAAATAACAACATTTTGCCATAATCTGTAACATGCTTCGTACAGTACCCGGCAGTAAGTAATACACATCGGTCTTAAGAAAGAGACTGTCGGCCATAATCGGCTAACTTAGGCTTTTGTAGAGCGTTGTCTCTGCCATTCATACACGTGTTCTATCGCGATTTTTCAGCCGTTCTCAAGGAAGGACGCGCTGATGATTTTGATTGTTTGGTATTTAAATAAAATACGTCAATTAGCAATGCGAAAAGAGAGAGTGAATGAATCGATGAATAATAAATAGTGATTAATGATGCTTTATTTATCGGTAAGTAGGTATTTATACATTTCAGAATGGGCGCGGGAGTGCGCCCGCAATATATTTTTATCTCGCTTCTGTGCGTGCAGAGATGGTCGATTGAAATATTGCAGACATCGCAAATAATATTGTGGGTAGACAATTTGTTGGCGAAAACGGCGAGACAGCGTGATGCGTTCTCTTTCTACTGTGGAATGCATCGTAAATAGTATTTGTGGGTAAACAATTTCAATGTTTTGGTATATGGCCTTTGGACATATCCAAAGGTCGTTTCGTCGGTCGTTGACCGTGTGTGTTGACAATATTCAGGGACGACCGTAGTTCCTACACGTTCAAGGGTGTCAGAGACGACGCTCTACAAAGCCGAAGTTAGCCGACTCTTTCTTAAGCCCGATGTGTATTACTTACCGCCGGGTACTGTAATTCAATAAATATTAAAAAAAAAATGAATCTCAGCCTAGTAAAATATTTCATCTAGCAACAATTATCACATATGCTCAACGTGTACGAGTATTATTGCCTCCTGAGAAACTGAGTAACGTGGTTACACCAGTGGTTTTAGATCCAAAAGTTTGATTAATATGGCCGAACACTGTGTTGTCTACCGGGCACGTTATTTAATATGTCTGATTCACCAGTACTGTATAGAAGATTTGTTGTACAAATGAATGGCACATTTAAAATAATTTGAGAAACCACAAATCAGATACTATAGCAAGACAGCTAGTATTCTCGTCCCAAGAGCAGTAGAGTACGAGTAGAATAGATTTATACGAAAATAATCGACGAATAAACCGATGAAGCATTAAAACATATATGCTTGGATAGACAGTATCAAAATCTACCAAGATGATAGTCCACAATAGTATTTTAGTGCAGATTTTGATGAATGGTAGCGAAACTTGGACGTAAAACAAGATTAAGAGACGAGTTAATGCGTGTACTTAAAATAATACAAGGGGTGAAAATGTATGACAGAATACGAACGAAATGATAAGGGATGAATGAGAACATGTCCACTCGTTCAGGCTATTTGCATTTCATCACATTCACTCAGACCTTGGTATTCCCTGTTAATACTGTAGGGGGATTAGTTAGGCAACAGATGATGGTTTGGAAGATGGTTTGGATGAATGTACTCTTGGACTCTACTTTTATAAGTCAACTTAAAAATGTACCATTGTATACAAAATGTACCATTGTATACGAAATGTACCATTGTATACATAATCCTACTCCATAAAAAGGGAGATAAAGAAGATCTTAAGAATTACCGACCCATTAGCTTACTACCAGTTCTCTATAAAATCTTTACTAAGATTATCTCCAATAGGTTAAAAACAACTTTTGATGAAAATCAACCCAGAGAACAAGCTGGATTTAGAGGACGTTATAGCACAATGGACCACATTCAGGTAGTAAAGGAAATAATAGAGCGTTACCAAGAATACCAACTTCCATTATATTTGGCGTTCGTAGATTATGAAAAGGCTTTTGATTCAGTCAAGAAATCCGCTATTATCAGGGTCCTTCTTAATCAGGGAATACAAAAACGCTACGTCAATCTCTTCAGTAATATATACAATAACGTAACAGCAACAGTAAATGTCCACCAAAATACCGATAAATTTCCAATCAGTAAAGGTGTCCGCCAGGGCGATACCATCTCGCCAAAATTATTCAACGCTACCCTGGAGGATGTGTTCAAAAAGCTTGAATGGGAAAATAAAGGAATCTGCGTCAATGGTTCATATCTGAGCCACCTTAGATTTGCAGACCATATTATTACCTTCGCTACACGTCCTGAGGAACTGCAGAGCCAAATACTGGAATTAGCCGAGGCAAGCAAATTAGCAGGCTTAAAAATGAATATTGATAAAACAAAATACATGTTAAACCGCTTTGCTGATGCCACAACTATCCAGGTGGACGGTACACAGCTAGAACAAGTCCAACAATATATTTACTTAGGACAAAGTATTACATTTGAAGACTGTACTTTAAATGAAGTAAATAGAAGATCAAAACTAGCTTGGAGTTCCTTTGGACGACTAAACTACATCTTCAAGAGCAAGCTCCCAATCTGCCTCAAACGGAAAGTATTTAACCAATGCATCTTGCCAGTACTAACATATGGATGCGAGACTTGGACTTTATCAGTACGAATGATACAAAAGCTCCAAACAACACAAGCAGCATGGAAAGGTGCATGCTAGGTTATACCAGAAGAGACCGAAAACCTAATGAGTGGATACGAGCCCAAACAAAGGTTGAAGATGTTATAGAGGCTGCAAAAAGACTCAAGTGGAAGTGGGTTGGACATATCGCCCGAGCAACAGATCATCGTTGGACGTATGAAGTAATCCAGTGGCACCCAATAGGTATAAAAAGGCCTGTAAGAAGACCTAAGTCGCGCTGGGTGGACGAAATACGTAAGCATGCAGGTACGAGTATTATGTGGCAGCAATGTGCAAAGGACAGGATTTTGTGGAGACAACTTGGAGAGGCCTGCAGTGGATAGATACAGGCTGATGATGATGATGATGATACAAAATGTACCATTATATACAAAATGTACCATTGTATACAAAATGTACCATTGTATACAAAATATATCATTGTGTACAAAAATTATACTTTTTATTAAAAAACACATTAAAAACCGGATAAGCTCTATATTATTTCCATTGTTATATAGCTGATGTTAAAATTAAATTTTTTTTTCTAATTAACAGAATTTTCAAGAAATCTTAATTAAATACTTTACAGCCAACATTTTTGTTACGTATATTTATGATTATATTTTTACTAATGGACGTATATATTGCGGAAGAAATCAAAGCCGCAATAATATGGTTTTATATTATATATCTTATGAACAAACTTTGATATATGGGATTGAAACATGAATGCGGAAAAAGACTGAAAGAAGGTGAAGAAATGCGCCCACTGAGAACATAAATGGGGGGACAATGTATTACTCGTATTAGTATACGGAATAAAGCGATTATGGATAAATGTTAACTCAATGCTGATCTGTTAAATGAGATTATGAAGCGCTTTTTAAGGTGGTTTGGGCATGAAGAACGAATGAAGAAAGAAAAATTAACAAAACAGACTCTATAGTATAATTCCAGCAACTTCCAGCCATCCTAATAACCATAAATTCGCCGCATTTAACTGTATGCTTCATATATTGCTCAGTGTCCCATTAACCGACGACAATTTAAAAAAGGAATTAATAACCATAAAAAAATATATACAAATAATGGCTATCCTGGAAGCCTCATTGATTCACTTTTAAAACACAAAACAAAAAAGAAACTTATAAAAGATTATATATTTAACGACACCTATAAGCATACCTATAAATGGAGCAAAGTCCTATTTATAAAAAAACATATCATACGAAATAACCAAAAATATTCCAAGTCACATAAAGCCAGCTTTTTACACTAACTTTAATCTCCGGAAACTCTTATTTAATGGGAAAGGCAAAAATGGAATACTTAGCAACAATGATGTGTACAAACTTTTATGTGCTGACTGTGATAATTTCTATATAGGAAAGACAGTAAGATATTTTGAAAAGAGATTTCGTGAACACAAATCCGCCTTAACAAATCCTCTAATTAATTCTGAAATGGCTAATCATTGTCACCGTGAAAACCATAATTTTTCTATCGATGATGCCAATTTTTTACATATCAGTAGTAACGGAAATAAATTGGACAAATTAGAGGCCCTAGAAATTTCTAAGTCAGTACATCGATCCGAACATCTGTTGAACAGTTATATCCCAAAAAGCTCTCCGCTCTTGGCCGAAATCATCCCATGCCTCCCTCGACCCTCAGTCTTCAGCCGTTGAAGCGTGTATATCGGCACCAGTTCGAACAGAATTTAGTCTTGTTTGTGCTCCCCTGAAGATGAGGTGAAAGCCTTGAAACCGGCAGGGTTATACCGTTACAAAAAAGTGGAATAAACAGTGTTTGATAAAAATAAATTACAATGTCTGTAAACCTGCACAACGTTAATGCCTTAACTATAAATAACATAACAAAACAAATGTGAGTTGAAGGCATAGATAGCATAAGAAGACGAAGGAATTTTGATTGGATCAAGTGAATTATATTTAAGAAGGAAACGTAAATATAGTTCGGAAAATCTAGGATGAACCGTATGATATCTCACAAATTTGCCCCAATACAACCTTGTAACGATGTTCAGTAATTTTAATTATTTTATCAACTTTAATATATCCTCGATTCTAATAAATAGCAAGTTATTTAGGTAAATACATTACATAAAACTAACAATAATGACCAATTAATACATCTTGTCACAAATTAGCAAAAATGTGGCAGTTTGTTAAAAACAAATAATATTTGGTGAATTTTGTCAAAAGTCACTACGTTAGTCTGCATTGGCTAGGGATGGGGTATTCGATATTTGGATTTTTTTAAAATCGATTTTAATTAAATTTTCGTAATTAGTAATAATTCATAGTGGATCTTGGCCTATTTAAAGATACATACAAATCATACAATACATTAGAAAGTCAGTATAATGAAAATTAGGAATTAAAACGTCAGTTTAGAGAAAAACAATGTAAAAAAAACTATTCGATTTGTAAAAAAAAACGATTTTACCCCATCCCTTTGTGACAAACGTCGCACGGTTCATCCTAGACTTTCCGAAGTATAGATAGAGAAACCATAGGATCTGTACGAGGTGTATGAATGAAGAAGAAGCGATTAATGTGTTTCGAAATAGGACAGTTTGACACTCTGTCATCTTTGCCAACTCCGATAGGGATAGGGCGAAATGATATTTTCATTATCTATATCACACAGTTGATGCTAGACTAATTTATGCTAGACCAAAACATGTCCGAATTCTGATTTAAAATTTAAATATATATTTTCACTGGTCGGATGATAATATCGGCTTGCTGAACAATTTTATTAACAATACAAAATACACGGAAAATTGTCTTTAAAAAGTAACACTTGATAAAAAAAACAGTTATAATCATATGCCTTCATTTTTTATGTATTCTGAATTTTTATAAAAACATAAACTGTTACATTTTTGGCGGTGCATTCCACTTAAGGTCAATAATTTTCCATCCTGAACAAATTTGAATGTAAATAGACATACACGTATATCACGCAGGGCAGGAAATACCCACTGTATGATTAGACAATGTTACAGTTAAAATTTAAGGGTAGAACCTCAGTAGTATGTCAACTAGAACCTATAAAAGACGTGACGTTTCGTTATAATCTGAAACGTTAAAAATTTTATTACACGTTCTTATCAAGTTGCTTTCAATGAAGAAGACTTGTCATGTAAATTTCGTTCAACTTCTGCTAGACTTTTCCCTTTTTTTTCAGGCTTTAAAAAAATATTTTATACTTAATTAAAAATCATCGGCGATCGGGATGTTTTCATCAGGACATTTTTTTACATGTTCCATCTTAAATGCAAGACTGCCTGAAGTCAAAATAACATATTTTGACTTCCGTCGTATAAAGTACAACCAGGCGACCTTATATTTTGTATTTAATGATCACAGTATAAAGTAAGAACATCTACAACATGAATAAATATTCGAACAATAATAATAAATAAACGAATGAATTTATTAGCTGCCGATAAAAAAAAACACATTTAGAATATTGTCTACATCTAAAGGAGAAAATATTTTACAACCATATGATAATTTCTTTCAACCAATTAGAAAGCTGTTTAATGAATTATTATACAAAACCTGAAAACCGAAAACGAAAAAAGGTGGAATCAAATATATTTCTGGTTGGTCGGAAGAACAATCATCTGGTTATAAATAAGGTTGTGCAGTATGTAACGAAATATAATTGTTTTTTTTTACTTATGAGTCTCTCACAAAATATCCTGCTGTTAAAAAAAATATTCTATGTTTAATTCAGTCTTAAAAAATCCGTTTTATTTATCACTTGTTAATTATTGTATTTATCACTTGTTAATTATTGTAGTAGGCCTCGGCCACACAGATAGGAGCCTCGCTTGGTGCTTAAAGCTATGTTACTAGGTGACTATAATAGTCACGTAGAGTGGCGCAAAGCGTACAGTGTGGCCATTGCGATAGTATGCGGTGAGTTGGTTCGCTAGGATATGTCACCTAGCAGGCTCTAAGCACCAAACGAGGCTCCTACCTGTGTGGCGGAGGCCTAACACTTACATTTTATACAGCACTTTGTTACATTGTTAATGATACCTTTTGAAAAAATTAAACATTAAATTGATTTTAATTCCACTAATTACATAAATCTCCGATACATGTGTGTATTACTATATTACACTTTCGTTATATACAGATGATGCCAAATTCTTACACATCTATAGTAACGGAAATAAATTGAACAGATAAGAAGCCCTTGAAATTTCTAAATTAGTGCATTGAGGTGAACATCTGGCGAACGCATATATTCCAAGAATCTCGCCACTGCTCGCTGAGGTTGTCTCCTCCCTCCCTCCACCCACAGTCTCCAACCCGAATGTTTACTGTTAGAAGCGTGTATGTCGGTAAAAGTTCGAACATAATTCAGTCTTGTCTGTGCTCCCCTGATGATGAGGGGAAATCCTTGAAACTGGTAGGGCTAAACCGTTACAAAAAGGGCAATATATTTATTTATTTAACACATTTATTACAAACACAATCTGGCGGATGTATTGCCACGCGGCAATCTCTTTTAACCAACCAGACAACCGTAAAGGAAGCAAGTTACATAGGTGCATAAATCATTCAAATGAATGTCCATCCCCACGAAATACATAAACACATACGTAAGTATATGCCCACGAATTTCACAATGACGGACAATCACCCGAACATTATTTTTCATATAAAGTGAGATATCATCAATCAAAAGGAAAGGAAGGGATGGTGGAGAGGAAAGGAAAAATCAGGAATGAAACACGTTATTTTACTGACTAGAAATTAATTTTTTTCAATCGCTTCTTAAAGCATGCCATACAATGTTTGCCATACATGAATATACAGTGTTTGATAAAACAAATTACAAAATTTTATGACATAAAACCTTCACATTTTATCCCAAGTGCAATAAAATGTTCATTCGTGATTTTATGAGCAATAAACCAATATATTTCTTACCTTGTAATATTTAATGGCGCTAAACAATGCTTTAATTGTATTTTGAACATTTCACAGACTTACTAAATGAGCATGTGAATTTATTCAATTCATTGCATTTATGTAATTTTTCACTAGACTTTATCCAAGATTTTTGCAATTTAATTACTATTTGTTGAATGATAACAATTATGGACATGGAGTGTTAATTAATTGCACGCGTATTAGATTTCTTTACATTTGGCATAATATTATTTTTTTTTAATATGGCAAACATTCTTCAACTAAAATAATACCGTGAGACTACCGTTTAAAGTTGTTAAGTTCATATTTTACACATTTGAAATTTAGTAACATCATTATTCTTTCGTATTTTCATCAACACATATTTGTGTAGGTGACATATTGAAAAGCCTGGCTGAGAGACAGTATTATTTTGTGCCACAGTAATTGAGACTTCGGTTTTTTATGAACCACTGCAGTAGATATGATGCCATGTTTACACGAACTTAGTACTTGTCATTAGTGCTTATCACTCGCACTTGTCACTCGCACTTGTATCCACGTGTAAACAAGCATATTAGTACTAAGCATTAGTAAATCTGGCAAGTGCAAGTGAATAGGATGCCGACTTATTTACTAAGCGACAAGCAGCTACCCCCACCACAATTCAACTAAGCACTTGTCGCTTGCAGTCGTCTAAACAGCCGCGGCAAGTGTTTAGTGACAAATTCAAACGGCAAGTGAGCGCACGTGTTCGTTCTTTTTTTGGTATTTGAACACATTTCTCAAAACAAGGCGGCGGCGGCGGTTGTCCATTCCGGACGGATGTCGTGCTACTAATACCTCTTCCTAACACCAACGTGTAAACGATTTCTTCTCAGTTGTCACTAAGCAGCTTAGTACAAACGATAAGTACTGAGCTCGTGTAAACATGGCATGATGCTCGCAGTTTAACATTGTACATGCTAACAATACAACCGCACGTGGAGAGGCAATAAGTACACTCGTATATGTACTCAACGCGTTGAAGTATCGTAGCATGATGAACTCATTAACCAGTCTAAGACTCTTTAATCCTTTTGGTACCAACGGAATTCGATCCCGACACCCACGAGACGAAATCTAACATCTTACCCATAAGGGCACGGAGGTTTACAAGTATCGTTATATGTTCTTTATGTAATAAAATTTGATTTTAATATTGTGGACTAGGAAGAGCATGTAACCGAGTGATAAGAGGAAATATTACATGGTATTTCAGCATTATATTCTGAAAGTAAAGCATGTATTAGGTTGAATGGTGCCTTGAATGAGTAGTTTAATGTTTCCAAAGGGGTAAAGCAAGGATGTGTCATGTTCCCTGGTTGTTCAATATTAACATGTGACAAGGAACTACAGAGTTAAATGGATGGCATTAAAATAAGATAGACGTTATGGAAATATGGTGCTGACGAAGTAGGTTGTATATACCGTAGACATCACACAACTCAAATTCAGACAGCGTTTGTCATCAATAATACAACTGCAAATCTTTACGTACTTCAGCAATATTATCAGACGGGAAGATACAATGGAAATACAGCTGACACTGCTAGTGGAAATCCTACTGTACGTAAAAAATGGAAGCGTGTCAATATTTCTATATTGCTGTCAATTCACAAAAAAGATGATACAGGCGCAAATATAATGACTGGTACAAGGATCCCCCGTATCATTCTTTAGAATAATACTTGGCAACCGTCCATAAGACATATCAATCAAAAATTAACCAATATAATATAACAGATGGTTGGTACAAAGATATGGATAAGATAAAAAAAATGGCATCATTTGGAAGAGAGAGATAAAGGACGAAAATCAAAACGGTTTGATAGTTCTATATCCTTTATTGATTTATTATGTGACACTGTTTCACCACACAATGTCCTTGTCAAACTGTGAATGAAGCTTAACTACCCGACTATACCATATATATACCAAAATGGTTTGATAGTTCTATATCCTTTATTTATTTATTCAGTGACACTGTTTCACAACACAATGTCCTTGTCAAACTGTGAGTGAAGCTTTACTACCCGACTTTGTGTACCAAAACGGTTTGATAGTTCTATATCCTTTATTTATTTATTCAGTGACACTGTTTCACCACACAATGTCCTTGTCAAACTGTGGGTGAAGCTTAACTACCCGACTATGTATACCAAAACGGTTTGATAGTTCTATATCCTTTATTTATTTACTCAGTGACACTGTTTCACCACACAATGTCCTTGTCAAACTGTGAGTGAAGCTTAACTACCCGACTATGTATACCAAAACGGTTTGATAGTTCTATATCCTTTATTTATTTATTCAGTGACACTGTTTCACCACACAATGTCCTTGTCAAACTATGAGTGAAGCTTAACTACCCGACTATGTATACCAAAACGGTTTGATAGTTCTATATCCTTTATTTATTTATTCAGTGACACTGTTTCACCACACAATGTCCTTGTCAAACTATGAGTGAAGCTTAACTACCCGACTATGTATACCAAAACGGTTTGATAGTTCTATATCCTTTATTTATTTATTCAGTGACACTGTTTCACCACACAATGTCCTTGTCAAACTATGAGTGAAGCTTAACTACCCGACTATGTATACCAAAACGGTTTGATAGTTCTATATACTTTATTTATTTACTCAGTGACACTGTTTCACCACACAATGTCCTTGTCAAACTGTGAGTGAAGCTTAACTACCCGACTATGTATACCAAAACGGTTTGATAGTTCTATATCCTTTATTTATTTATTCAGTGACACTGTTTCACCACACAATGTCCTTGTCAAACTATGAGTGAAGCTTAACTACCCGACTATGTATACCAAAACGGTTTGATAGTTCTATATACTTTATTTATTTACTCAGTGACACTGTTTCACCACACAATGTCCTTGTCAAACTGTGAGTGAAGCTTAACTACCCGACTATGTATACCAAAACGGTTTGATAGTTCTATATCCTTTATTTATTTATTCAGTGACACTGTTTCACCACACAATGTCCTTGTCAAACTATGAGTGAAGCTTAACTACCCGACTATGTATACCAAAACGGTTTGATAGTTCTATATACTTTATTTATTTACTCAGTGACACTGTTTCACCACACAATGTCCTTGTCAAACTGTGAGTGAAGCTTAACTACCCGACTATGTATACCAAAACGGTTTGATAGTTCTATATCCTTTATTTATTTATTCAGTGACACTGTTTCACCACACAATGTCCTTGTCAAACTATGAGTGAAGCTTAACTACCCGACTATGTATACCAAAACGGTTTGATAGTTCTATATCCTTTATTTATTTATTCAGTGACACTGTTTCACCACACAATGTCCTTGTCAAACTATGAGTGAAGCTTAACTACCCGACTATGTATACCAAAACGGTTTGATAGTTCTATATCCTTTATTTATTTATTCAGTGACACTGTTTCACCACACAATGTCCTTGTCAAACTATGAGTGAAGCTTAACTACCCGACTATGTATACCAAAACGGTTTGATAGTTCTATATCCTTTATTTATTTATTCAGTGACACTGTTTCACCACACAATGTCCTTGTCAAACTATGAGTGAAGCTTAACTACCCGACTATGTATACCAAAACGGTTTGATAGTTCTATAACTTTATTTATTTACTCAGTGACACTGTTTCACCACACAATGTCCTTGTCAAACTGTGAGTGAAGCTTAACTACCCGACTATATACAGATACCAAAAAATATATATAATGTGAATAAGTACAGTTTTATTTTGATCATTAAATAAATATTTTAGTGAATTTATTCAATAACAAAGGGATTTGGAGCTAAAATATCAAGATAGAGAGGTATTTTTCTGTATGAGAAAGTCCTGCAGGATTTATACGACCGCCAAGAAGAAGCAACTTTCATCCTAACTTACCTTCGCCTGTAATAGAGCGTCCATTGCAGAGGACACAGGAAACGCGACATTCATGTGAGAGTTAGGAGCTCTGTACTCCCCGAACCCCGTGGAGAATCCAGTCACCCTGGGGTTGAATTCCTTAAGGATGTTGGGAAGAGACATGATCTCTCGCCACGTCGAATCTCCACCTATAAAGATCAGGGGATATATTATAAGTTCAGGTAACAGATGGATACAAAGGATTTTTTAAATTACGACACAGAACAGGCATGGTCAAACTTTTACCTAAACGGGCCAAAGTTTGTCTAACAGAAGCCTTCGTTAGCCTGAAGATAATAGAAAAATACTACAATTTAAATAAATAATTGTTATATTTTTTATATTACAAATCAATAATTATACTTCTAATTATAATTATACGTTACAAATCTAATCAAAACATAAGCTGCCTTTTGTCATCTATCAATTTTTCCATATCAGGCTGTATGCTTGTTTTAAAAATTAAGTTAGAATGGGCAGGACCCTTAGCCAGAATTTCATATTCCTGATGGACGTCCGAAATAATCTAATGGTACCCATGAGGCATAGAGAAGCCCAGAAGAAGACCGAAGCCACGCTGGATATATGAAATCAGAAAGCATGGCAGCATCACATGGCATCAACGAGTAAAAAAACGAACTATTTAGAATCATCTTAGGGGAGACCTTCATCCAGCAGTGGATCGACCCTGGTTGACAATGATGATGATGATTAAGTAACACTGTATCATTTATTTATATAAATAAATAAAAATAATTTGGACAAGCTTAAAGACATCCTACTAACCAGCTAAGTTTCGGCCACCTTGATAGTTGTCTTCTTCGACAAAATAAATATAGATTTCAATCTTAGATAGCTCTATACTCAAGAAAATGTAGCGTGGTCCCTGAGACGTTTGAAATTGCATGCCTCAAGGGGATGGGGTAAAATCGTTTTTTTATAAATCGAAAAATTGTTTTTCTCTAAACTGACGTTTTAATTCCTAATTTTCATTATACTGACTTTCTAATGTATTGTATGATTTGTATCTATCTTTGAATAGGCCAAAATCTACTATAAAAATCAATACTAATTACAAACATTTAATTTTATGTATAAAAAAATCGAAAATCCAATTATCGTATACCCCATCCCTAGCCAATGCAGACTAACGTAGTGACTTTTGAGGAACGTCGCCAAATATTATTTGATTTTAACAAACTGACATATTTTTTCTTATTTGTAAAAGTATATTTCAACTCCTTGACGCCATTTGGAAGTCTTAACTCGAAAATTTATTTTTTTGTAGTTTCGCCACTATGATTCTCAACAGGCGATATTATTGCTAATTTTTAACAAGATGTATTAATTTGTCATTATTGTTAGTTTTATGTAATGTATTTACCTAAATAACTTGCTATTTATTAGAATCGAGGCTTACATTAAAGTTGATAAAATAATTAAAATTACTGAACGTCGTTACAAGGTTGTATTGGGGCAAATTTGTGAAACGTCACAGGGACCATGCTACATTTTCTTTAGTAAGGCCCAATACAACTGTTTTCCGACCTCAATATCTAGAACCATGGTTTATTGGCATATGCTTACAACTAATAAATCTTGTCGTATTTTGGTCTCACAATATCCGTGGGATTATCATGAAACGTGAATGTGTCGCAACTTGTTACATCTCAAAAAGTCAAGTAAAATTAACGTGTGTTAAAAATAATAAAAACAAACGATATCATTAACATATTTTTACATTTTATGGGTAATTTAAGTTAATTTTAGAAGAAAAGTAAGATTAACCTTGTTTTGTAAGACCATTAACTATACTTGAGAAATTGTAGCATGGTCCCTGTGACAGTTCACAAATTTGTCCCAATTAACCTTGTAACGACGTTTAGTAATTTTAATTATTTTATCAACTTCAATATAAGCCTCGATTCTAATAAATAGCAAGTTATTTAGGTAAATACATTACATTAAACTAACAATAATGACAAATTAATACATCTTGTTACAAATTTTAAAAAAATGTGGCAGTTTGTTAAAATCAAATAATATTTGGTGACGTTTGTCAAAAGTCACTACGTTAGTCTGCATTGGCTAGGGATGGGGTATACGATAGTTGGATTTTAGACTTTTTTACACATAAAATTAAATGTTCGTAATTAGTATTAATTCATAGTGGATCTTGGGCTATTCAAAGATAGATACAAATCATACAATACATTAGAAAGTCAGTATAATGAAAATTAGGAATTATAACGTCAGTTTAGAGAAAAACAATTTTTCGATTTATAAAAAAAACTATTCGATTTGTAAAATGACGATTTTACCCCATCCCTTTGAGACATGACATTTCAAATGTCACAGGAACCATCCTACATTTTCTCACGTATATCATATTTTAAAAATTAAAAAATAAGGGAATTTCAAGAATTGCATACATACCATCATGCCGTTACCCTGGTGAGGTAGTCAGAGACGATAAAGCGTCAGACTCTCCCATCCTAATACCCTTTTATCGTCTTTTCCATATCTCTACACCTTCTCATACAAATCCTACGATTTATCTGCCTTTTTACGTTTCCTCTTTCAAAATATAATTCATTTGATCTAACCATGCTTTCTTTGGTGTTCCTTTATTACGCCTTCTACTCCCGTCCTCAAATACTTCTTACATATCTCTCTTTCAAAATATGTTTCACTTGATCCAACAATACTTCCCTTAGTCTTGCTCTACCACGCCTTCAACTCTCATTTTCAATGCATATTTGTTTTGTTAGTATTTTTTCATTCATTCTTTTCACGTGTCCAAACCATTTCACAGTGATCTTCATTTATCATATTCAACACATGAGTTTTAAGCTCACATTAATTCCTAATCACTTTGTTTCTTATTCTGTCATACATTATCACTTCATGTATTCTTCTAAGTGCACGCATTTCTGTACAATTCAAACAAGAAATTTAAGTTTCTTTTTAATTTATTATGAAGATATATACATTTTTTTAAAGTATATATATGACCGAACTCATAGGTATCATTATACCCTCGAACACTAGGCGGAAAAAGTGTCTGTGTCGTTCGATGGGAGTAGCACAGCGCGGGGTTCGAACCGACGACCTTCCGCACGGAAGTCCAGTGCGTTACCGCGCGTCCATGCACCTCACCTAATTTTATTTCCATTATTTCTTATTTTACCACTGCAGACGATTAAGTAATACGCGATGCAACTAAACTATTACACCTCATTTATTTACAGCATAAATTATTGCACCTCATTTATTTTATAATTCCGTTTCTGTATAAAATATTCCATTAATTAACAAATATGGGAGATTTTATAGCACTAGAAATCATTTATACGTCTAAGATTGCTAAATTTATGCCACTTTTTAGCAAAAAACTGTCCGTACATTCGTTTGAAATTTGCATCGGCGAAGAACTTATTTGTGCAGCTTATTTTGTTAATTAAATATTTATATAAAAATGTTATTGCGAATGTGCTAATTGCTAATTTATTTGTTAACAAATCACAGAAATAATTAAAAACAACTTTTTTATAACATTTAGTAAGATGCTTTTAATGATTTCGAAACTAGGAAACTAAAGAAAAATTCACAATAAAATAGTTGTATTTTAAAAATTTACACCAGGAAGAACTATCCTTCTCACGCTACTATTTGTGATGGTCTACACCAGTGGTTTTCAAACGTTTGCGTTTCACCACGCCGTTAATGTGTAAATATATATTCACTGTGCCCTAAAAAAATGTTAAAAATTCTTTGGTTGGGCAAGTTTGTAGTTCACCACGCAGTTTCTCAAATTTTAGAACCAAACTAGATAATTTTGGAATGAAACTTAACCCTAGTTTCATTTGCCACTTTGAGTTTAGCGTTATATTTATAAATAATATAATGAAGCAATGTAAATACATGTGGCGGATTTAAAAGCTTTAAATCAATTTCTCCCAATCAACCAGCTTATTTTTTATAATGGTTATTGGTATCCGTGACCGTGTCTTAAAAATTGGACATAAAAACAACATTTTGAAAAAAAAAGCTAAAAAATTAAAATATAAAATACATTGTGGCGGTCGCACACTCGGAACACTGTAGGCGTCCATACGCACGGTCAATGACCGATGAAGTGACCTTTGCATTCCTCGACAAATCTAAATAAACAAGTCCTGAGTTCACACGCCGGCCATTCAACCCGCAGCCCGGAGCGGACCGCATTCCATACTAGAGCGAGAACGCACCACGCTTGTTTCGCCAGTTCCGTATTTGAATAATACCTACATACAACATTACTCGTTTTTGCATTCGCAGGAACGAGACGTAGGCATATCGCGAGCGCATTCCCGCGCACATTCTAAAATGATATAAATACCTACGTTACTAATAAAATTCCTCTTTTTCCGCATTGCGATCTAACGAGTTTTATTTATCAACAAATCATCATCATCTCTTCCCTTAAGGACTAGCTCCTAAAACATCTTAAGGAAAACAGGGATGAGAATGGGAATCGTATGGGAGTTAAGAAAGGGAAATATTTAGAGGTTAATGTTTCTTTAGTTTATTATTTAGCAATGTTAATAAAAAGGAACAATTCACACATCGACCTTTAGAGAGCAAACTCTTTTCAACGACACTTCAACTCGGAAGTCGAACTCGCTATTATTGACAAACATCGATAACGATATACCCGACTGATTGAGCCACGAAGATCGTTTCAAAGTTGAACGAGATAAACTGCAAAATATGGTGTGTAGAATGATGTGTGTTTCGATGGTATGCAAAGGATTCCGTGTCACTAAATTGAAGGGACTTATTTGACTCTCTTCACTCGTATTCCACGTCTATATTTAATTCCCATACACTAAAATTGGTACCAAAATACAATTGTGGAATCTTGGCATAAAAAAATATGATATACAAAAAACATCATCTCACAAATCTGTCTGTTTCGTTTTGAGTTATTGGATGCACAAAGATGTTTTTTTAAATCATAAATAAGTTTTAGTTGAGCAATGTCGATTTTAATATTCACTCAAACTATAAGTCAGTTACAACGTTACAAGTGTACCTCGCTTATACGACAGATTACGTTCCAGTCCACTGATGTAAAACGAAATTCTCCGTAAAGCAAATCATAAGTGAAAATTAAAAATAAATGCTACAGTTTATAGGCTATAACATCATTGCAGAGGTTGCATCTGTAATATAATTGCAGAGGTTGCATCTCTCAAGTTGGGGTACAGTCTTGGTAAGGAAGCGGTGGAAATTCTCTGTTATGCTGACGACGCTACACTCATAGCTGAAAACAAAAATGACTTACAGAGAATGCTCACAAAGTTCGATGAATCCTGCTCAAAGTACAATATGATTATCTCCGTAGCAAAAACTAAGTGTATGACATTCTCCAAAGACCCGCTAGAGTGCAGAATTTCAGTACGTGACGAGCCAATTGAACAAGCAACCCAGTTTGGATATCTTGGCAGTGAACTGCTCAGCTCTTATGACCTCCCCAGAGAAGTAAGGCCTCAGGTAGATAAAGCTGCAGTTGTGGCGGGCTGCCTGAGAGATGTCATACGGAGGAATAAATATATGAGAACGGATAGCAAGGTACGCATTTATAAGACCTGTGTGCAACCTATCCTCACATATGGCATCGAAGAGAGGGCGGACACTGTCAGGACAAAAAGTATGCTAAGGACAACGAAAATGAGAACTGCGTGCTATTGCTGGGAAGACTTTGCGTGATCGTGTAAGGAACACTACAATCCGAGAGGTCTGTGAGGTCCAGAATGTGGTCAGATGGGGATGACAGCGTCGAAGATACTGGTACCAACATGTACAGAGAATGAATTCCATACATAGCTCTGCATGGGGTGCTGGATGGACGGCGTCCACAAGGGAGACCCCCAAAACGATGGAGAGATAGCTGGAGCTCAGCATCACAGGACAATCCTGCAGTAACAGACTCTTGAGAGTCTACAGAAAGTTTAAGAAAAAGAAGAAGTTTATTGGCAACCTTATTATATATTTTCATCATGAACGATCTCTGTAGCAAGGTTGACAAAACGCTTGATTTCAGATTCGATTACCGATGATACCAAAAAAAAAACAAATTAAGAACATAAAAGTTTCTAGTTTGGCAAAAATACTTGCATATGCTACAACTATGAAAGTATTGTTAGATCTCACGTCCGGAAGTATCACCACCAACATGTCTAATGACGAACCGTAAATTATGTCCCGAGTCCAGTGGTTATAAATCCAAAGGTTCGATTACTCGGGCCGAACACGATGTTGTCTTCCGGATAAACTCTTTAATATGAATAAATTAATCATTTGGATATGTTGAGGTGTGGCATATAAAAGAAGGGGTCATTTGCTAATGTTACACATTTGATAATATTATATTTTTAAAATAACATAACATATAAGTTTGCCTCCTTAATTGAAGCATCGTTTTGCGAAAGGGTTTCTTTAAAGCATGCTTTACCATTCTTTAGTATTTAGTCCACTCTTAAACTTATTTGATGCTGGGAGTAAACTAAGCGCGGGATATGACAACAACGTCGAACAACTGTACTGTGTTGGTGCATATATCAGCTGACCCTAATAAAATGATATTTTAATGAACTCCGTAGTTGGTAACGGGTTGACTTTAACTCTAAGTTCCGGATTCGATTTCTGATGGTACTAAAAGTCCCAGTCTGGTGACAATACTCGCATCAAGTACGTGTCTGGAATATTGATGGTTCACATGTGGTAGTGATACCAACAAATTTACTGACAAATCGCGAGTTTCGTGCCTACTTCAATTGTTTCAAACCCGATATGTCATTTACTGGAAACGAAGACAATATTTTCTCTCATCCACGATTCTCAATATATCCTGATCACCAATTAAATTCTACAAGTGATGGATAGCTTGTTCGGAGTTTCGGTCCGATGGTAGGACACCTTACTCCTTCATCGGATAAGTTCTGACTGTTAAGATATTTATTGGAAATTTTTGGATCTTTTTGGGAATCGGGAAAGGATAGGTTTGTGGTAAATGTTTAGATTTTATGAATGATTATGAGAAATTATAAACGATTAAATACATATATAAATATGATGATATATACATAATATTAAATACAAATATACATAAATTTGTGTCGTCACACACTGTTTTATATTGAATGGGTGAAAAAAAAAATTAATGATGGTGAATAAATTATAAGAATGAATATAGTATATGTAGATAAGTAAATGAGTGGGGAAACGTGTGTGACTTTTATAAATATATTAAGGTGTAGAAAATATTTATTGAAGGTGAGAAATGCGGTTGCCTATGGGGGTAAACTGTCTGCCGGAGGAATTATCGATGATGGGGAATTAAATTCTCAAGATGTCACACGAAATAAGTAGAATATTCATATCAATACCACACAGTTAGAGCAATGCAAATGATAAAAATAATAAATATGTACCGCACAGGGTACAAATAGACTGTAGCGTAGGTACGTTGGTTGCTGCGCCGCGCTCAGAGAATTGAGTTAGCGAATTTCGAAGCGAAGATCCAGAAGAAGAAGAAGGTAGTGGGGTAGAGAGATTCCTCTCAGGCAAGTCGAAGTAGCGGTTCTCAAAGTAAAACACAGTAGAATCGGTTGTTACTGAGAATATAATTTTTCGCTAAAAGGAGACCCTCTATATTAATGGTCAGTCGGTCATCACAAGCGCTCATTTCGCGCGAAATACAACAACTTTCGGGGTTTTGAGCGCTGCTTAAGCCGATCGGCCCGTGACCTATTCACGACAGTCCGCCCGCAAGTCCTTTATTTCCCTTGCGGTCGCGAACACGATCGGAGTCAAACAAACATACATATTCACAAATATTTCAAATACAAAACCATAGAATTTACATGTACAGTAAATTTACACATACAAGTATAAAGGTTTACATATTATAGTACATCATTTTCAACCAGGGTCGATCCACTGCTGGATGAAGGTCTCCCCAAGTTGACTCCAAACAGTTCGGTCCTTTGCTCGCCGATGCCACGTGATGCTGCCATGCTTCCTGATTTCGTCCATCCAGCGTACCTTCGGTCTTCTTCTAGGCCTCTTAATGCCTCTTGGATACCATTGGATTATTTCGGATGTCCATCGGGGGTCTGACATTCTGGCTACATGTCCGGCCAATTGCCACTTCATTGTTTTGCACACCTTTATAACGTCTTTTACCTTTGTTATATTGCGAATCCAGGTGTTTCATTTACGGTCTCTTTTAGTATATCCTAACATGCATCTCTCCATGCCCCTTTGTGAGGTCTGGAGCTTTTGCGTGTTCTTTACTGTGAGCGTCCATGTCTCGCAGCCATACGTAAGTACTGGAAGAATGCACTGGTTGTAGACCCTTCGCTTCAAGGATATTGGGAGATTACTTTTGAAGATGTTGTTTAATATTACATATTCTACCACATATCAAGTATAAGGATTTACATCAATACACGTGCAAAGGTGACCGCACACGTCCGAGACAAAATAAGAATTAATTTATTTATCAAAATCTGTCTAAAATTAAATCACCAGTATTATCTATCGCACTGTATGGAGTTGAAACATGAACGATGAGAAAGAAACATGATATATGCCTTCAAGATATGATATTGGAGTCAGATTATCTGCATCCCATGGACCGCAAGGCGCTCCGAGGCTGTTCTTTTATTAATCTTATTCATTTATGTATGTTTTTGAAATTCCGTATTAACGATATGCCGTAAAGCGAGATACGACTGATATTAACATAAAAACTGTGAGTTAAAAAGATGTATGCCCTATAGATAATTCAAAACTTTATTATCATAACTTTATTCTGACAATTATAATTTCAACATATCGGTGCATCAATCACTATTTCGACAAAATATTTTTTTACATCAGTCACAGCTCCAATTTTGTACACACATCTTTTGTTTACACATATACGCCACTTGAGTAAGAATACATTATATTTAACTCAGCATGCGTAACGCAATTCCTTAAAAAAATTTCACCTAACGAAGGCAAAACGAAATGTTTTAGTTAACTATCAACGATTAAGTGTATTTTATGTTATATTTCTCAAGAATGTTCAATTTTAACTACTGTTGCGTGCTAGTGTTACTGTTTTAATATATTTTTTTCAATTAAGAGTTTGATCTTCATTTTTTATGGACGTTGTAGATAAAACGTAAATATAATCGGCGTAATTTTTCATTGTTTATCATAGGAAATTGATCGCCATTTCCCACAACTTTCCTTACCATCCATTCAACTCGCGATAAATTAAATTCTTCTATTCTATGTAAGCATTTTAACACTAACAACAAATCAAAGCACTTTTCTGCAAACATAAGATTCATAAATAAGGGGATGCACTTTAACCCAAAAACACATACTGCAGGTTTCCCAAAAATTGATTGTGAAAATAATTAATAAACTTCCTGTTCGGTATCCCACGGCGGAGCTTTTCAGAGAGTATCAGGTCCTGAACATAGCCAATTTACATCTCAAATCCATTATCTGGCACTACCATCGAGAGGAGGGGAAGATGCAGACTCAGCAGACACACATGACACGCATGGCAACTAATGAAATGTTCACCATCCCTAGAGTTAAAACCTCTTTTGCCCAAAGGCAATATGCTTATTTGGCTCCCATTACATACAATGGCGTGCCGACTTCAATAAAGGTAAAGGTAGGAAAACCATTTAGACAGTCGATCGGAGCGTGTTTTTATTGCGACAGGATTTTGAGTACTTGGGCTTTCAGGATGAATGACGAGTGAAAGGGATTTATGTGAGCTCGTGAGTGTGGGTTTCTTCTTGTTGTTTTAATTTTGGTTGTTTTTGTATTTGTGTTTCAGTGTATTTTTTTTTGTTTTGATTTTAATTTGTATTCTTATGATTGTGTGCGGTATAGTGTGGGATGAATATTTTTGGTATTTCTGGAGTGATGATGTGTGAGGAGTTGAATTTCGCAAGATGTTTCCAGTTGTAGTTGAGTGTCACTGTCAGGTTGATGAGAGCGTGCAACGGGGTTTTGTTTTTGTGTAATCAAAAATCGGTAAGAAGTATCGATTTATTTTTTTCATGCTAAATATCCTCAGTGAGATACAGGCAAAAGCCTAGTTTACTGGGGATGCGACAAATGAAAGGCAACAAACCCAAATCCATTAAAATTGTATGTCCAAATCAAATTATCTGCTGTTTTTCTCAAATTGTGTATATTTCTTGTCATGTGTAATAATAAATAAATAAATAAACTTATTATATTATTGCAATAAGTTAAACTGATAGAAATGAATTTTAAAATATTATTTTAACATAAACTTAAATTGACGCACTGGTGGAACAATTAACGCATTGGTGGAACAAATAACGCATTGATGGAACAATTAAATCATACAACTTGTTTTCCTATAAAATATGTGCTTCGCTGTTATGTAAATCTATTTGCTCAATTCGATAATATTTTGTAATATGCATACGTTTATTGAATATAAATATACATAATTTATGAATATAAAATGAATTTAAACAAATACCTTGTATTGTAATTTGTTTTATCAAACACCCTTTATTCCACTTTTTGTAACAGTATAACCCTACCGGTTTCAAGGCTTTCACCTAATCATCAGGAGAGCACAAACAATACTAAATTTTGTTCGAACTGGCAGCGACGTATACGCTTCTATCGATAAACATTCGGGTTGAGGATTGTGGGTGGAGGGAATGAGGAGACAACCTCAGCGAGCAACGGCGAGATTCTTGGAATATATGTGTTTGCCAGATGTTCACCCCGATGCACTGACTTATAAATTTCTATTTATTCTGAAATGGCTAATCATTGTCACCGTGAAAACCATACATTTTCTATCGATGATGCCAAATTACCATCAGTGGTAACGGAAATAAATTGGACAGATTAGAGGCCCTAGAAATTTCTAAATCAGTGCATTGAGGTGAACATCTGGCAAATACATATATTCCAAAAATATCGCCGCTGCTTGCTGAGGTTATCTCCTTCATCCCTCCACCCATAGTCCCCAACTCGAATGTTTACCGTTAGAAGCGTCTATGTCGGTACCAGTTTGAACAGAACCCAAACAAGACTTGTTTGTACTCTCTTGATGATTAGGAGTAAAAGCCTTGAAACCGGTAGGGTTAGGTTTTTTATGTTTTCTGGTGTAACAGCCTCATTTGGACGACCAGAGCGTTCAGCGTCATTTGTGTCTGTACGACCGCGTTTGAAATCAGCATACCACCGACAAATGGTTGTTTTCGGCGAAGCAGAGCCCGGATAACACTTTTCAAGCCATCGCTGAGTTTGAACGGTATTTTTTCCCACTAAAAAGCAATGTTTTACCAACACACGAAATTCGGTTTTTTCCATTGTTTTGAAAATAGCAAAAGTAGCGTCACTAAAACCACTCAATGACACAATGTCGGAATGTCATGAAAGTTTTACAAGTAATTTCTAAAGGCTGGTACTAACTAAGAATGTTATGGATTTGTTATTAGAGGCGCCATCTGTTGGTTAGTCCCGGGACTTATTAATCGATGTGTTACAGTTACAGAAAGTGGAATAAACAGTGTTTGATAAAAACAAATTACAATGTATTTAAACCTCCACAATGTTAATGCCTAACTATTATATAAATACTTTATAATTATTAACACTGTTTTATTGTATGTTATCTTCATGTTAGTTTTAGATAAATTTTTGTAATTTTGTCAATCATTTTAAGCATTTGTATTATTATTTTATTTTTTTATCCACTTTGCACGGATTTCTCCTGTTACACAAAGAGGGTCTGCTTCTAGCGTTAGCTTATTCGTTAGGAATAATATCAGCCAGGATTCTTCTCATACTGCTAGACGGTACCGAGAATATATCAACAGTGTCATTCAGTTGGTTCAATATCTCTATACCACGCGTGACTGAGTGTTTAGCCATGATATTCGTCCTGTAAGTTGGTATGTAGAACAGAGGGTGATTCCTTGCACGGCTATATTTATTGGGTACATATAAACTTAGTGCTTCTAGAATCGCGGGACAGTTACAGCAACCTTGGAAAACCTTTATTAGGAATATCGCAATGGATTCTTGCCTTCTTGTTTCGAGGCTTCTATAGTTACACACCGTGAGAAATTCGACATGGTGAGCATATTTTGAGTAATCGCCCTTTATTCTGTACCATAGATATCTGAGGATTTTTTTTGTATTTGTTCTATATTGTTTTTATATTTGAGCTGATGAGGAGCCCAAACCGTAGATGCATATTCTAATTTGGTTCTAATTAGATAATTATATAAGTTTCGGAGGATATCGGTGCTGTTAAATTCTCTTGATATTCTCATTATAAAACCGAGTAGTTTGTAACAGTCCGATATCAAACGTGAGACATGGTTAACGAACGTGAGTCCGACATCAAAGGTTACCCCCAAATCTTTGAATTCAGAAACTCTGTTTAGTGCCACTCCCTGTATAGTAAACTGATGGTGGATTGGGGAAAACGATCGACTATAAGATACACAGACACATTTATTAATGTTGAATAGAAGATGATTTTGCTTAATCCAGGAGACTAGGGAGTCTAGGTCCTGTTGTAACTGTGCACAGTCGTGAGGTGAATTGGTTATTAACTTTTCATAGTTCGAACGCTCTTGAGGAGAGTAAAATCTCTAAACGGCGCTATATAAATTGTCTTTGTATTATTAATATTATTATTAAGTGTTATTTTTCTCATGTTATGTAACAGACACTGTTATGTCGTGAGTTACATAAATAACTAAAAAGATCTGACCTTTGCATTACTTTTCCTTTCGACTGTAAATAAAATGTGATGCATTAATAAAGAAGTTATTCATTTGACGTTTTTTTATATGTTGGTTTCATCACAGTTATTCACTTCAATGAAGTGTTGAAGATTGATGATCTTTATCCCATAGACCACAAGGCGCACCAGCACCTATCTTATTCTTCTTCCCAGTGTCATGTCAGGTCCCCGCAACGTTGAATATCACCTGAGAGTAGACATCTTTGTCCCCGGCAGCCCGAAAAAGATCCCCAACTCTCCTTATACCAGTCCAATCACGTATATTGCGGATCCATGAGATTTGCCTCCTGCCAACACCTCTTCGACCCTCTATTTTGCCTTGGATCATCAGGTGCAGTAATTTGTACTTTGCTCCTCTAAGTACATGACCCAAACAGAACACCTTTCAGATTTTAATATAAGTCGGCAACTCTCTATCAACTTTGACTCTTTGAAGAACCCTTGTGCTGCTGACCATATCCGTCCAGGGTATCCGTAGCATTCTCCGATGCATCCACATTGCGAATGCTTCCAGTCGGTTCATACTACCAACTTTGAGAGTCCATGATTCCACTTCATGCAATAACACTGACCAAACGTAGCATTTAAGTAACCTTTGTAGAAGTTTCAAGTTTAGATTATCATCGCAGAATACGCTTCTCATTTTATTAAAAGTCGCACGAGATGATTCAATTTTGCACTTGACTTCGGTTTCTGGGTCGAGGTCTTCCACTAGGATACTTCCGAAGTATTTAAATGGTTCCACTCTCTCTCTATATCAGCACCGTTCAATGTAAGACGTGCTCCTGCGTGATCCTGTTGGCCAAACACCATGAACTTAGTTTTACTCACGTTCATGTTCAGCCCAAGCCTCACACTGGCTTCATTAATTCTATATCTAACCAACATCTATATTATTCAATAATTGGGGATTACCGAAAGACTTTCGACAACATGCAGAAAAGAATCATAACGTACTTTGAACATTTTGCTAGGAATAATTATGAAAGTCTGAAGAAGCTGATGATCACAGGGACAGTTGAGAGAACACAAACAAGACGAAGGTGGCCTTTAAAATGGGCAGACCTAATGAAGGAGTTAACAGTATATTATCTAAGCGCTGCATTCAACATGGTCCAGGTCTTGGAAAAGATGGAAGAAGGTGGAGCGCCGACTTCGAGGCATAGCAGAGGACCACAAAACTCAGCATTGAGCACGCGACGAAAAAGAATATTCCCTTCCAAGTATTTTTATATAAATGTTTCGAAAAAAATTGAGTAAATTTGTTCAAGGTTGGAGCTATCACATACATATTACGTGCCTTCTGGGGTGCCTCAAGGATCGTTGCTGGCACCACTGCTATTTAACTTATTTATAAATGACATAGCTGCATGTTTCCAACATTCTGAATTCTAACTGTACGCGGATGATATGAAAATCTTTAAACAGATTCGCGATACAGATGATTGTCGTCTGCTGCAGCAGGATCTATGTAGATTCGAAGAATACTGCCGCCTGAACAAATTAGATTTGAATGTTACGAAATGCTAAGCTATTTCTTTTACTCGTTAATCTATACCTATTGAATTTAATTACATACTTAAGGGTCAACCAGTCAAAATAGTAAACGAGATACGAGATCTAGGTGTAATTCACGACTCTAAACTTATATACGACAAGCATATTGATGACATAGCAAATAGGGCCAACAAGTCTCTTGGATTTATAAAAAGATCTTGTTCTCAATCCTCTAGCATTAAAGTGATCAAAACATTGTACTGCACTTACGTCCGTAGCATACTCGAATATGGCTCACAAATCTGGAACCCCCAGTACGATATGTATATTAACAGGCTAGAATCAATCCAACGTAGATTTGTCAAGTATCTTCAATTTAAATGCAAAGAATATGACAACGATTACGAGGCCAGATGCAGGCAACAACACCTCCTACCACTTCGCGAAAGACGGAAATTAGCCGATATTATATTATTAACGAAAATAGCGCAATATCACATTGATGCCCCAGAATTACTCTCAAACATAAACCTTAACGTCCCCAGAATCTCCGCAAGACATACTAAATGGCTGAACATCCCCTTTAGTGCGACAAAATGCAGACAAAATTCATTCTTTGTAAGAGCATCTAACTTCGTGAACAACCTGGAAGACTTCCCGGAATTCGATTTATTTAACTCTTCTACGAACTCGATTAGATTGCATATATGCGGGAACTGGTTTGGTGTGGATCTCTGACTGTCTCATCCCTGACTGTATCCTGGTTAACAATTTTCAGCATTACTTAAAGCCTACCTACTACCTTCTTACCAATCTCCTAACATAATTAAGTGTACATATTGAAACCATATGCGAAAACTGTTAAATGGTGTTTCGAAACCCATAGATATCAGTAATAATACCGACATAAACACTGTATGTTTTCCTAATAAAATAAAAATAAATAAATAAAATATATAGATCATGCTATTTCCCTGTCAAGATAGGCAGAGAGGAGAGAGCGAAATATATTCCTATCAAAGACTATCAAAACAAACATGAGCGAGTAGAAAACGTGGTAAAGGAAGACCAAGTAAGATATGGTTGGATCAAATGAAATATATTTTGAAAAAAAAACGGAGAAAGTCAAAGAAATCGTAGGAATTGCATGATAATGTGAATGGATATAAAAGAGGGAAAGTGTGCGGCGATAAAAAGTCTAGAGCTCTGTCTTTTCTGCTAACACCAACTGGGAAACGGTTTGATGGTATATATGTACAATATATAACTGATGATCAAGTGTTGGCATGAGCTAGTGCCCGAAGGACAGAACGATTCGCTTTCGTCAAGAAGTTTCAGATTCGAATTCTGGATGGCGACCATACTAAAATTCACTATTGTTACCTCACATATTCACACATTTCTGTAGCATTTATTCGTCTCTTTTTAGTGATTTTCCATCTCCACGTTTCATTCCCATACATCCAAATTGGTTATGGACTATTATCTTTGCATTTTTATATAACGTTCGGTTCGAGTTTAAACACATGTTTTAATTATTTCGGTTTAATAAAATAAAGAAATACCTGCACACCAAGAAACTCCTCTATATTCGAAGAAGGTGCCCAACGCCCATTCTTCCATAGCCCCATTGGCAGCCACCAGCGAGTCTCCCATGGCACCCACCACTGAGATGTCGCTGGGGCGGAGAGCGTGCACCGAGGAAGCGCGCACCGGGAACCGCTGCCCGCTTCCACTGTCAGGAGGCCGGCATGGGAACGGCATCTCTGGAGGGTAGCGTGGCTGCAGCCTCTTCATGGAGGCTCTGGGGTAGCGGATTGTTAAGGAGGACAACTGGAAAAACAAATTGGGATTAAAAAACATTAATCCCAAAATTCATAAACAATACACATCTATGGTTTGGGCGTGTAGAATAACTGAATGTAGAAAATGTGAGTGGAACGTGGAAAATGTAAAAAGTCAGAGATATCTTAGCAGTATAA
This sequence comes from Odontocerum albicorne, assembly GCA_949825065.1. Lineage (NCBI taxonomy): Eukaryota > Metazoa > Arthropoda > Insecta > Trichoptera > Odontoceridae > Odontocerum > Odontocerum albicorne. The sequence goes on along the minus strand of OX463846.1, from coordinate 2,147,898 downwards.
GAAGGTGTATGAATGTGGAAGAAGCGAAAGATGTGCGTAGCGATAGGAAAGTCTAGTGTTTTCCTTTCTGCCTATCCCGATAAGGAGACGGCGTGATCGTAAGTATGTACTCGTACATCATAAATTAAATGAACAGGTACAATCATAAAAAAACCGTAAACAACACAGAAGTACGCAAGTACAGACTTCATACTTTTCAGCGTCTTTCCAATCATGGATTAGCGCTACGCTCAAACATAGATTGTCTATTGGCCTGTCCAGTTCACCGCTCCTCTTTTTTTTCGTCGTCCTTTACTGTCCATGCAGTAAGACTCTGGAATCAGTTACAAACCAATATAAGACTCGCTCCGTCCTTGGCATGCTTTAAGAAGCGACTGAAAAAACTCTTAATTTATAGTCAGTAAAATAACGTGTTTCATTCCTGATTTTTCTTTTCCTTTCCTCACCACCATCCCTTTCTTTCCTTTTGATTGATAATATCTCACTTTATATGAAAAAAAATGTTCGGGTGATTGCCCATCTTTGTGGGGTTCGTGGGCATGTGCTCACGTATATGTTTATGGATTTCGTGGGGAGGGATAGTCCTTTGAATGACTTATGCGACCACGTAACTTGTTTCATTTGCTTTTGTCTGGTTGGTTGGAAGAGATTGCCACCTGGCAATAAGCCCGCCAGATTGTATTGCAATAAAAATGTTAAATAAATTAATAAATAATCCAACAATTGTATGAGAGGGTGTATGGATGTAGAAAAGGAGAATGTATGTCGAGATATAAAAGTCTGGTGCTCTATCATGTCTGCCTTATCTGACAAGAATATGGCGTGATGATTATGTTTGTAGTATTAAAACACTAAAATTCTAAATTCATGAAAATCGCTATGAAATATGAAAATCGCTAAACAAAAAGTAGTCTTGTGTGTTGATATGTGGGTACATTTTGTATTCACCATATTGACAATACTTTGTGTCACAATGCTCTGAATATATTTTGTTTATTATTGTCACAAAACATCTTGTAGTGTCTAAGTTTGTATTGCTCTATATAAAGGGCTAACTATGTATCACTTGTGTACCGCATTAAATAAACTTAACATTGTGTGATCCAAAAATGCCTATAAAACTAAAAGGAAAGGTATACCAGACTATCGTTAGACCCGCGATTATGTATGGCTCAGAATTCTGGACTGTGTACAGCTCCTACTCTAGGCAACTTTAAACAGCAGAAATGCAAATGCTGAACTAGTCGGCAGGAGTATCACTAAAAGATAGAATTAAGAACTCACGCATTCGTGGAAGCCTGGGGGTCACTGACATAAACAGTAAGCTGGAAGTGAGACAGCTAAGATGGCACGGGCACATAAGACGGAGACCACCAGCCCATACGGTAAATCAGGCAATGTTTGTGGATCTTCCTCGACAGCCGTCCAGAGGAAGACCAAAAAACTCTTGGATAACTCAATGCTCCAAAATCTTGCAGAGAAACGGCTAAGATGAAAGCGACACCAAGAACCGAAGAACATACAGCCTGAGAACGATAAGAGGCGACCCCAACAGCCTACTTAGGCAATGAGTTGGGACAGTGCCAGGAAGAAGAAGAAAAAGTTGTGCTTATAAACGGAAATATTTCGAAATTATGTAACCGACAATTTGTGTCAAAACCTGAGGAAATGTAGGCTACACATAAGATTGGCAGCCTGCCGGCACCATTACATACATGGAATTAACGTTGATCGCCTTTCCAATAAAGACTTTCCAATAATGGTGTAATTTTGAACTCATTTGCGTCTTTGATTCAGTAGATCAAATAAGCAAGTCATTATTTTGATGTTCGCTTTAATTATTTGAGGTCAATATAAAAAAATGATAATCTGTCAAATTCAAAGAACTAATTAATTCAAAATAGCTTTGACATTACTGTTGTTAAATTTAGCGTAACCGCAAAATGAATTTGATTTGCTAAAATATCATCATTTGCAATTCTCATTGAGAATCAACTGTAATCATTATAATTGAACTGAATATTTTCCATTATTCACAAACTGTTCAAGGATGGTGAGCATGTTGACTGTTTTTTTTATTTTTTTTTTATTTAATAATTTATTTATTTTCTCAAAACAGGCTTAGCCTAATTACTTTGAAAAATACAAGAAGTGTTATTATTAAAAATAAAGAAGAATTATATATAGTAAAAAATATATATATAACATAAAAAATAATGTATATGCATGCATATATACACACAAACATACACATATATTCAAAGTCACTTAAGTACGTTGATGTTAGCTTTCTAATGCGCTCAATCTAAGAAGAAAATTTACTTTTGCTTTTGGTAATGTGATATGAAATATGTCAATATCCGAAACAGTCTCGTTCAAAAGAGTTAAGGCCCTTCCAACAAGCATAGCGGCTGGAAGACCCGTTCTTGCGTATGTTATTGAGAACAGTTCTTGACGGCGCAGTCTAGTGTAATTGTTAGGAACATTTAACGCTAATCTTTGTAGTAATGCTGGATAGCTTACAACTCCTCGAACGAGTTTGACAACGTATACCAGGAGACGCAGATTTCTTCTTACGCTCAAGGAGTTATACCCGAGCATGGCCAGCAGAAACTGAGTAGAATAAAACCATGGATAAACACCAAACTCACTCATATAGAGATATCGTAGATATTTTTTTTTCACTTTCTCCACCATGAGTGAGTTCTGCGCCCCCACCGGACTTCAAATGCAAGCATTGGTTTCTAGTTTGCTACGGATCAATGAATTAAAGAACGTTTTGATCACCATTAAACCAATTCTTGGAGAACTAAAACTGAAACATGTGACATGGATGCATTTGTCGGAGTGGCTGCCAATGGGACAGAGCTTACATTGAAAGATAATCTTCTTCGATGGAAGATTGCCATAAAGAATCCACCACTCTGCATGTGTGGTGGCATTCAAACAGTGGTGCTAAACAATATTATCTTTATCAGCTTAGATTTATAAATGCAAAATCAATATAGTCCGGCCACGCTGTTCAATATGTCAACATTACCAATTTGTATATGTTAAAGTGAATTAATCGATGATGTTAAATTGTCAAAAGTTTCGGCTTAAAGCTTGTGGAACTTTACATTTGAATATTTAACAGTAAATCACTTAGTTATTATGATAATGATACACGAATCCTAGCTACCCGTGTTTTGACATTCTATTCTGAGGTTATTTTCAAACATAATGCCAATCTAACTGATATTATGTCACCGTTAAAACCATACTTTTTCTATCGATGATGCCAAATTCTTACATATCAGTAGTAACGGGAATAAATTGGACAGATTAGAGGCCCTAGAAATTTCTAAGTCAGTACACCGATCCGAACATCTGTTGAACAGTTATTTCCCAAAAATCTCTCCGCTCTTGGCCGAAATTGTCCCATGCCTCCCTCACCCCTCGGCCTCCAGCCGTTGAAGCGTGTATATCGGTACCAGTTCGAACAGCATTTTGTCTTGTTTGCGCTCCCCTGAAGATGAGGTGAAAGCCTTGAAACCGGTAGGGTTATACCGTCACAAAAAAGTGAAATAAACAGTGTTTGATAAAAATAAATTACAATGATATTATGTTGTTTCATAATTTCAAATAAACATATGTGTACACATCATCACGCCATGTCCTTTGTGGAGTAGGCAGACAGAACAAATTTCCAAACTTTTCTATCCAAGCACACATCTTTCACTTTTTCCAAACTCATGTTCTACATCTCGTCATGCACAATCTTCTATAGGGTCTTTCAAATTGAGCGGTTTTTTTTTTCATTCTTGGACAAAACACAGATGGCGTCGTAAACTAGCCTGGGTCTTGTGACATTTGATAAGTGTAATGTATGACATTTATAAAAATGGAGTCGTGTACAATACAACAACGCGTTCAAATTGTTGAATTATTTTATGTATTATAATCTGCCGAAACGGTGATGATAATTGGTCACCAAGATCATGTGATCTGACACTGTTGGACTATTTTCTCTGGGGTTACGTGAAAAGCCAGGTCTATAAGAATGACCCCCAATCTATTGCTGAACTGAAGGACGAAATTATTCGCGTTATTGGTGAGTTAAAACCGCAATTATGCCAAAATGTTGTAGCAGTAGATAGATCCACCCGCCGGTCTGGCCGGGCGCATTCCATGTTAGAGTCTATGGACTCTAATTTCAAGTTTTATATACATATTACAATTTTGACAGATGTAATTTTTATTTCATTCTGTAAAAGATATTTTTAGATAAATGTTGAATAATGGAGATATTTGTTTCATTATGGATAGCTCTCCTAAAGTGGTGACACCGACGTGACGTTGACGTACGCTACACTAGAGGGGGAGCACTGGATAACTCTCCTAAAATGTCATCGAAATTTTTGACAAAAGAGTCGACATCTGTGGAGCTGCAAGAGGTGGACATTTGGCGGATATTGTTTTTGTGTTTAAATGTCATAAATTATATTTCAATGACCAATAAAAAACTTTTTGAAATCAAAGCAAATTGTGTGTTTTATTCGAGAATTAAAAAAAAATAGAATAAAAAAACCGCTCAATTTGAAAGACCCTTTATTAGTCATACTTCTCACTTAACCTTCTTTCAAAATCTGATCCAACCATGTATTCCTCGGTCTACCTCTTCCACGTACACCTTGTACTTCAGACTTGTATACTTGCTGAATCATTACTTCACAATTGATTCTTCTCTTTTGTCCAAGCCATCTTAAAGTTCCTTTCATGATCTTAAATAAACATCAATTTTATCCATGCATTTTTTTCGGATGATTTTATTTCGCCTTCTTTCATACATTTTTTTTAAGAATATATTTATTTTTATTTATTTAATTAACGAACCAACAGTGTCTTTATATACAAATGAAAATATGACAGGTTATACAAGTACTTAAAATTATTGACAAATAATACAACTTTATCTTAAACTAACATGAAGATACAAAAAGCAGTAGAATAAATTACAGTCATCGTTTTAAAATTATTTAATAATCTTTGAGAACTTTGTGGGAATTTTATGGATATATATTGAGATATAGAAAACACATGGCCTCATTAGTGGAACGAGATGCAAGTTGCTTTGCCGAATTAAAAGCTTCGCATTGTTACTCAACTCCAGAGGCAAAATATTGTCCTTAATATTTGGTTTGTATTACGTTATTTATATTAATAAAGGAGAGCACAAAGTTAGTAGCTATTTCTAAATATTGTTGTAATATTCTGGCGAATACTATATATACTTATATTAAAAATATCTAAATTGTTGCAAAACTCGTTTCCAAGTCTTTGCATACGAATTATAGAGGAGTTGATTATGACCGAAGTCATAGGTATCTTTATGACATCGAACACTAGGCGGAAAAAGTGGCTGTGTCGTTCGAAAACAATAGCATAGCGCGGGGTTCGAACCGACGACATTACGCACGGAATTCCAATGCGTTACCACTCGATCATGCACCTCTAATTGACACATTGACACCCAACATTCTTTTATAAATGCAAGCATTTCCTCAAAACTGATTTAGTCTCCTGTTTAGTCCAAGTTTCACTTAAATATATCATAACACTATTATATGTTATATTGTCATTTTTGCTACTTTTATATAGGACAGTACTTGTAAATTACATCAAGTGCTCCGTTTGTCTCGTTCTCTGTCACTACCTTATTTTAATATCCCTTTCAACTCACACATCACACGTGAACAAACTACCCAGACAACAAAGCTCATCAACCTGCTCCAGTTTCTCTGAGTTAACCCATGCATCATACACATTTTTCCACACGACTTTAGCCATAACTTTTGATTTTGCTACATTCAATATCAAACCTTTTACTATGTATCTCTCATACAGCTCACATATATACCTTAAATCACCTTAATTTTCAACAAATATAACCTTATCATCCGCATGCACAAGTTCACATAGATTTATTTCACTCATCTTTACACATTTTCTTTCATATTTCAAATTGCGCAAACAAAAGACTATACTTGCTTCAATAAATACAAAGATAATATCTCTATTGACACAAGTATCGTTCAATCGGTAAGTCACAAGGCCAAATTGCGAAACTAGTCGAACCCTATATCGTGTCGGCCTTGGACACAACAAAACGTTGTTTTTTCCGTTCGTTTTTATTACATAAAGTAATTCCTGTCAGATTATCTTAGTTCAATAGGAATTTCCTTTCCAAACACAATATAACAGGCATGTACAGGATGTTCATATTTAGATAATGAAACAGATTATTGGCTGTCAATATTTATATATCACATTCATGCTTTGTAATGAATTTTACCAAATCCCAAAATTTTACTCGTACAATCTCTGCTCATTCCGATTCTGGACTATGCGGACGTATGTTACTTGGATGTTACAGAGGAACAGCTGGACAAATTACAGCGTCTTCAAAATGTGTGTCTAAGATTTATTTTCAACCTACGAAAGTACGATCATACAACTTCATACCAGAAGGCATTGAACTGGTTGAATGTTAAAACTAGACGCCAAATTCACATACTGTCTCTATTGTATAATATCATTAACTGTCCCGCCGCACCCTCTTATCTCGCCGAAATTTTTCAGCGTCTTTCCAATCATGGATTAGCGCTACGCTCAATCAGAGATTGTTTATTGGCCTTTCCAGTTCACCGCTCCTCTTTCTTTACGTCGTCCTTTACTGTCCATGCAGTGAGACTCTGGAATCAGTAACAAACCAATATAAGACTCGCTCCGTCCTTGGCATGCTTTAAGAAGCGACTGAAAAAGCTCTTAATTTATAGTCAGTAAAATAACGTGTTTCATTCCTGATTTTTCTTTTCCTTTCCTCTCCATCATCCTTTCCTTTCCTTTTGATTGATGATATTTCACTTTATATAAAAAATAATATTCGGGTGATTGTCCGTCTTTGTGGGGTTCGTGGGCATGTTCTCGCGTATATGTTTATGGATTTCGTGTGGATGGATAGTCATTTGAATGATTTATGCGACCACGTAACTTGCTTCATTTACTTTTGCCTGGTTGGTTGGAAGAGATTGCCACCTGGCAATAAACCCGCCAGATTGTATTGCAATAAAAGTGTTAAATAAATAAATGTTATAATGAAACATATAGTGTTTTTTTTACTACAACTATCATCAATAGCACTATCACGTCATCCCTCTAGTGGGGTAGAAAAAGAGAACAGATCTCCACATCGTTCTGTCTTAACTGTTGTCAAAGTGTTTCGGTAATTGGTAATCATTGAATAATAGAGACGTTGGTGCACTTTGCAGTCTACAATATGTGCGGAAATCACCTTTAACATTACATCTTGAAGATATCTATCATGTTTCTTTCCTCCATTCTCATCGTTCATGTTTTTATTCCATACAGTAGAATGGTGAATACTAGAGATTTCACTAAACCAGGGGTCACTAAACTTTTTGAGAAACTTGCCGGATTGAATTTTTTAAAAAACATGGGGGGCCGGATGAAAAATATTCTTATTGAAATTTTATTAGAACATTAGTTTACATTGCATGTGTAAACAAATATAGTTTATATTGGAAATCGTATACCAAATCATAATAGAAGAATTGTTGTCGTGTATTCACAACCAAATCATTATTATTTCTTATACGAGGCATATCCAGAAAGTAAGTGTACTGAGGCTCTCACGACCGGATGGATTTTATTTTTCGACATGTTGGCTACACTTCCGTGTAGCCTGACCCTTCCCCTCCGCAACGAGACCGGTTCGAGGTCAGTACGTTGAGAAGTGTCGACGCGACAACACGTTTCGTGAAAAATGTCAATCCAATCTCCCGCCAAGTGCGAAATACGGGACGTCATCCGTTATCTCGTTTAGAAGGGAAAACCTCCAGTTGAGGTTTATAATGAGGTGAAAACTGCATATGGTGATAAAGCTATGAATCGTACCAGTGTGTACAAGTGGTGTAGCGAGTTTAAAAACGTTCGTACGTCTGTGCATGATGATCAGAGGAGCGGAAGACCTTCAATTGTGACTGACGAAATTGACGAAATTGTTTTGGGACTGTCAAGGCATAATTTTAATTGAATATATGCCTCAAGGGGAGACCATCAACTCTGCAAGATACTGTGAGACCCTAAAAAAAATGCGGAGGGCGATTCAGAACAAGAGGAGAGGCATGCTGACAAAGGGAGTCTGCCTGCTGCACGACAATGCCAGACCACACACGGCCAACGCCACGAAGGAACTGCTCGCCTCGTTTAAATGGGATGTCCTGAACCATCCCGCGCATTCCCCTGACCTAGCACCTTCAGATTACTATCTCTTTACCTCCTTTGAAGCTGCACATGGGTGGAAAAAGGTTTTCAACCGACGAGGAGGTAAAGGAGGAGGTGGAGAAGTGGACGGAGGGGTTGGCGGGAAACTACTTCGAGGAAGGCATCAAAAAGTTAATACCCCGCTTCACCACCTGCATTGAGAGGAATGGCGACTATGTCGAAAAATAGCTTACATATGTACTACGGTAACCACGTATTTTTTTTGTTTAAATAAAAAAAATTGTAGCCTACAAAAATTCAGTACACTTACTTTCTGGACTTACCTAGTACATAATAATTATGAATAAAAGTCGCGGGCCGTAGTTTGGTGACAACGACTGAACTAATTTTGGTTCTTCTGAATATAGATCGGTTGATTAATCTCTTTGTCGGACTTAATATTGTTGATTTTATCATTCCAATTAATCTTCAGATCTCTACTTCACATCCTCCATTCTTTGAAATGAGACCGCCTGAAGACAAAACTCGTTGACATCTTCTTAATATCAGACATAATCTAAATTAAATTACTAAATACATAAAAATTCTTTAAAATTTTGGAGCAGTTTTTTTATGAAATTTAAAATTATATGTTTTCATGTAAATTTAAAATTATATGTTTGGCGGTCGTAGAAGGGGGACCATTTGGCTGTCGTCGCATACATACGGTCAATGACCGATGAAACGACCTTCGGATTCCTCGATAAATTATAGTAAACAGTCCGAAGGTCACATGCCGGCCATTGACGCCGGCCGAGCGACCGCACCACACGCCAGAGAGAGAGAGAACGCACCACGGCTATTTCACCAGTTCCGTATTTAGATGAATACCTACATACGACAATAACCGTTTCTGCATTCACAGAAGCGAGACGTAAGCATATCGTGAGTGCACTCTCGCGCACATGCCAAAAAGATATAAATACCTACGTTACTATAAAAGAAACCGAGACACTCTCTTCCCGCATTGCGATCTAACGTGTTTTATTATTTATCAACAAATCATCATCGAGATGATGATGATTTCCTTCAAGGACATTCTGCTAAATATGTATTCTTGGTCATATTGTTAGAGCAAGTGGTGGAAGATCCTCCTAGACTATTATATACGAGTATGTCACACCGAGCGTAGGATACCCATAAAATACTCCCACCTAAGTTGTATAAACAGCGTATGACTGGTGAGAGGTGTCACAAGACAGACCCACCTGGAAATTGACATTGAAGTCTGATTTAAACCTTCACGGTCTGTAACAGTTATACTAAAGAAAATGTAGCATAGTCTCTGTGACGTTTCACAAATTGGCCACAATACAACCTTGTAACGACGTTCAGTAATTTTAATTATTTTATCAACTTTAATATAAGCCTCGATTCTAACAAATAGCGAGTTATTTAGGTAAATACATTACATCAAACTAACAACAATGACAAATTAATACATCTTGTTACAAATTAGCAAAAATATGTCAGTTTGTTAAAATCAAATAATATTTGGTGACGTTCGTCAAAAGTTACTACGTTAGTCAGCGTCCTTGGCATACTTTAAGAAGCGACTGAAAAAACTCTTAATTTCTAGTCAGAAAAAAAACGTATTTCATTCCTGATTTTTTTCCTTTCCTCTCCACTATCCGTTCCTTTTCTTTTGATTGATGATATCTCACTTTATATGAAAAATATTTTTCGGGTTATTGTTCGTCTTTGTGGGGTTCGTAGGTATACGCTCACGTATGTGTTTATGGATTTCGTTGGGGTGGATAGTCATTTGAATGATTTATGCGACCACGTAACTTGCTTCATTTACTTTTGTCTGGTTGGTTGGAAAAGATTGCCGCCTAGTTATAAGCCCGCCAGATTGTATTTGCAATAAAAGTGTTAAATAAGAATAAATAATAAATAGTTCTATAAACATGATTTTTTTTTTTTTTTTTTCTACACCCTGTACTTGATCTCAACAACAGTAAATCTAGTCGCTCACATTAAGTGTGACATCAAACCTGCTTAATAAATATTACCATATCTAGCGCAAATTTCGTCACTGCATTAATTGCACTCGGTACTTGCATTGACAGTCACGCATTTAAACCATAACTAACCGTTCCATTGAATTATTATAGTACGACTCTTGATGAGACCTTTATACCACACTAAAATATGTACAGAACTTATTACAAGGTCAGTTTTTTTTTTAGCATGGCAAACTCCGCTAGGGCGCTCCTGTGGTGTGTTCTGTATTTGAATTTGTAAACTAATTATTTTTTTTATATTTATGACTACTTGGGTGTTCCTGAAGCGGTGTACAATATTGAATTATATATTTAATTTATTTATTGGTTGTCTTTAGTAGATACCAGTGTTTGATTTGCTGTTGCAACAGTCGTATTTATTGCGTAATATTTAATGAAAAGAGCTTTTTTTATCGATGTTTATTTTCTCAGTAATACATCAATTGGATCGACCTTTGTCTGCCTCATCTATAAGATACGAGGGTCATCCAGAAACTAAAGTTACAAGGGCTCCTGAGGCCGGGGGAATTTTTTTGTTTCAATGTTCGTGCACCTGGCGTGTAGAGGGAATCCTAACGGTCAGTTTGTTTGGTCCCGCGTGTTTGTCGGCCATTTCGTTCAGTCACAGTAAATTCTTCCGATGGAGAGGTCGTCGTGCGATCCCGCCAACTCTCGTCCGTGCGAAACCCGCGCGGTCATCAGTTTTTTGACTTTGCAGAACAATACCGCCGCGAATATCCATCGGAAGCTCGTAGAAGTTTATGGTAGTGATGTGATGAGTCGACAACATGTCACGAAGTGGGTTAGGTTGTTCAGAGAAGGCCGTACTGATACTCACGACGAGGCAAGGCAGTGATTTCTGACGAATTTGTGCAAAAAATTGAAGAACAAGTGCAAAATGACCGCCGTGTGATGCTTGACGACCTTCACGAAGAATTTCCTGACATTTCTATAAGACTCCTTGGTAATATTGTGTCGTAAAAACTTGGTTACAAGAAGTTGTGTGCGAGATGGGTGCCCAGAATGCTCACACCGGAGCAACGTCAAAATCGCGTGACCGCCGCGCGTGAACTTTTGGATCGTTTTGCACAGGAGGAAGAAGCTTTTCTGAACTATATCGTGACGGGGGATGAAACGTGGGTGTGTCACTACACCCCGACAAATTTTCAACGATCAGGAGGTCGAGGAAGCTGTGAAGAAGTGGCTGAAAGAGCTGGCGACGGAGGTCTATGACACTGGCATACAAAAGCTGGTGTCCCGACTACAGAAAGGTCTTGATCTAGACGGCGATTACGTTGAAAAATAGTTTAGTATATTTGTGAAGTATCCTGTGAATTTCAATTAAATACAAGCATTTTTCGATCCTACATAAATGTTGTAACCTTACTTTCTGGATGACCCTCTTATATGGGTGGCATGTTTAATAAGATATATGGGTGGCATGTGTCTGCCTCAAACTTTAAGATATATGGGTGGCATGTGTCTGCCTCAAACTATAAGATATATGGGTGGTATGTGTCTGCCTCAATATATAAGACATATGGGTGGTATGCGTCTGCCTCAAACTATAAGATATATGGGTGGCATGTGTCTGCTTCAAACTATAATATATATGATTGGCATGTGCCTGTCTCAAACTATAAGACATATGGGTGGCATGTGTCTGCTTCAATCTATGATATAAGACATATAGGTGGCATGTGTCTGCCTCAAACTATAAGATATATGTGTGGCATGTGTCTGCCTCAAACTATAAAATATATGGGTGACATGTGTCTGCCTCAAACTATAATATATATATGTGTGGCATGTGTCTGCCTCAAACTATAAGATATATGGGTGGCATGTGTCTGCCTCAATATATAAGACATATGGGTGGCATGTGTCTGCCTCAAACTATGAGATATATGGGTGGTATGTGTCTGCCTCAAACTATAAGATATATGGGTGGCGTGTGTAGCTTTACGAAGGACTCGAAGGAGATCCTTTTTATATGTAACTATCACATATCGGAAGATTTACCATGGTTCCTTCGTAGTTCGTCTTCCATTGATAATTTTTTTAGCCATATATGTTTTTTTCTAAACATATGCTGATGTAAGGAAGTTTCTAATATAATTGCTGCAGCCCCCACCTTCCCATCTTGACACTCAACTTGTATTTTTTGTGTTATTAGAAGGGGCTAATAAGGGCAGGGGAGTAGGTAGGCGTCAATAGGATGGTTTTTAAACGGGAAATATTTTTAAAAGAGCAATATTATTAAAATTGACTTGGTTATTTATAATATTGAGACTATCTAAGTTATCTTAGGATAAGTCAAACAAATTCTACATTTATGAAAATATATATTCATAAATGTAGAATTTGTTCATATATATCATTTATACATCGTCCCCTTTTATACCGGTTCAAAAATTGTTAGCTAGGTATTTAAAATTCGTTCAGTATAGTTTCCATCTTTTCATTTATCACGGACCCACCGAGATTCAAATTTCGAATTACTTTCGGAGAGAATCCAAGTATTCCTATCTCGCTCTCTTGTATTCAAAATTCAATTCTCGTATTGTTTCTTTGGTGACAGCCGTCTTATGGGGTTTGGCCTATTTATACTATTAATAATTATCTTATAACGGAAAAGTATGGGTTGGCGGCTCCTTTATGCATATTGGCATTCACTAAACGCCTCAATAATTGATTCAATAAATCAATATATACTGGCTTTAACTAACTGGACGATTATTGCACAAAAGTGATTTTGCATAACGAGATATAAAATGTTGCAATGTCCCATTTGATATAGACTGATACTTTTAATGAACGTAATTAAGTTTAAAAAAACATGGATTGTCGTAGATACATAGTATGGTAAATGTCGACCGCCTTATTAGGCGAATCTGTTCCCAATTCTCGATAATAATCTCCATTACTCAAACATATTTAGTATCCTGGGCTACAAATTAAAAAATGGACGCTAAACACACAAAAAAAAAACAATTCATTCCTTAGTTTTCTTTCTTACAATAGTGTTTTTCGGAATACAAAATGACAATATTTGTACTGCGTCAATTTTTGCACATTTTTGGACACTTCAGTTTGATCCCAGTTTCACCCACGCTGTTATGGGGGACAAAATAAGTCCCCGTTCAGCGCGATCTACACTATTTTGGACACTGCGAAATATTCCGAATTGGCATAATTTTTTATCATATTTTAGTATAACGTCTTCGTAGTATACAATATAACCTAGTAGAGTAAGCGCAACGCATTAAGTAAATCTCTTCCAGCCAACCAGAAAAATGATGATTAGATTGTAAGTTGTATAGTAAAACACTTTTTTTGTGTTTTCCATTTATTAACATAGCGGTATAACCCTACCGTTTTCAATGTTTTCACCTCATCATCAGGGGAACACAAAGAAGTATTATTTGTGCTCTGATGATGACGTGAAAACCTCGACACCGATAGGGTTATATAATATTAATTGGAATAACGGTGTTTTTCTCAACAAATTACAATGTAATTTGTTTTACCAAACACTGTTTATTCAATTTTATGTCACGGAAAAACCCTAATGGTTTCAAGGTTTTCTCCTCATCATCAGGGGAGCACAAACAAAAGTATTGTTTGTGCTCCCCTAATGATGTGTTGAAAGCCTTGAAACATGTAGGGTTATACCGTTACATAAAGTGGAATAAACAGTGTTTGATAAAACAAATTGCAATGTCTTCAAATCTCCACAATGTTAATGCTTTAACTATGAACAATAAATGATAATACATTAAAAAAATAATTAATATGGCACATATTGCACATCTATTCAGTAATTTATTTATTTGTAGAGGGCGTATAAAATGTAAATATAACAGTATTCATAATAAATCAATGTTTTTTTTTGCATAAATTTATACCACGGTGATTACGCATAACTCCACTGTGATAATGCATAAATTTATACCACGGTGATTTGCAAGCAAATTTAGAAATAAACATAGCTAAATCAATGGATATGGTTAGTGTCATAATTAGTTTTTCAAGTGCCCTGTACATGGCTTAATTACATTTAGTAAAAAAATTTCATTGGCTACTTAATTCCTAACATGCTGAATGTACGAGGCATATCCAGAAAGTAAGTGTACTGAATTTTTGTAGGTTACAATTTTTTTTATTTAAACAAAAAAATTACGTGGTTACCGTAGTACATATGTAAGCTATTTTTCGACATAGTCGCCATTCCTCTCAATGCAGGTGGTGAAGCGGGGTATCAACTTTTTGATGCCTTCCTCGAAGTAGTTTCCCGCCAACCCCTCCGTCCACTTCTCCACCTCCTCCATTACCTCTTCGTCGGTTGAAAACCTTTTTCCACCCATGTGCAGCTTCAAAGGAGGTAAAGAGATAGTAATCTGAAGGTGCTAGGTCAGGGGAATGCGCGGGATGGTTCAGGACATCCCATTTAAACGAGGCGAGCAGTTCCTTCGTGGCGTTGGTCGTGTGTAGTCTGGCATTGTCGTGCAGCAGGCAGACTCCCTTTGTCAGCATGCCTCTCCTCTTGTTCTGAATCGCCCTCCGCAATTTTTTAGTTGATGGTCTCCCCTTGAGGCATATATTCAATTAAAATTATGTCTTGACAGTCCCAAAACACGGATGCCATGATTTTCTTGGCTGAAATTGTGGTTTAGAACTTTTCTGATCATCATGCACAGACGTACGATCGTTTTTAAACTCGCGACACCACTTGTACACACTCGTACGATTCATAGCTTTATCACCATATGCAGTTTTCACCTCATTATAAACCTCAACCGGAGGTTTTCCCTTCCAAACAAGATAACGGATGACGCCGCGTATTTCGCACTTGGCGGGAGATTGGATTGACATTTTTCACAAAACGTGTTGTCGCCGCGACACTTTTCAACGTACTGACCTCGAACCGGTCTCGTTGCGGAGAGGAAGGGTCAGGCTATACGGAAGTGTAGCCAACATATCGAAAATAAAATCCATCCGGTCGTGAGAGCCTCAGTACACTTACTTTCTGGATACGCATAGTATATTATTGTGTTAAGTAATAATTTAATGCATTTTTGGACTTTATTTACTTCATTTGGGTAAGTAATTACTTAATTTTGGCATAATTTTAAACAATGTTAATGCCTTAACTATTAATATTTAATTACAATGTCTTTAAATATTCACAGTGTGTTAACGCCTTAACTACTATATATAGTATTAATAAAACGACATTGATGAGAGAATAAATGCAAACCACGCTTGAACTTGTTTAAAAATATTATAATTTGTGTTTCAACCGGAGTTGAATCCGTAAATTCGGTCTCAAATACAAGCTTCTTGCCATCTAGGCAACGGAGGTCGGCTTTCAATAGTGAAAGAGGTCGGCTTTCAACAGGGAAATTTGAGAAGAGGGATGATATTTGTATATAGTTTGTAATGGCCGATCCCCGAGACCCACCAGGTAAACACCGCTAAGTATTACATGTGCTATTCGGAGTCCATTTGCGGATTGATCTGTGATGGACTTATCAACACATGTTGATTTCTTTAGGTCAGCCAATATGAGTGTACGTTCTTGAATAAAACAACCTTGTCGGATAGAAGAAAACAACCTTGTCAGATAGAAGAAAACAACATTGTCAGATAGAAGAAAACAACATTGTCAGATAGAAGAAAACTACATTGTCAGATAGAAGAAAACAACATTGTCAGATAGAAGAAAACAACCTTGTCAGATAGAAGAAAACAACCTTGTCAGATAGAAGAAAATAACCTTGTCAGATAGAAGAATACAACCTTGTCAGATAGAAGAAAAAAAATTAGATTGCACAACATTATTTAAAATTGTTAGTACATATTTCAACAGTCCAAAACGAATTCAGCTTATCATATTGCACGTTCCTTGTTGGCTTTCAAGGCAAAACAGACCGAGTATTTGGGGCTGTAAGGATTTAGTTGAAAATTTGTTTTATTGAAAAAACAAATATGACTTCGGTCATATCGATTAATTCAACTCAAAAAGAGGGAAAACATGCCGGTGTGCTCCGATTGTCTCACTTCGGCGTGCCATCGGATCCAGTTCAGTGCTGTAGCCGATGAGTTTGCTGGTGTGCAACGGTCTTCTTTTAAATTAAAATTGGGAATAGTGGGAGTATAGTCAACTTCTAGGTCCAGCAATGAATGAACGAACGAATTCTTCTCAGTACACCCACTTTTACATTTACGTTCCATACTTCAAAGTTGGCACTAAAGTACTATTGTGAATTATCTATATGTGTTTAAAGACCCCCATTGACTACTTTGTTTCCTATCGCTACACGCCATTCGGTATCCCTCTCAACTCTTACAGCTTCGGAGAAAATATTTCTCAAATATATTGAATTCGTCAAGTTTAATCTAAATAAAACCAAAATGACAAACTGAAAAGGAAGAAAATGACACATTGTTCTCATCACCATTAGCAATAAAATGACACATTGTTTTCATCACCATTAGCAATAAAATGACACATTGTTCTCATCACCATTAGCAATAAAATGACACATTGTTTTCATCACCATTAGCAATAAAATGACACATTGTTTTCATCACCATTAGCAATAAAATGACACATTGTTTTCATCACCATTAGCAATAAAATGACACATTGTTTTCATCCCCATTAGTAATAAAACTTGGAAGAAAACATTTCAGTTCGATCCCACATTCACTCTTGTCACTGCGCCAATGAGATTATCGATAATACTAAACGAAAGTTCTCGTAATTGTAAGAAGAAAAAAAAAGTGAGCATGCTAACCTTTAAATTCATAGTTTAATACATGGTCAACATTCCAGGTCAAGGCCAGATAACTATTTCTCTTTTGGCTTTGAACAGAACTTACCGATAAATATCAAAAGTTGCGTAAGTAACTTTTATCTGATTAATTATGTAAACTTTTACGAGTGAGTACTTACAAACTCTTGTCCGAAGAAATCTCTTTCCTTAGGCTGGACGCACACTGGATGTATAATGAAAAATATTGTAATTTGTTTTATTAAACACTTTATTCCACTTTATGTAACGGTATAACCCTACAGCTCTCCTGATGATGAGTTGAAAACATCAAAACCGATAGGGTTATACCGTTACATAAAGGGAAATAAATAGTGATTAACCCTTCCTGTCCTGTGATGTGTTACTAGTACACATTGCTTCTAAAAACTTTAATGTCTCTATAAATATACTAAATACTGGATTCAGATTTTAGGCATTCCTTCGTAATACATTTACGCATGAAATGAAAAAAATAATTTTCGTAATAATTTGCACTTACCAGAGATATTTTGTGAAAATCGGGAATAAAATCACTAATACAATCAAACGTGTGCCAGTGTGTGACGTAGGTATATTCATTTAAAAAAAACGCTATGGGTGAGGAAGCGACGCTATTCACGTCTCACTTTCACTCTACTTCGGTATATGGGAACGCAAGAAATATAATCTCAGTTCGCTCGCTTCTCTCGCTCAGTAGCTCTGGGGCATCCATTTGAGGTGGTCTGTTTGCCCGTTTTGTGAACGTTGGCCTAACTTATTTATGGTTTATCTTCGAAAAATATTATGGATTATCTTCGAAATTTTTACTAACTTATTGTTTATCTTCGAAAAATATTATGGTTTATCTTCTCAGTTTTTTACTAACTTTTATGGTTTATCTTCGAAAAATATTATGGTTTATCTTCGAATTTTTTACTTACTTATGGTTTATCTTCGAAAAATATTATGGTTTATCTTCTAAAAATATTATGGTTTATCTTCGAATTTTTTTACTAACTTATGGTTTATCTTCGAAAAATATTATGGTGTATCTTCGAATTTTTTTATAGTTTATTAAAAGTTTTATACACTAAGGTGTTTTCCAAATTCTTTTATTATGATAATGTAACGAACAACGCCTTTCCTATCGGCACAATTAGCTATAATTGACATACTACTACTGAATTTATAGGTATCTAATATAAAATGACGTTGCATTGGGCATGACCTACGTAGTATCTGTCCATATACGCTTTACCTTATTAATCCCGGAAACATTTAGACTTTAGTAATATGATTACTGAATCACACAGCCATTCTTAGGAAAAATAAGAAAAATTACCTTGATCGAAAAGTTTTAGGACCGGCCACCGTGTGGCGCTGCCAGTCACCCGATTGGAATTATTTTTTTGTTAGGTTACCAAATCTATCATTGACACTTCCCTCTAAATTTCAGCGTCATAGCTTGACATTTATAAAAGTTACGCTGTACTGAGTACATCTACCTTTGTGCGTGTTTTCGATTGTTTACAAGTTTGAAAATGGCATCAACTGTGCTTCAACGAGTTTGCATTAAATTTTGTGTGAATAACGGATTTAACGGTCCGCAGACCTTGGAAATGTTGAAGAAGTGTTTTTCGGTGGCACGAACGCTTCAGAAGTGGTCGTGAGTCGGTCGAGGATGACGAACGCAGTCCGTTACCACTCATATGTAAGAATTTGGCATCATCGATAGAAAAAGTATGTAACGGAAATAAATTGGACAGATTAGAGGCCCTAGAAATTTCTAATTCAGTACATCGATCCGAACATCTGGTGAACAGTTATATCCCAAAAATCTCTCCGCTCTTGGCCGAAATCGTCCCATGCCTCCCTCACCCCTCAGCCCCCAACCGTTGAAGCGTGTATATCGGTACCAGTTCGAACAGCATTTAGTCTTCTTTGTGCTCCCCTGAAGATGAGGTGAAAGACGTGAAACCGGTAGGGTTATACCGTCACAAAAAAGTTAAATAAACAGTGTTTTATAAAAATAAATTACAATGTCTTTAAACCTCCACAACGTTAATGCCTTAACTATAAACAACATATAAAAAGTCATTTTTAAACTCTGCTTGAAGTATATTTGGTTCACAACATGGATTGTTATTCACAATATGGGTTGTTGTTCATGACATGGGTTGTTGATCACAACATGAATATTTCTCATTGGTATGCCGCTAGCCTTACACGTATAGAATGTAATTTTTGATGGATAATTATACGACCTTACGTGTCGTCGAGTATCGATTCATACCCATGCGGCTCTCGAGTGACAGCTTCTTTAATAATTATTATTAAAGAAGTAATTATTACGTAACATTAACGCATGTATTTTGTTTGTAAAAAGTCGGTAATGTTGAAAAACTTAATTATGCATTTCGAAATATCCACGTGCAAATACGCGCATTTCCAATTACATGGAAAATAAGTTCTTATCGAAAGAATATATATTTTTACGAAAGCCGTTATTTTTTATGTCATACTTTCATTGTAATCAGTATATTCTAGTGAGCTATATTCTAGAAATCTCTTCCAACCTACCAGAAAGGTGTTTAGAGTTATCTCTTCTAAATTGTTAAACATACATAGTAACAATTCCTAAAAACTTTATTTTCAATTATGTTTTCTTATTTTTCTATCAGCGTAATCGGATTTTTATTAAGGCAAAAAGATAAGGATGAATAATTGGATATTTTGGCATTTCATTGAAGGCGTTAATATTAACCATTTTAATCCCACGGGACCGATTATCGGCCCCAACTGGTGCATGCGAACAATCCCTCGGAGCCGATCATCGGCCTCAAAGTTTTTATACAAGTTTTTATGTTGAATAAAACAAAATATATTTTTATGAAATATGAAAATTATTTATTATTTTACACTCTACATGAAGGCCACCACAAAAAATAGGTGGTAAAACAAAATATTAACTGAGATAAAAAATAAAATATAAACCACGGTTTTTTTACCAAAAAATGCTGGAGATTTTTCGCACATTTTATGCAAAATATGCTGAGATTAAAAGGGTTAAACATATTTAAAAAATGTTGTTTATAGTTAAGGCATAAACGTTGTGGAGGTTTAAAGACATTGTAATTTGTTTTATCAAACACTGATTATTTCACTTTTTGTAACGGTTTCACTCTACCGGTTTCAAGGCTTTAACCTCCTCTTCAGGGGAGCACAAACAAGACTTATTTGTGCTCCCCTGTTACAAAAAAGTGGAATAAACAGTGTTTGATAAAAATTAATTACAATGTACTCGTATTTAAAGTATTGTGTCACTAAACACTTTCGTACAAATTGTACTAATGGTGAATTAATTACTTAACATTGATATTTCCAAGAAGAAAGAAAAAAACTAACAAATTTAAAGCATAGAAAAAGCAAATAAAAAATTAACTACAATATTTGTAAACGTCACAAAAGACTGGGAAAGGAAAAGAAAATATATTTTTTTCAGAAAATATTTTATTGTTTAAGATAGATATAATATTTTTTAAGGCACTGTTTGCAAGAAGTTTGCGAGGATCAATGATCACAAAGAATTGAAAAAAATTATAACAATGAAAATTATTTATTCAAACGATTCTTTAAAACGTTAATTTAACTTAGACGAACTTATCCCTTTCGTCTGTAACTTAGATGAACTTATCCAGAACTTATCCAGTTCGTCTGTAACTTAGACGAACTTATCCAGAACTTATCCAGTTCGTAATTTAGCTTAGACAAACTTATCCAGTTAGTTAATTTAACTTAGACGAACTTACCAGTTTAACTTAAACCTGCAAATACTCGTAATAATACAATATTAATACTTAATAATAAATCTTATAGACTAGTACACTTAGACGTGTTTCATGAATCACGGTAAAAATATATATATTTTTTTTAAGAATAGATGTGATCGAAGTCATAGGTATCCTTTTACCCTCGAACACTATGCGGTAAAAGTGCCTGTGTCGTTCGAAGGGTATTCCCTTAGTACAACGCGAGGTTCGAACCAACCGACGACCTTCCGGACGGATGTCCAGTGCGTTACTGCGCGGCCATGCACCTCTATTAAAGGAAAGATTTATATAGCGCCGCTTATAGAACAGATTCTCCTCAAGAGCAATTTTACTCGGAAATCGAACTCGCTATTATTGAAAAAATATTAAAATATTTTAATAAAATTAAGTCTTAGGATAGGAATGTGGTAATTGTACCCATTAGATTGGATACTTCATATGTTAAAGTATGTATATTTGGTAAGAAAACCACAGATAACTTACCAAAGGAAGAAGTAAAACAAGGATGTTTTTATAGGTCTAATGTGTGATAAAAATACATCCACTTTTTGGTAACGTGCAAGTACGTATGCTGTGTTCATATACTTGTACTATAAAATCATATGTTTTGTTAACCTTTCCCTTCCTGTGCTAAAAAAAATCCGCGCGTTCCGGTGCTGTGTATTCAATACATATCAATACTCATGTAAAAATGAGCGATTTAAAATCGGAAAAATAATAACATTCATAGCCAATCGCTTAAATTAATTAAATTTGAAGTCAAAAGTGATAAAAATTTAAATCTAATTGCTGAAAACATGAATAAACCATCGGCCCACGTTCACAAAACGGGCGAAGAGACCACCTCGAATGGATGCCCTAGAGCTACTTAGAACTGAGACGGGACTCGGTCTCGGACTGTTATACTTCGAAGGAAGAAACGTAATTACGAACTGAGATTCTATTTCTTGCGTTCCCATATACCGAAGTAGAGTGAGACGTGAATAGCTTCGCTTCCTCACCCATAGCGGTTTTTTAGAATGAATATACCTACGTCACACAATGGCACACGTTTGATTGCATTGGTGAATTTATTCCCGATTTTCACGAAATATATCTGATGTGGCCGATAAGTGCTAATTATTATTAATATTATTTTTTCATTCAATGAGTAAATGTATTACGGAGGAATACCTAGAATCTGAACCCAGTATTTATAGAGATATTAAAGTTTTTTAGAAGCAATGTGTACTAGTTACACATCACATTGAGGCAAGGGTTAATACCTCCCAAAAAGGCTTGTCTTTAAGTGTTTCCTGAAACTGCACACGCCACTCATATATCTAACACTACCCATGTATATAATTTGATATAAAAATGTGTTAACCATAAAATAAAACCTTCCCGATAAATATAAAACCTAATGTAAAAGGAAATTGCTTAATCTGAAAGCCATTATATGTCAGTAATATATTTTAATTAATAATGAATTCATGGAACCTTCTATTTTATGTTAAATCTGTTTATTGATTTTATGTAACTGGTTATTGCTTATTGCCATTCGGTGATATATTTACTAGATTATTTATTACAGTACATTAAATACACATATTTCATCAATGGTTTCCGCTTTCACTTTTTAATACTCGATATTAGAATATTTTATAGTAAATTACTTTTGTTTAAATAACAACGTCAGTTTGTGGAACTGTGTAATTAATGTTAGGTTGTCCAGACCAAAATGTCGTTTTTTAAATGAAAGAGGTAGATCGTTTTTTTTTTTCTTATTACCATATATCGATACAATATAATATCGATACAATAGTATATCATACGAGGGCCACCCGGCTCTTCTTTGGGTTAAGTGCGGCTCCCAATGTATCTTATAAAAATATATAGTAGATACTTTCTGTCCCCATTATACTTGTATTTTCGCGATTGTCTTTTCGAAATGTTATAAGTGACAAGATGCGCATGTATGAATGCAACTGTTAAAGACGCAAGTATTAGTGTATACGTGTGTGCTATGATTTCAATGTGTAGGGTGCGCGCGCATCTCCTGCATCTTTTTTATTTATTTAACACTTTTATTGCAATACAATCTGATGGACTTATTGCCAGGTGGCAATCTCTTCCAACCAACCAGACTAAAGTAAATGAAATAAGTTACGTGGTCGCGTAAATCATTCAAATGACTATCCATCCCCACGAAATCCATAAACATATACGTGAGAACATGCTCACGAACCCCACAAAGACGGACAATCACCCGAACATTATTTTTCATACAAAGTGAGATATCATCAATCAAAAGGAAAGGAAGGGATGGTGGAGAGGAAAGGAAAAGAAAAATCAGGAATGAAACACGTTATTTTACTGACTAGAAATTAAGAGTTTTTTCAGTTGCTTCTTAAAGCATGCCAAAGACGGAGCGAGTCTTATATTGGTTTGTAACTGATTCCAGAGTCTCACTGCATGGACAGTAAAGGATGACGTAAAAAAAGAGGAGCGGTGAACTGGAAAGGCCAATAAACAATCTCTGTTTGAGCGTAGCGCTAATCCATGATCGGAAAGACGCTGAAAATTTTCGGCGAGATAAGAAGGTGCGGCGGGACAGTTAAGGATATTATACAATAGAGACAGTATGTGAATTTGGCGTCTATTTCTAACATTCAACCAGTTCAATACCTTCTGGTATGAAGTTATATGATCGTACTTTCGTAGATTGAAAATAAATCTTAGACACACATTTTGAAGCCTCTTTATGTGCGCAAACCACGCAAACCGTGTTTTGCGCTATTTTTATGTTTTCTTATATGTGTATTTTTTATACTTTATATAGCAATTAAGATTTGTGTAGAATATGTAATAAATTTGAATTAGTGTATTTAATATTACGTGAGAACGTGACTATGGTGTGGCTTTTTATATAATATATGTTATAGGAAAATCCAGAATGTGGCTCTTGTTGACGTCATGTATGCCCATCCCTGCAACATATTGTATTTCGGTAGACACAACCTTCTTCCATCTATTTAACAAAATTTTAATACCGTCAGAATAAAATTTTGTAGATTTGGATGCAAAATATTCCTCGATGCCTTTTTTCATTTCTTCTAAAGTGCGAAAATTTTATAGAATAAAAATAAAATCAAAAATGAAAGGAAATTAAGCAAAGTCAAAGTGTTTCAATTTTATATTAAAAAATAAATTTGTTATTCCATTACCGCAGAGTCTGAAGATTGAAAAATACAGCTTTCAGAGAATTTGAAGCTAAAAACGGTTTCAAAGAACAGTACCTAGCAGTGTTCAAAATAACAAAGTACGAGTATTTCATAAGATCCTAGTTGAGAATTATACAACAAATGAGGGCTCATGTTTATTTATAAAGTTTGCTATAGTTGGAATTCATGTAAAGTTAGCAGAGTGTAGTCGTGGGAGTGCTGGTTTAACTATTATATGTTCGCTTTATGGTAGTGCAATGATGATTATTTACTTTTGGCACCATTGTTATGTCACCCTCATTAAACGATTCCTATATTCAGCAAGTCTTCGTCAAAACATATGTGTGGACTTTTTTGATGTATGGTTACGAGACATGGTGCATAGGCGAAAGAGATCGAAAAAGATTTAAGGCCTTCGATATGTGGACCTATAGACGAATCCTAAGGATTTACTGGAGAGACCACATTACAAATGACGAGGTTCTCAGCAGGATCGAAGAAACCAGGCATCTGGAGCAAATATGCTACGATATGGACTGAACCTCCAATACAGAGCTCAAGAGGATCGCTGAAGACCGAGCGGAGTGGATGAGAAAATGCAGAGCTTTGCTGCTAACCAATCTTCAAGATTGAAACTGAAGAAAAAGAAGATATTCAGCAAGTCTGGAGATCATTTTATGGTGGCGATAGACTAATAAGTAGCGTAGCGAGGTGCTGGCAACTGAACAACCGCAAAGGGCGCTCTCCCTCGGCAACGTTTAGGTCCCAAATTACAAGTTTAATACTTTGATAAAAATTTAAAACGACGAATATCAAAATTCACATAAATGAATTCCACTTTGCAAAAATGAGGAAATAACTATAAATACATAATGTACATTATATCGTCGTCGTTGCTGTCTCGTAGTCAAGGATCCCCTTACCATTCCAACTTCAATTCAACTGGAAACCGAAGCTGTGCCATGGAGAGTTCGTTTTTTTTTACTCCTTAAGTGAGTGAGCTATTGCACACCAGCAAATTCGCCGGCCACACCACTTTACTAGATCCGATGGCACATCTAAAGTTTGAAAGCCATTGAAGTTTGAATAAAGCACCCATTTTTCGTCTTTGTTCACTAAATAGTGTAAAAACGGAGTGTTTGTCTCTTTTTCGATTAAATCTTTACATATGCGCTTGCGTACCGCTTTGGTGTCATCCGTTAATGTGATATCCATACGCTCTGCTTCACAACCTTGCTGATTTTTTTCAGATGTTCTTGCACGTTAGATTTTGAGTATCCAAGCTTGTCAGACGATTTTTAGTATCCAGTTAGACGATTGGAATACAAAAATATATTTTTAATCTTCCTTTTTTTTTTGGAAGAATAGATACAATCGAGATAAGCCATAGGTATTCTTTTAACGCCGAATACAAGGCAGAAACCTGTTTCATTCAAGGTGAGTAGCACATCATGGGGTTCCAACCGGCGACCTTCCGCACATAAGTCCAATGCGTTACCATGTGACCATGCACCTCACAAATTGTACATTATACGGTTGTGAAGAGTGTTTTACTATCTATAAAATACACATGACCACTACTCCATTACTCTATCGAGGTAGGGAGATAGAACTTACCTATCTCATCACACATATTTAACCTCTTCTATACCCATACATATTATCATACAAGACTTAAAATATTTCTGACTTTCTGCATTTCGTTCTTTAAAAATGTATAATAATTTATTGTTATTTGTTTCATCAAACACTGTTTATTCAACTGTTGAAACGGTATAACTCTACCGGTTTCAAGGCTTTCACCTCATCATCAGGGGAGCACAAATAAGACTTAGTTGTGCTCCTCAGATGATTATGTGAAACCGGTTGGGTTATACCATTACAAAAAGTGGAATAAACAGTGTTTGATATACCAAATTACAATGTCTTTAAACCTCCACAATGTTAATACCTTAACTATAAACAATATTGTAATATAATTTACTTGATACGTCCATACTTACCTTGGTTTTCCTCTCGTACGCTTTTCACTCACATTTGCAATACACATTTGTTGTGTTAGTCTTTCTTCTTCCATTTGTTCCACATGACCAAACAATCTTAGTGTGCTTTTCTACTTCTTTCTCAAAGTTTGGTTCACATTCATTCACTATCACTTAATTCCGTTTTGGTTAATTGTTTCATACGTATAAGAATTCTCGTTTCACTATAATAAACCACCGTTCAAAACATGACTTCTCATTGTTATTTTTAAGATTATTATATTATTGTAGCGACCGTGCGTGCGGTCACTGAACCCACTGAGGCGACCCTTGGCCGCTCGGTCATTTATTCAAACAACCTCATCCTTCTATGTGAAACACAAGTCCCTAAATTATAATTAACGAATTTTAGAAAAAGTTTGCAGAATCAAGAATTTGCCAAGGGTGCCAAAAACTTAGCTACGTCTCTGGGAATGATTATCATACGAGGGTCATCCAGAAACTAAGATTACAAAGGCTCCTGAGGCCGGGGGAATTTTTTTGTTTCAAAGTTGGTGCACCTGACGTGTAGGGGGGATCCTAACGGTCAGTTTGTTTGATCCCGCGTGTTTGTCGGCCATTTTGTTCAGTCACAGTAAATTCTTTCGATTGAGAGGTCGTAGCGCGCTCTCGCCAACTCTCGTCCGTGTGAGACCCGCGCGGATATCAGTTTTCTGACTTTGCAGAACAATACCACCGCGAATACACCCCAACAATTTTTCAACGATCAGGAGGTTGAGGAAGCTGTGAAGAAGTGGCTGAAAGAGCTGGCGGCGGAGGTCTTTGACACTGGCATACAAAAGCTGGTGCCCCGACTACAGAAATGTCTCGATCTCGACGGCGATTACGTTGAAAAATAGTTTAATATATTTGTTAAGTATCCTGTGAATTTCAATTAAATACAAGCATTTTTCGATCCTACATAAATGTTGTAACCTTACTTTCTGGATGACCCTCGTATAAAATTAAGTAGCCTTCACTCCAATTTAATATATTAAGATGTAAATGTTTCCATTGCAGAATTGATATTTGAATAACTTTTCTGATATATCTCATGAAATGGTGTAAGGTTCGTTAACTTTTCTTTTCAATTTTATTAAGACAAAATTCAAGTTGTTAATGGAAGTATAGTTGGATCTAGAGAAGATATTTTGAAAGAAGTAAACGTACAAAGACAGAAATATCGTAGGAGATTTAACAGAAAATGTATGGACGCTTCTATCAAGAAGCAAAATATTTATGTCAAGACAGAAAGTCTAGTACTCTATTATTTGCCTTCCCGGATAGGAAAATGGAGGGATGGTATGTATATATGTATGTATTATAGATCGAACGTGACATAGATACACAACTCTAATGGTATGAGTCATCGGAATCGAAAACGTACCTTCATCAATAGTTTCCATCAGACGTGTTTCACAACTCCAAATCGACACCAGGAAAGATATTTGGACGAAAAAAAGAAAGCAAGATCCAGCAATAAATTGACATGCATCACACACGGTGACTCGATGCCAATATGATGACGCCTGATGAATATTAAAGCCACGTCCGAGATAAAGAATCGCCAGGGAATGCGCCTTGTACTTGTATTACGACATTGTTACACGAAAGGGAAATCAATTAACTATGGCAAACTTGTAAAAATGTAACAATACTCGCATTGCGAAACACTGCAGAAAGCTTTGGATTTTTTTGCAACAAATTGTTTTTTTTTATAATTCATACATACGTGTACAAGTGTACATACATCACGCCGTGTGGAGTTTCAGAGTTGTTTGTTTTATAATGTTTTTGAACTGATATGTTATAAAACTGCGCTTGTATATAAAATATTAACAGTATTTACTACCTGCTACTTCTTTAAAAACATGTTCTATCAAATTACCAAACAAAATAACACATTAAACACTACAATACCGCCCCGTTACGTCAACTGACAGCTGAATGTCAAAACTATAAAATTTTCAATTCTTACCATTATATTTTCATCACTACATCAGGATGGGGATTAAAAGAAATGACACCTCATTTTATTAACAAAAGAGAAAAAAATATTGCGACATCTGTTATTACAAACCAGAAGTATCTAAATCATTATCGACAATAATGTGCTATTCGGGTGACATCTGTTTTTAGTTTTTATAATATTTTTTTCTTTGGACGAACTTTAGAGCAATCCGGATAGATTTGGGTAGACAAACTTTCCTATCCAAGTGCATCACTTTCGCCTTCTCCACACTCATTCATCTCGGTACGCATAATCTTTTATTATTCATACTCCTCACTTAACCTTCTTTCAAAATCTGGTCCATTTGATACAGCCACGTTTTCCTCGGCCTACCTCTTCCACGCACACCTTTCACTTCTGACTTGTACACTCTCGTATTGATTCACTCTCTCCACATGTCGCAATGGTAATATAGGGTGTTTTTTTGGGTGTGATAGGATTTGTTTTTGAAATAAAACACATATAAATTATTTAAATGGCCGTGTATTTGAATTCAATTGATATGTTGTTTAATGACAATTATTGTTTGAAGATATAGATCAAATGTTGACCGTGGCTGGCTCTTATGCACCTCTTATGTACACATCATAAGATGGGTTTCCCATTAAGAACGACAGAACTTTAAAATAAAATAAAACAACAATTAATAAACCAAAAATGGATCTGATCCAATATTTCATGCCGTTTATGATTTAAACAAGATTTCGTTCAAATGGCTTCCACGGCTTCTTTTGCACTGGCCAATTCGATCACGCCAATTTTCGATGACTCGGTGGAGCATTTCCGGCTGTATGGCGCCAATAACACGACAAATGTTGGTCTCAAGTTCATCAAGAGTCTTGGGTTTGTCGGTGTAAATCTGTGATTTAACATAACCCCAAAGAAAATAATCCAGAGACGTTAAATCGCACGATCTTGGCGGCCACTTCAAAATCCTATCACACCCAAAAAAACATTCTTTAGTTTAAAATACAGTGTCTAAACACGTTGGTGATTGGCCGCAAAACAGTTAAGCATTACAGTATGTCGCGCCTATACTCATTCTGACCATTTCCTCGTCTAGACTGGTTAAATTCCAAAAGTCGACAACTGCAACTCTCGTCTACGCAAAAAGAAAGATTGACTAGTCCAAATTAAAAACTTTGATAAAAATTAAAAACAATGATATATTATTTACGTGATTTAAGGGGGTGAATTTCGGGCGCTTTTTGCAGACTAAATTAAAAAAAACAGAAAATATTTTTCGTACACATTTTTTTACATTTAATTTATTGATGATTTGAGAATGTACAAAAACATTGAAAATTCAAAATGTTATCAGCTGTTATTATCTTGTAAAAAAAGGGGGTAAGCTGGTCGACATGATTGGAACCCTTTCGTAAATTTGAAACAAAAATCATACACAGTTTCCTGATAAAAAATAATGTCGTTATAGTTGGTACCAAAAAAAAAACAAAAATGGTGGCTGTCTGGAAAAAAATTTGTTTAAAAGTAGTAAAAAAAAATTGTTTTGAATTTTTCAAGGTAGGAACAATAGAAATTTTTTTTTAAAGTTTTATATTAAATTTGAAGGCAATCGGTTGGATAGAATTTGAGATTTTATGTCGACCAGGTGGAAAAATGTAGTTTCGAGAAAAACATGTTTAAAGTTTTGAGATTATTGTCTGAGTCATTCCGGTGCGGCGTAATTGCTGCCTCATTTATATGTTAGCTATAACTTCGTAAATATTAAGAATTTTAAAATTTCCTTTTGAGAACATATTCTTAAAGGTCTAAACTTTAAGAATATGCAAAAAAAAAAATCGATTGTTTCACATTTCTGGAATAGAATATCCGCTTAAGACCTTCTAAAAATCTTTCTGATTCGTAGTTAGAGATTAGTATATGGTAATAATCCCACAATTTTGTACTGTGTACAACGAAAGTGTAATAATACATTATTCGTTCGGGTGCTTCTATAGCTGTCAGACATGATTTGTTTAGTAATAATGGGTTTGAGTCCCTAAATAGAGCGTTCTTGAAGAGAGTTTGCTCTCTAGACGATGCTGTATAAATTGTCCTTTAAATTAGAAATTAAATTAGAAAAACTCCCAACAATACAATTTTTTTTATTTATCAGACAATCCACTTACACAAGAAAACTTTTTGATTTTTTTTATCTATTTGTGAGTGTTTTATCTCAAAAAATTATAAACTAAGTTGAAAATTTTTGCAACGAGACATTTTCAAATTGATATTAAAAGAAAAGAATGTGACATTGATATGAAAGTATTGAGAATTTAAGAATATGTGCAAAATCGTCTTCAAAAGTATAAAAATTTATTCTAATTCAAAAATACAGTATTTAATTATGAAATAATCTGTGTGGGTTTAAAGTTTATCGACACATTTATTGTATTGAAAAAATATACTCACACTTTCATTGTTTGGTCTGCATCAGGAATAAAATTTAAAATAACCAGTGTGAATGATGGATATTCTACTTACTCATTAGTATTACACAGATTGGGTAATCAATATGAGCATTGTAGGAATTTTCATGTGGTTTTGGATACTTACAGGAGTAAAGTGAAAACGTTTATCACGCCGGGATTGATTAATTGAATTATATGAATTTACTTTGTTGTGTTCGTTGACTTGTACTGTTTTTTTTTTTTCTTATTTTATAACACTGATCAAATGCCAATATTAAATTCTAAATGTTATTGTTTTTTTTAATCATTGCATCAATAAGTTCATTTGACCGTTGTAATGAGTAAATACATAATACTTATTCAAACTATAAGTTTTATTGTATCTGCAATTATAAGTTTAATGCTATCTTCATTATTTGTTAAATTTAGTTTACATATTTAATTTTTCAATTATTTTCAGTATTCAAATTAAACCATCTTTTATGACACTGTTTTCATGTTATGTAAAAATCACTGGAGTGTCGTGAATCCTTTTTGGAAGCCTTTTTAAAAAAATTGGCTACCAACGGAAATCGAGCCCGCAACTTATTGGCTGAAAGACTGAAGTCTTACTAACTAGGTTACAAAGATCGTCAAGAGTTATCAAGAATGGACAGGATCATAGAACATAATAAATATTAATAACTCAACATAAACATTGTAATTTCTTTCATCAAAAACTATTTATTTCACTTTGTGTAACGGTATAACCCTACCGGTTTCAAAGCTCATCATCAGGGGAGCACAAATAAGTCTTGTTTGTGCTCCCCTGAAGAGGAGGTTAAAGCCTTGAAACCGGTAGGGTGGTACCGTTACAAAAAGTGGAATAAACAGTGTTTGATAAAACAAATTACAATGTATTTAAACCCCCACAAAGTTAATGTCCTAACTATAAATAATATATAAACATATACCATGAAAATAAAATCGATGACACTTCAAAGACGTTTTAATAAAAAATACCATTATAAGGAAGCTTAAAAATATGGGAAACAATTCTCTTCAAAGCCTTTTTCATAAAATAAAATTAAACGTAGATATCATTCTTTGGAACTAAAGGGCTATATCTCACCCTGGGAATATATTGGAACAAGAATGTGGAATTTCCTTATTCATATCAGACGACCATTATGTTTCTAACATTCTGAATATAACAACGTACATACATACCATCACGCCATTTCCCTGCCGGTATAGGCAGGAAGGACAGAGTGCCACACGTTCCTGTCTCCACACACTACATCCATACAACTTCTACAATTCTCAGACTTTCTACGTTTCCTTCTTTCAGAATATCATTCACATTATCCAACCATACTTTCCCTAGTCTTCCTTAATTTCCGTGGTCTTTGCATATCTTCCAGTCACATTTGAAATACACGTAACATATTATATATATATTGAATATTGTTACTTTATAGTTCGGAAAATCTAGAATGAACCGTATGACAGCTCACAAATTTGCCCCAATACAACCTTGTAACGATGTTCAGTAATTTTAATTATTTTATCAACTTTAATATAAGCCTCGATTCTAATAAA
The DNA here is from genome assembly GCA_949825065.1 of Odontocerum albicorne. Classification (NCBI taxonomy): domain Eukaryota; kingdom Metazoa; phylum Arthropoda; class Insecta; order Trichoptera; family Odontoceridae; genus Odontocerum; species Odontocerum albicorne. The sequence goes on along the minus strand of OX463846.1, from coordinate 2,115,707 downwards.
TAGCAAGTTATTTAGGTTAATACATTACATAAAACTAACAATAATGACAAATTAATACATCTTGTCACAAATTAGCAAAAATGTAGCAGTTTGTTAAAATCAAATAATATTTGGTGACGTTTGTCAAAAGTCACTACGTTAGTCTGCATTGGCTAGGGATGGGGTACTCAATAATTGGATTTTCAAAAATCGATTTCGAAAATCGATTTTAATTAAATGTTCGTAATTAGTATCAATTCATAGTGGATTTTAACCTATTTAAAGATATATACAAATCATACAATACATTAGAAATTCAGTATAATGAAAATTAGGAATTAAAACATCAGTTTAGAGAAAAACAATCGTTCGATTTGTAAAAAACTATTCGATTTGTAAAAAAAACGATTTTACCCCATCCCTTTGTGACAAACGTCGCACGGTTCATCCTAGACTTTCCGAAGTATAGTAAAAATATTACTGATATTTTCTTTTTTTACAGCAATCTACGTTCGGTACATAGCTTATCAGATTAATTTGGCAAATATAACCTGCCGTGATAGGTAAAGCGAAATGAGCAACAGACTTTGTATTATTTGTATTAGTTTCATTATATATAATATGTTACAATACAACCTGATGGGTTTATTGCCTTGAGGAAATTTCTTCTCGACTGACTAGAGAGATGTTTATGAGGCCTTAAGTAAAACCGAATTGAGATCCTTTTTTTAAAAAATCACGGAAATCGAACTCTTAACACGCGGATTGGGAGACAGGTGTGCTACCAACTAGACACAGAGATTATCGAGAAACGTGTCTTTCGTATTTTCCACATTCATACAACTACGATTTCTCTGACTTTTTATAATCCTATCAAAATGTCATTGTTTTGGTTCAAGCATGCTTTGACAACCTACGTTGTACTATACCGATCTTTCAACCAGACATTCGCGGAATCGTTTCCCGTTGTTACCAAGACTTTTTTCCAAAGGTCCAGTCTACAATTTCAGTAAGATTTTTTTAAAGACCTTTCCGGTTGGTTGGAAAAGATTGCCACAAGTAATGAACCCGTTAGGTTGTACTATAGTTGACAAAAGTGTTATTCTACTCATATTTGCACTGCATATTTATTTTATTACTCTTTTTTAATTCATTCGTTATCGTCGTTGCCGGGCCTCACAGTCGAGGATCCCCTTGCCACTCCAACGTCAGTCTTGAACCGTTCTCCCACGTCGATCGTGTGATCTTCTGTGAGAGAACAGCCCGATCATGGAAGCGCACTCCATCCCCCAAATGCCACAAACATGTGGACCCTGCTGAGCCGCCTGGCCATGCTGACGCATGTTCGCAGCGCGTTGACTGTTTCTCACACGTTCTATTCGTTGTATACGCTCAAACAATTTTAAAAATCTCTTTTTTTATCTTACTTAATACATCAACCTTAAAGTTTGTACTAATGACATATATCCGAGAAACATGAAACTACTCTCCGGACAGCATATTTAACCATGATCAAATACACACCATAAAAGTATCAATGTCAAAGTCACCATAAAATTATTATTTGTCGCCTGTGTCACTTATTATGTTAACATATGCTCTATGTCAAAATCATATATCTATGTCATATCATTCGTGATATCAACCTACGATCGTTAAATAATCACTAATCCGGATGTTATAACATACAATACTCAGACGCCTAATCAACAAATAAACGCTATTTCACACAATTTAGAAATATAGGTCAAAACTCGATGAATAAATTAAGTGTTCGTTTTTTCATAATTGCCCAAAAATAGAATACTTCTAAATTTTCTCGTGTGATATACACGCCAATTTACCTATAATTATTTCCATTCATTGATCATGGTCTACAACAGTACTTAGGTGCCAACTTTGATATCTTCTTCTTCTTCCCAGTATCATGTCAGGTCCCCCCAACGTTGAATATCATCTGAGAGTAGACATCTTTGTCTCCGGCAGCCCGAAAAAGATCTCCAACGTCCCTTATGCCATGGCTTCCAATCACGTATATTGCGGAACCAGGAGATTTGCCTTCTGCCAACACCTCTTTGATTTTCTATTAGGTGTTAAAATAATTGTGTCCGTTTTTTTTTTTTTCAATTTAAAAGTGAGCACCAAAAGTAAAACAAAATGGTAAATGTTATACGTCATTCGAAAGAAAATTTTCTGTTCTTTGAGACATTGTGTTTGCTTTTACGTTACATATATTATTTTATTTGATTACAAGCCTTCAAAATGGAATGTCAAGTAGACGAAAGTGAGCATTTTCGACACCTCCTTCTGTTCGCGTTCAATCGAAAAAATAAAGCTGCCAAAGCTGCTCGCTATATTTGCGAAGTGTACGGTGAAGATGCTATGAATAAAAGGACAGTTCGTCGAAGGTTTTTGCGTTTCAAAGACGGTAATTTCGATCTGAAAGACATGGAGCGTTCCGGACGACCAGTGGACTTCGATGAAGACCGCTTGAATCATATTATTCATGAAGATCCCCTTCAAACCACCGTAGAATTGGCTGAACAGATGAATTGTAGACTTATAATAACACCTAATATTTTGCCTTGGATGATCAGGTGCAGTAATTTGTACTTTGCTCCTCTAAGTACAAGACTCAAATAGGACACCTTGATATATTTGAGTGAAATATGGACGTGGAAAAAAACTGATAGAATTAGTATAATGCTGTGGAAATGCGTGCACTAATAAGAATTCGTGGGAGTAACAATGTATGATAGAAGACGGAAGGAAGTGATAAGGGACAAATGTTGACTTAAAGCTGATAGGTTAAGTAAAATGAAAAAGACTGTGAAATTGTTTGGGCATGAGAAACTAATGAATGAATAAAGACTTGGTGCAAATTTAAGTGGAAGGCGTACGAAAGGAAGACCATAAAAGTATAGATGGATCAAGTAAACGATATTTTGAAATAAGGAAACGTAGATAGTCATATAAATCGCAGGAGTTGTATGAGAAAGTGTATGGATGTGGTAGATGCGAGGAATGTGCGTCAAAATAAGAATGTCTGGCACTCTCTACCATCACACCATTTCCGTGCCTTCCCGACAGAGAAATGCCGTGATGGTATTTATGTATTTCCATCCTTGATCAAATCGACTCCAAAAGTGGAGGTAATTAAAAAATACAATACAATAAATAAGGTTTGCGTGTTTTTGTTATGAAATATATTTCCGAAAGTGTTTAGAGTTGTTTGATTTCAATGTTCTTTTTAATGACAATAGATTTCAATGGTCTTTTCAATGACAATAGTTTTTAATAAACTGATTGACTTAGTTAAACAGGAACTCCTAGTTAGTTGGCCAGCAGGTTTATAGTATCTCAGCATAGAGATAAAACATTTATTTATTAATTTAAAGCTATTATTGCAAATACAATCTGGCGGGCTTATTGCCAGGTCGCAATCTCTTCCAACCAACCAGACAAAAGTAAATGAAGCAAGTTACGTGGTCGCATAAATCATTCAAATGACTATCCCCACGAAATTCATAAACACATAGGTAAGTATATGCCCACGAACCTCACAAAAACGGACAATCACCCGAACATTTTTTTTCATATAAAGCGAGATATCATCAATCAAAAGGAAAGAAAGGGATGGTTGAGAGAAAAGGAAAAGAAAAATCAGGAATGAAACACGTTATTTTACTGACTAGAAATTAAGAGTTTTTTCAGTCGCTTCTTAAAGCATGCCAAGGACGGAGCGAGTCTTATATTGGTTTGTAACTGATTTCAGAGTCTCAAACCGGCTAAAATAGACACATTTGTTTTCATGGCTGTCCATGGTATCCAGAGCATTCTGTGACAACACCACATTTCAAAGTCATCGATCTGTTGTCTTTCCGATTATCCCAAGGTCTATGTTTCAACACCATACAAAAATATTGAGAAAATCAGTTGAAACGCCTCTTTAGTCTTACATATTTTCTCATCTCGTAAAAAATCACTCGCTATTTAATTTTTTTTTTTTAGAATACTTAAGAATCAGACATGAATGATACCCATTAAATGAGTAGTGTTGAACAGTACTGGCCAAAAAAATACAAGTATCATCATCGATCTGAAGACCAAAGTTGAGTTATATCGCATTTCACAATGAGAAGAACCTTCCAGCAAAACTTTTTAACGACGTTCATACTCAACGTTCAAACCCACTGTTATTACTTCTCCCTGGCTCCATCCCAACTCATTGTCTGCGAAGACTGCTGGGGTCAGCTCTCCTCGTCCTCAGGGTGTATGCTCTTCTGTCCCGGACTACGTCCCCCAGGCCGTGTATCTGCATCAGGTTATCTTTTTGCACCACCCATCAATTATTTGGTCTTCCTCTGGTTGTTATTCAAGGAAGATCCATAGAGATTGTCTGGTTCACTGCGTCCAACATGCCCATACCATCTCAATCGCCTCTCCTCCATCTTGATGTTGATATCTGTAACACCTAGGCTTCCACGAATGCTTTTTATTTTGTCTCTTAGGGACACAACAGCTGACCATCTAAGCATGCGCATTTCAACAGTTTCTAGTTGCCTAGAGTAATAATAATACATCGTCCAGCAATCGGAGCCATAGAGGAGTGCGGGTCTGACAATCCTTTGGTATACTTTTCCTTTTAACTTTACTGGCATTTTCGGATCACATAGAACTCCCGTCATTGATCTCTAAACTTCATCCATCCCACACTTATTCTATGTGTTACATCTGCTGCACATCCTCCATCGCTATGTATGAGTGACCCAAGATACCCACTGTTATTACTGACAGATTAAAAATATTACTAATAAATATATAAAGTTGAGTTTAAGGGTAGTAAGGTGGTAGTAGCTGCGACCATCAACGTAAGATATTTGGTAATAGAATCATCAGACTAGATCAATTGTTATACATGGTACTTTTATCCATCGATTTAAGCGCCCATCAAATACGAATAGATGCCATAGTGGGCCCACCCTTCTCTCGGCTTTTATTCTCAGACCCATTAAAAAAACAAATACTCCTTTGCATTGAAAAGGGAAGATTGGAATATTTTAGGCATTTCATGACAGAAAACAAATTTGAAATCACCCAAGTCACATTGCAGGAGAAGGTACAAGGGAAAAAAATCAAGGAAGAAGAAACTCCAGGCTGAAGAATCTAAGATAGTGGTTCCACTGTAGCACGAAGACATTGTTCAGAGCAGCTGCAGATGAAGTTAATCCTACCTGTCCTGTGATGTGTAACTAGTACACATGGCTTCTAAACACTTTAATATCTCTATAAATATAATAAATACTGGGTTCAGATTTAAAGTATTCCTCCGTAATACATTTACGCATTGAATTAAAAAAAAAATATTAATAATAATTAGCACTTATCGGCCACATCAGAGATATTTTGTGAAAATCGGGAATAAATTCACCAATACAATCAAACGTGTGCCAGTGTGTGGCGTAGGCATATTCATTCTAAAACACCACTATGGGTGAGGAAGCGACGCTATTCACATATCACTCTCACTATATCATACTTCGGTATATGGGAAGGCAAGAAATAGAATTTCAGTTCGCTAGCTTTTCTCGTTTAGTTGGTCGGCGGTTTTCGGTAGATGTGGTCGCTTCGCCCCTTTTGTGAACGTTGGCCTATGTTTTTTTTTCATGTTTTTAGTAATTAAATTTCAATTATTATCACTTTTGAAATCAAATTTAATTAGTTAAAGCGATTGGCTATGAATATTCTTATTTTTCCGATTTTAAATCGCTCATTTTTAGATGTACTCGTATATTGATGTGTATTGAATACACAACACCGGAACGGGCGGATTTTTTTAACACAGGAAGGTAAGGGTTAAATAGGGATGATGATTGCCAACCTCCAACGTGGTGAGGAACAAAAAGAAAAATAATAAATTCCAAGTCGGCGATCAGCTAATGACGAAAGATTTTGATTTCGAAACGCACATTTTTACGAATTGAATTAATAACTATTTTAATGTTTCTGTACAGTTTTATCCGCAATCATTTCTTATGTAATATTGGTTGAACCGTGACACCATATATTTTTTTGTATAACTTTTAATACCATAAAATTAAACTATGCCAAACCTTGAACAATCAATCAAAACCATCATCAGGTTCTAATCATTCTATAAAAGTAGTTTTTTCTACTTCACATATTGAAAGTTATGCAATGAAGTCAAGGCTTAATTTTAAATTCTTCAAATTTATACGTACATATCATCACACCGCGTCCCTTATGAGATAGGCAGAGAGAACAGATCTCCAAATTCATCTATTTATTCATTTATTTAACACTTTTATGGCAAATATAATTTAACTGTATATCTGCTTTGTTAGTTTTTCTTCACTTATTCGACCCTCATGCCCAAACCATCTCAGAGTGTTTCTCTTCCTGTTACTGAACACATCAGTCTTAAATTCACATAGGTCCTTAATCACTCAATTCCGTATTATATCATACATTGTCCTTCCATGTATCATTCTAAGTACACGCACACATTACTACATCATGTATTCGGCATTTTTTATCTTTCTCAGCATCCACTTTTACTCCCATAGATCAAAGTTAATACCAAAATACTTGTGTAAATGCGAATTTAGGCTAAATTTATCTGTATCCTGGAAATGCAATGAGGTATATAGAGGAAATTAATCCACGTTAAACTTGTAATTTAAACTTGTAACACTTTTATTGCAAATACAATCTGGCGGGATTATCGCCAGGTGGCGCTCTCTTCCAACCAACCAGGCAAAAGTAAATGAAGCAAGTTACATGGTTGCATAAATAATTCAAATGACTATCCATCCCCACGAAATCCATAAACACAAGCGTGAGCATATGCCCTCGAACCCCCACAAAGACGGACAATCGCCCGAACATTCCTTTTCATATAAAGTGAGACATCATCAATCAAAAGGAAAGGAAGGGATGGGGGAGAGGAAAGGAAAAAAAATCGGGAATGAAACACGTTATTTTACTGACTAGAAATTAACAGCTTTTTCAGTCGCTTCTTAAAGCATGCCAAGAACGGAGCGAGTCTTATATTGGTTTGTAACTGATTCCAGAGTCTCACTGCATGGACAATAAAGGACGACGTAAAAAAAGAGGACCGGTGAACTGGAAAGGCCAATAAACAATTTATGTTTGAGCGAAGCACTAATCCATGATTGGAATGAATCCATGATCTAAGTGCCCAACTCTGCCTTCATGTCTTCCTTCTTCCTTCTGCCTTCATGTCTTCCTTCTGCCTTCTTCCTTCAGCCTTCATGTCTTCCTTCTGCCTTCGTTCAAATATTGACATTCTACAAATTATCCTTAGTGCACCCTTCTCCACAGCATTAACCCTTCTCTTATCTTCTTCTACTGAATCCAAGTTTCACTTTCAAATATCAATATGGACACAAACACACTATTATCTTCAAATGAATACTTTTAGAATGCGGTCTGAAAGACAAAGCCTCTTAATCGAATATGATTATCACCTACCCAGCGGGTATTAGACGTATGTTCATGTATTTATTGTACAAACTGTTGCACTTCAGCAAACACGCAGTCTTGACACATTAAATATAAGCTTCCGATGACAATAAGTTTAAACTTTCACGACAACTGTCAGGTTTAATATGTAAAAGGTTTTTATTAGTCAGATTTTTTACGTAGTGATATTTTTACGTTGCTTAATAGCGCTATAAGAATTAACGATAAGCAGAAATTAAACTGTGCAAAAACATAAATTCTGATATAAAACGTTCTAAGACTAAAACCAGTTCGTTAGTGAATCTGCCAGGAATCGAGCCTGGGGCGCCCGCTTGCTTGGCGTGAATGCTAACCATTAGAGTACAGCCGCCAACCTAGAATAAACATTAGTATAGGAATATGGTGATATTATTATTATTTTGTGTCTAGGAATCGGTGATATTAGTACTATTTTGTGTCTAGGAATCGGTGATATTAGTACTATTTTGTGTCTAGGAATCGGTGATATTAGTACTATTTTGTGTCTAGGAATCGGTGATATTAGTACTATTTTGTGTCTAGGAATCGGTGATATTAGTACTATTTTGTATCTAGGAATCGGTTATATTAGTACTATTTTGTGTCTAGGAATCGGCGATATTAGTACTATTTTGTGTCTACGAACCGGTGATATTAGTACTGTTTTGTGTCTACGAATTGGTGATATTAGTACTATTTTGTGTCTAGGAATCGATGATATAAGTACTATTTTGTGTCCAGAAATCGGTTATATTAATACTATTTTGTGTCTAGGAATCGGTGATATTAGTACGATTTTGAGTCAAGGAATCGGTGATATTAGTACTATTTTGTGTCTACGAATCGGTGATATTAGTACTATTTTGTGTCAACGAATCGATGATATTAGTACTATTTTGTGCCTAGAAATCGTTTATATTAAAAAAAAATTGTGTCTAGGAATCGATGATATTAGTACTAGTTTGTGTCTAGGAATCGGTGATATTAGTACTATTTTGTATCTACGAATCGGTGATATAAGTAATATTTTGTGTCTACGAATCGGTGATATAAGTACTATTTTTTGTCTACGCATCGGTGATATTAGTAAAATTTTGTATCTACGTATCGGTGATATAAGTAATATTTTGTGTCTACGAATCGGTGATATAAGTACTATTTTGTGTCTATGAATCGGCGATATTGGTACAGTTTTGTGTCTAGGAATCGTTGATATTAGTACTATTTTGTGTCTACGAATCGGTGATATTAGTACTATTTTGTATCTACGAATCGGTGATATTAGAACTATTTTGTATCTACGAATCGGTGATATAAGTACTATTTTGTGTCTAGAAATCAGTTATATTAATACTGTTTTGTGTCTAGGAATCAGTGATATAAGTACTATTTTGTGTCTAGGAATCGGTGATATAAGTACTATTCTGTGTCTAGGAATCGGTGATATTAGTACTATTTCGTGTCAACGAATCGGTGATATAAGAACTATTTTGTGTCTAGGAATCGATGACATTAGTACTATTTTGTGTCTAGAAATCGTTTATATTAATACAATTTTGTGTCTAGGAATCGGCGATATAAGTACTATTTTGTGTCTACTAACCGGTGATATAAGTACTGTTTTGTGTCTACGAATCGGTGATATTAGTACTATTTTGTGTCTAGGAATCGATGATATTAGTACTATTTAGTGTCTAGAAATCGGTTATATTAATACTATTTTGTGTCTAGGAATCGGTGATATTAGTACTATTTTGAGTCTAGGAATCGGTGATATTAGTACTATTTTGTGTCAACGAATCGATGATATTAGTACTATTTTGTGCCTAGAAATCGTTTATATTAAAAAAAAATTGTGTCTAGGAATCGATGATATTAGTACTAGTTTGTGTCTAGGAATCGGTGATATTAGTACTATTTTGTATCTACGAATCGGTGATATAAGTAATATTTTGTGTCTACGAATCGGTGATATAAGTACTATTTTTTGTCTACGCATCGGTGATATTAGTAAAATTTTGTATCTACGAATCGGTGATATAAGTAATATTTTGTGTCTACGAATCGGTGATATAAGTACTATTTTGTGTCTATGAATCGGCGATATTGGTACAGTTTTGTGTCTAGGAATCGTTGATATTAGTACTATTTTGTGTCTACGAATCGGTGATATTAGTACTATTTTGTATCTACGAATCGGTGATATTAGAACTATTTTGTATCTACGAATCGGTGATATAAGTACTATTTTGTGTCTAGAAATCAGTTATATTAATACTGTTTGGTGTCTAGGAATCAGTGATATAAGTACTATTTTGTGTCTAGGAATCGGTGATATAAGTACTATTCTGTGTCTAGGAATCGGTGATATTAGTACTATTTCGTGTCAACGAATCGGTGATATAAGAACTATTTTGTGTCTAGGAATCGATGACATTAGTACTATTTTGTGTCTAGAAATCGTTTATATTAATACAATTTTGTGTCTAGGAATCGGCGATATAAGTACTATTTTGTGTCTACTAACCGGTGATATTAGTACTGTTTTGTGTCTACGAATCGGTGATATTAGTACTATTTTTTGTCTAGGAATCGATGATATTAGTACTATTTTGTGTCTAGGAATCGATGATATTAGTACTATTTAGTGTCTAGAAATCGGTTATATTAATACTATTTTGTGTCTAGGAATCGGTGATATTAGTACTATTTTGAGTCTAGGAATCGGTGATATTAGTACTATTTTGTGTCTATGAATCGGTGATATTAGTAATATTTTGTGTCGATGAATCGGTGATATTAGTACTATTTTTTGTCTACGCATCGGTGATATAAGTAAAATTTTGTATCTACGAATCGGTGATATTGGTACTATTTTTTGTCTACGCATCGGTGAAATAAGTAAAATTTTGTATCTAGGAATCGTTGATATTAGTACTATTTTGTATCTACGAATCGGTGATATTAGTACTATTTTGTATCTACGAAACGGTGATATTAGAACTATTTTGTATCTACGAATCGGTGATATTAGTACTATTTTTTGTCTACGCATCGGTGATATAAGAAAAATTTTGTATCTAGGAATTGTTGATATTAGTACTTTTTTGTATCTACGAATCGGTGATATTAGCACTATTTTGTATCTACGAATCGGTGATATTAGTACTATTTTGTGTCTAGGAATCGTTGATAATAGTATTTTTTTGTGTCTAGGAATCGGTGATATTAGTACTATTTGGTGTCTACGAATTGGTGATATTAGTACTATTTTGTATCTTCGAATCGGTGATATTAGAACTATTTTGTATCTACGAATCGGTGATATTAGTACTATTTTGTGTCTAGAAATCAGTTATATTAATACTATTTTGTATCTAGAAATCAGTGATATTAGTACTATTTTGTGTCTAGGAATCGGTGATATTAGTACAGTTTTGTATCTACGAATTGGTGATATTAATACTATTTTGTGTCTACGAATCGGTGATATTCGTATAAGTACTATTTTATGTCATTGGTACTATTTTGTGTCGACGAATTGGGATATTAGTATTGTTTTGTGTCTACGAATCGGCGATATTAGTACTATTTTGTGTTTACGAACCGATGATATTAGTACTGTTTGGTGTCTACGAACCGGTGATATTAGTACTGTTTTGTGTCTACGAATCGGAGATATTAGTACTATTTTGTGTCTACGAATCGGTAATATTAGTAATGTTTTTTGTCTACGAATCGGTGATATTAGTACTATTTTGTGTCGACAAATCGGTCATATCAGTACTATTTTGGTCGACAAATCGGTGATATCAGTTCTATTTTATGTCTACGAATCGGTGATATTAATACTACATATTTAGTATCTACAAATTCTACGAATGAAATTGTAGATTTATCAGTACTATTTTGTGTCTACGAATATTCCTTGTATAATAAATGTTTCAAATTGAAAAACTTTTTTTTATGTAATATGAATATTTTAATTTTTTTATATTTTGACTGCACTATATATGTTTCTTAAATTTTTTTTTGTAAATCATATGTGGCTTAAAACAGGCCTACGCCTAGTTAAGCAAGCAAGTAATTGGTATATTTAATTTTAAAAAATATTTTGTATTTTTATTTAAATCTGTAAAATCAAAATTACTATAATATAGTTTATCAAACAAATGTAGAAGCTTTGTAATTTAATATTCAATATAAAATACAAACCCAACAATGGTTAGTTTTATTCATACCGGATTCAGATAAATTTGAAAACATTGTACTTGTTACGTGGAAAAAGTTAGAAACACGAAGTCAAAATAATTTAAATATTTAAAACTGAATACTATATCTTATGCAATCAAAATATCGTGAAGCACGCATATCATCTAACGTTATTCACAAAGTGTTAAAACTAACAAAGCAACTATATAGTTAATAATTTTCATCCGATAGTAATAAGCTAAAATGATGTACAACATTTAATTGATATCAAATTGACCTCAAATAAAACATGCATCGGAAAAAGAACATTAATATTTAGCAATAAATTATTTTACGATTGAATACTTTCGAGAAGTAACAGACGGTACGATGTATTTCAGTATTAGAGTTCAGAAAATCTAGGATGAGTCTATGACAGTTCACAAATTTGCCCCAATACAACCTTGTAACGACGTTCAGTAATTTTAATTATTTTATCAACTTTAATATAAGCCTCGATTCTAATAAATAGCAAGTTATTTAGGTAAATACATTACATAACACTAACAATAATGACAAATTAATAAATTTTGTCACAAATTAGCAAAAATGTGGCAGTTTGTTAAAATCAAATAATATTTGGTGACGTTTGTCAAAAGTCACTAACTACGTTTGTCTGCATTGACAAGGGATGGGGTATTCGATAATTGGATTTTTGATTTTTTTTTATACATAAATCGTAATTAGTATTAATCCATAGTGTATTAATACTATTTAAAGATATTTGGCCTATTTAAAGATACATACAAATCATACAATACATTAGAAAGTCAGTATAGTGAAAATCAGGAATTAAAACGTCAGTTTAGAGAAAAACAATTGTTCGATTTATACAAAAACTATTCGATTTGTAAAAAAAAAACGATTTTACCCCATCCCTTTGTCACATGACGTTTTGAACGTCGCACGGTTCATTCTAGACTTTCTGAATTATACTATAGAGTTGTAGCAATAAATAGTATATTATTCGAATTCTCACGTACTCAAATTGCATCGATTGGATTATAGTGACTTTGCTGCAGTCTCGAACTTATTTGGAGACAGTTTTAAAACATAAAGTTGTCTCTAGAAGCGTTTTGATTGATACAAACCGATCATAAATCTGGCGCCATAACGTGATGTATATTGTATATTTTCTCTCAAACTTTCAACACAATTTTCCAGTCGGGGTAGGTAGAAAAAACAGAGCGCCAGACTTTATTTTCACGATAGACATTTTTCACTTATTCTACATCCAAACCCCTTCTCGTTCGTTCCTTCAAAATATCAGTCTCTAGAAGTATTTTTGTTGATTCGGTATTGTTTTTTTTTTCTCAAACTTTCCACGCAATTTCCCAGTCGAAGTAGGTAGAAAGAACAAAACGCCAAAAAAATTTCGTGACACAATTTTTTTTATCTCCTTTATCCAAACACCTAATCATACAACGCGTACGACCTCTCACTTTTTACATTTCCTTCTTTTAAAATATAACTTACTTGATACTACCATATTTTAAAATATAATTTTACTTGATACTACCATATTTTAAAATATAATTTACTTGATACTAACATATTTTAAAATATAATTTACTTGAAACTACCATATTTTTCTTAGTTTTCTATTTTCCCGTCTACCACTCACATTTGCGCTGTATATTTACTTTGTTAGTCATTCTTTATTCAATCGTTCTACATACTCACACCCTCTCAGGTTGCTCATCCCTTATCAAAAATTTTCAAGATCTCATCATCAAAGGAGCACAAACAAGACTCTTGTTTGTGTTCCCCTGATAATGAGGTGAAAGGCTTGAAACCGGAAGGGTTATACCGTTACAAAAAAGGGAATAAACATTGTTTAATAAATTTTGTCTATAAATAAACCTCATATATGGGCTCAATTTATTAAATGTAATTATATAACGGTATTCATTAGGGACTTGAAAAAAACGATAAGTGTGTATTATAAATAAAAATGAAAAATAAAAGAAAGAGAACTTTAAAAAAATCAAAAGAGGATTGAACCATTTTTTTAACCTGGCGAGTTTATTGCTATGTGGCAATCTCTTCCAACCAACCAGAAAGATGTTTTAAAGGGGCCTAAGTTAAAACTAGACTAGAATCCCATTTTTTAATAATCTGGGTTCCATCGGGGATCGAACCCGCAACCTCCAGATCGACAGACAAGCATCTTACCACCAGGCAACGGAGGTCATCATTGAACTGGAAACGAGAACAGGAACTTCAAAAAGGACTGGAACTGGAGAAACTCACGGGAAATTAAACGAGGTTAAACGGAGGGGGAGAAATCAACACGGTTTTAAAACTATGAGAAAACACAAGTGTAAAAGATTCACGAATGAGTTTTACTATACAGTGAAACCTCAATTGATCGTTCCTTAAACAATCATTTATCCGTAAGTATCGTTTTTTTTTTCAAATCGTTAATCGTTAGTCAAAATATTAAAACCATATTTCATATAAATAAACTATAATAACGACACTACTTAACAATGCTCGGAACATCCAAGATGCACGTGTTTCTACTGCTGCCGCTTCTGCCACCCACACTGAAGACGATAGGGGGGGCGTAAGGTTGAAGTGGAAGAAGTTGTCGAATAAGATCCGTCCCATGTAACATCGTTTTCGGAAGCATGCATGACAGTCGAAAAATTTCGAACTTTTTTTATTCCAAGACAATAAAGATGCCAAAAAGAAATGCCATTTCCAGCATGGAAAAAATGCTGTTTACTTTTGGAAATATAAACGCTAAAAAACAAATGACGATAGAAGACTATTATAATTATATAAAAAAAAACAAATGACGATAGAGGACTATTATGATTATATAAAAAACAAATAATGATAGAAGACTATTATGGTTATATAAAAACCAATGACAATTGAAGACTTTTATATGTAATTGTATAAAAAAACAAATTACGATAGAAGACTATTATAATTATATAAAAAAACAAATTACGTAGACTACTTTAATTATATAAAAAACAAATGACAATTGAAAACTATTATAATCATATAAAATACAAATGACGATAGAAGACTATTATAATTATATAAAAAAACAAATGATGATAGAAGACTATTATAATTATATAAAAAACAAATGACGATAGAAGACTATTATACATATATAAAAAACAAATGACGATAGAAGACTATTATAATTATATAAAGAACAAATGACTATAGAAGACTATTATAATTATATAAAAAACAAATGATGATAGAAGACTATCATAATTATATAAAAAAATGACGATAACAGACTATTATAATTATATCAAAAACAAATGACGATAGAAGACTATTGTAATTATATAAAAAACAAATGACGATAGAAGACTATTATAATTATATAAAAAACAAATGATGATAGAAGACTATTATAATTATATAAAAAACAAATGACGATAGAAGAATATTACCCTACCAATCTTAATCTTATCATATACTCTGTTATCCACATCCAATAAATATTATAAGTAATCATGCAAACCAATGTTAAGCTTATC
This sequence comes from Odontocerum albicorne, assembly GCA_949825065.1. NCBI lineage: Eukaryota > Metazoa > Arthropoda > Insecta > Trichoptera > Odontoceridae > Odontocerum > Odontocerum albicorne. The sequence goes on along the minus strand of OX463846.1, from coordinate 2,100,438 downwards.
AAAGTTAACCATACCATGTTCAATGTTATCTACATCCAATAAATATTATAACTTATCAATGTTAACCATATCATGTACTATGTTATCTACATCCAATAAATATTAGTGTTATCACGTGTATGTCAAACTTAACTCAATGTATTATGTTTAAATTTATTATCTTGGAATCATCAGGAATGATTACTATCCAAATTCAATAAAGATTTCATATCACTAAATGGAAGTAAACAACGAACGAGACATTCCAAATAGTCGCCTAATATCGATTTGACCTTACAAAGGGCACCGACAACATACTCGACCAAAATTCCTTCTTAATTATCTAAGGGTACGTTATCGGAAGACGCTTCGCTTTAAATAGGATATCATATCAGAGGCAGCAATCATTATTCAAAAAGCCACTACGATGTTAACATCATCGTTATTATTACTTCCACAATACTGTTATTATTATACTTCAATGTAATTCAACGATTGTACAAATAAAATTACACAATTGAAATTCTAAAAGTGTTTTCGTTGCAAAAGGCCATAACACTAAACATTTTCGTATATAACAATATTTTTTCATATATTCCCGTATTTATCGTTGAAGTCCCTTCAAAAACTATACCTATATATAGAGGTTTCACTGTACCTGGAAAATATTTGCAATATCGGATATACATAATTTCTTTACAGTAAACAAAAAAATATATAAATATTGTCTCGCAGACCATAAAGAGAAATTAATTTCAAAATTGCGAAATACATAAAATACTTTTTGTGATCTAAAAAATGTTTTATTTGACACCGTAAATCTAGTCGCAAAGTTATTACGTAAAATTGCAATATTATGCGAATAATAAATAGTGAAATTTAAATATCTCGCCATGTAGTATTTTAGAAATCCATTAAAAAAAATTTATGAACTTGATCTGGTATATTCTTAGCTTTATAGTGGGTGACTATTTTTATTTGATGCAATTACTTCAAAGAGACGATTATATTCAACAAAACAGAGGTGCCATAAAATGTCTCTATTCAGTTCGGTCCACAGCCCGGCACTAATATATGGAACGCAATAAACAATATTGGAGACTCGTGGGCTGAAATAAAAGAGTCAACAATTAAAGGTTCCTGGAAACAATTATGCCCACAAATGATGAGTGATTTTATAAATTCTGAAGAAACTCCGGAAACTATCACAGATGAAATAGTTAGCCTAATGAATGAACTAAACTTGGACGTCAACAACGAAGATGTTAATGAGTCGATTGAATCTCACTCAGTACCTCTGTCAAATGAATACTTAATTCAGCAACAAGAGTTAAGTGTAATACGAGTACACAATGAAAGTGAGAAAGAAGAGGCTGATAAAATCGTCAAGACTTTAACAATCAAAAATATGAATGAAGCCTTCATGCATCTTGACAAATTTGTGACATCATGGAACAATATGATCCCAATGGAGAACGTATAATAGGTTAGTCAAAAAGTTTTGAAAGCGACATCTATGGAGCAGTAGAAAACCAAAATTTCTACGATATTTTAATATTTCATTTTTCATAAGAACGTGCTCAAAATTTCATTTCAATCTGTCAATTCATTTTTTGTTTACAAGCCATTTGAAGTTGACGTGTCAGTGTATTTTTTAACAATGGAAAAATCCGAATATCGTGCAGTGATTAAATTCTTTGTTTTGGAAGATTTATCGGCTACTGAGATCCATGCAAAGATGGTGAAAGTATTAAAGGAGTCTTCTCCTTCATTTCCAACCGTTCACCGATGGGTTTTGGAGTTTAAACGTGGCCGTACAAGCGTTGAAGACGATCCACGCTCAGAACGTCCAAAAAGTGCATCACCACCAGAAATCATAGCGAAAATACAGGATATGGTTTTGGAAGATCATCGATCGACTGTGGATGTGATAGCTGACACCATAGGCATCTCACATGGAACAACATGGCATATTTTGGCTGAAGTTTTGGGTTTCAAAAAACTGTGTGCACAATGGGTGCCGCATTTGCTAGCAATGCAACAAAAACACGTTCGAATGCGACTTTCTGAGCAACATTTGGAGCAATTTCGAAAGGATAAAAAGAATTTTCTGCGTCGATTCATCACTATGGATGAGACTTGGGTCTACCACCATGATCCTGAATCAAAACAAGAGGCTAAGAAGTGGTGTGAATCAGGCACTTTGGCTCCGAAGCGAGTTCGTGTCCAGAAATCGGCCAAGAAGGTGTAAGCGTCAGTTTTTTGGGATGCAAAAGGATTTTATTGATAGATTATCTCCAAACTGGTAAGACAATCAACTCTGATTATTATTGTGATCTTTTGGACCAGTTGGATGAAAAAAGACCCGGTTTGCAGAAGAAAAAAAAATTTTTTCATCAAGACAATGCACCTGCTCACACAGCTCAAAAAACCATCGCGAAAATCAGTGAATTGGGGTACGAATTGTTGCAGCATCCATCCTATTCGCCAGATTTAGCTCCCTCTGACTTCTGGCTGTTCTCACACCTCAAAAAATTCATTCGTGGAAAGCATTTTTCATCAAACTAAGAGGTTATAGCCGTCGTAGAGGAGTATTTTGCAGGCCTTCCAGAAAGTCACATCCGTGATGGGACAACAAAGTTGGAAGATCGTTGGACCAAGTGTATTGATCTTATGGGAGACTATATTGAGCAATAAAAGTGATTTCCCCCCAAAAAAAATGTATTTTCATTTCCGCTTTCAAAGCTTTTTGACTAACCTAATATCTCAAGTACTAAGCTTTTTGACTAACCTAATATCTCAAGTAAGTGGCTCAGCAGGGTTCACATGTCTGTGACATCTGTGGGAGGAATCGTGCGTCCAGTATCGGGCTGTTTTCTTACAGAAGATCACATGATCGACGTGGAAGAGCAGTTAAAGATTGACGTTGGATTGGCAAAGAGATCATCGACTACGAGGCCCGGCAACTACGACGGCGTACTTTCATAAGACTTTGGCTGTTCATAGGAGCAAAGTCAAGAAATTGTTCTTTTAGGGATGAATTGATCGAATCGTTCAAGTTTTCTTTATTATATGATATCCTTCCATTGTATGTCAAAGTGGAATTTTATTTGTTATTTTTAAACCTTTGGTATCAAAAACGTCGTTTGACTGTTGAGTAAGAATAATAATAATAATAAAAGGACAATTTATATAGCGCCATTTAGAAAGCAGACTCTCCCCAAGGGCGCACTAACTTGGTATCCGAACCCACTTAAGTTGAATGTAAAGACATGAAAGTTTTAGCTGTGGCTATTAGATTAGGATCTCCCCGTATCTACATATATTTAGATAAACATATTTAGTAAGAAAACCACAGAAAAACCACCAAATGAAGGCATACTGCAAAGAAAACTTTGAAAAGTTTTCAAAATAGTAACATATTTGGGTTTAGATCTAGTGTAGTCTATGTGTGTAGTGTTCATATATAATCATGAATTTAGATAAGTCTTCCCAAAAAGGGGTGTCTTCAAGTGATTCCTAAAGCTGCAAACATCACGTAATCTCGAACACTAAGAGTTAGACCACTATACGCCACAGAACCAGCAATGGTAAAAGCTCATAATACCTTATTGGATCATTTCGAAACAATTATTGATAGGATTCCACAATACAAATATATATACATCACTACCTCAATACGTGACATCAAATACCAACCACCCTGTATCCCTGTGCAGTTATAGAACATATTCCTACACATAACCATTTCCTAATTCTAAAAACAAATGGAAAAATGCAATGCATAAAATCATCTTTTCCTAAGAGCTAAGAAGTTTCACTTCTACCGCGCGAGAGTCTCACGCATCTGTTTTTTTTTCATAACGTTTAAATCATATTTCGAAACGTTATAAAAAATGCAGGTTTTTTTATTGCCCCGAGTATTCCGCAACCCGATTAATGCAATGAAAGAGTCTACTGTACTTGTTCCTTTCTACTTGCAAAAATACTCATAGTTTGTATAAGAAATAAAATACTGTTTATGAAATTTTCTTACCTTTGCATTTTCTGGCCCTGTCACACTATTGTGTTCTAATCCGAGAACTACACAAAGCCACAGCGTGAGGAGGAACGATCTGATGGTTCTATGAAGTATTGACATTATTTATTTTTATATTTATTATACTTTTACTAGAACTTCTTAGCTGTCTCTTCGAAGACTTTTCATTCAGAAGATTCTTCACAGCACTTGCACCATATCTTATGAAAAAACATCACTTTTTTACTTTTATCAGAGAAGTTATAATTATTCAAACTACTAAAAATGTGCTTGTTAAGTTGATAAATCTGAAACAAAAAGAAATAAAAGTGCTTTTTAGTGATTTAAATATTAAATATTTCATTCTCACAAGACATATCAGTTTATATTTTGTCATTCTCACAAGATATATCAGTTTATATTTTGTCATTCTCACAAGATATATCAGTTTATATTTTGTCATTCTCACAAGATATATCAGTTTATATTTTGTCATTCTCACAAGACATATCAGTTTATATTTTGTCATTCTCACAAGATATATCAGTTTATATTTTGTCATTCTCACAAGATATATCAGTTTATATTTTGTCATTCTCACAAGATATATCAGTTTATATTTTGTCATTCTCACAAGACATGTCAGTTTATATTTTGTCATTATCACAAGATATATCAGTTTATATTTTGTCATTCTCACAAGATATATCAGTTTATATTTTGTCATTCTCACAAGATATGTCAGTTTATATTTTGTCATTCTCACAAGATATGTCAGTTTATATTTTGCCATTTTCACAAGATATATCAGTTTATATTTTGTCATTCTCACAAGACATGTCAGTTTATATTTTGTCATTCTCACAAGATATATCAGTTTATATTTTGTCATTCTCACAAGATATATCAGTTTATATTTTGTCATTCTCACAAGATATGTCAGTTTATATTTTGTCATTCTCACAAGATATATCAGTTTATATTTTGTCATTCTCACAAGATATATCAGTTTATATTTTGTCATTCTCACAAGATATATCAGTTTATATTTTGTCATTCTCACAAGATATGTCAGTTTATATTTTGTCATTCTCACAAGATATATCAGTTTATATTTTGTCATTCTCACAAGACATGTCAGTTTATATTTTGTCATTCTCACAAGACATATCAGTTTATATTTTCTCATTATCACAAGACATGTCAGTTTATATTTTGTCATTCTCACAGGACATATCAGTTTATATTTTCTCATTATCACAAGATATATCAGTTTATATTTTCTCATTCTCACAAGATATATCAGTTTATATTTTCTCATTCTCACAAGACATATAAGTTTATATTTTGTCATTCTCACAAGATATATCAGTTTATATTTTGTCATTCTCACAAGACATATCAGTTTATATTTTGTCATTCTCACAAGATATATCAGTTTATATTTTGTCTGCCTCACAAGACATGTCAGTTTATATTTTGTCTGACTCAAAATTTCAGACGTCGTTTCCTCACAATTTTAAAGTGGAATGAAACAACGTGACTCACTTATTAAAGGAAACTTCGACAAATTTGCATAAGATGTTGACTCATATAATTGCATATCGTAAAGACTTAAATGAGATGTTCTTACTCCAGGGATCGTAAATATCGTCGAAGCTGATTAAATTTTCACCATCCCTAGAGTAAAAACTTTTTTTGCCCATTTGGCTCCCATAACATACAATGGGGTGCCGAATTCAATAAAGACAAAAGGAGGAAAACAATTTAGACAGTCGATCGGAGCGTAGTTGTTATTGCGACAGAAGTTTGAATGCTTGTACTTGCAAGACAAATAACTTGTAGCAAAGGTTTGTGTGAGCTCTTGAGTGTTGTGTTTTTATTGTTTTTTTATGATTATGTACGGTATATTGTGGGATGTTTTGGTCTGTCTGCAGTGATGAAGTGTGAGGAGTTTGATTCGCGTGATATATTCATCTGTAATTGAGTGTCACTGTTTGTCAGGTTGATGAGAATGTGCAACGGAGTTTTATATAATAAAAAATTGGATAGAAATATCGATGATTTTTTTCATTATACATGTCCTCAGTGAGATACAGGCAAAAGCCTAGTTTACTGGGGACACGACAAATGAAAGGCAACAAACCCAGATCCATTTAAATTGTGTGTCCAAATTAAATTACCTGTTGTTTTTTTCGCAAATTATGTATATTTCTTGTCATCTGTAAAATAAGTAAATAAAATATGTACATATTTATTTTGTTTTACTTTTTGTAAGCTTTAAATAAATAAATATAAGATTTTGCCATTTGTTTTATCAAACACTGTATATTCCAGTTTAACGGTATAACCCTACCGGTTTCAAGGCTTACACCTCATCATCGGGAGAGGACAAACAAGTCTTGTATGTGCTCCCCTGATGATTATGTGAAAGCTTTGAAACCGTTAGGGTAATACTGTTTCAAAAATTGGAATAAACAGTGTTTGATAAAACAAATTACAATATTGCAATTTATTTTTATCAAACACTGTTTATTCCACTTTTTTGTAACGGTATAACCCTACCGGTTTCAAGGTTTTCACTTCATCTTCAGGGGAGCACAAACAAGAATAAATTCTTACTTTTTCTATCGATGATGCCAAATTCTTACATATCAGTAGTAACGGAAATAAATTGGACAGATTAGAGGCCCTAGAAATTTCTAAGTCTGTACATCGATCCGAACATCTGGTGAACAGTTATATCCCGAAAATCTCTCCGCTCTTGGCCAAAATCGTCCCATGCCTCCCTCACCCCTCAGCCTCCAACCGTTGAAGCGTGTTTATTGGTACCAGTTCGAACAGAATTAAGTCTTGTTTGTGCTCCCTTGAAGATGAGGTGAAAGCCTTGAAACCGATAGGGTTATACCGTTACAAAAAAAGTGGAATAAACAGTGTTTGATAAAAATAAATTACAATGTTTTTAAACCTCCACAACGTTAATGCCTTAACTATAAACAACAAATTACAATATATTTAAACCTCTACAATGTTAATGCCTTAACTACAAATAAAATGTAAATATAAGGTTTGTTGAGTTTGTATTTTATTTTTTCCTGATTTTGTCTTTAAACTTCGTATGAAATTGGGTTTAACCTGGTTAGGTAAGCCATTAATCAATAAATATAAGGTGCAATAAATCGATTTAAAGTTAAACGGTCTAAAGTAAAAGTTTGTATTTTCTCAGCATTAAATAAATGTATGCGAAGTGGGGCAAATCCTGAAACTACCTGCTGTAAACATGAAGCAACATTGTTTATGTTTATGGATACATAGTCCATGCATCGGCTGCAGACTCTTTCTAAATAATATAATGCTTTGCGAAACTGAAATTTCACATTCGAGGAAGTACCGATAACGTTACGAATTATCGAAGTAAAGTTCAGCGTATTGAGTTTTATATCTTAATATAATATTACGCAAACTCGAAACCTTTCTTTACCATCGCATATGTGTGCAAAATTTTTTTTTTCATTTTTGTGTCCTCGATTTGTAGATTATAATTTAACGATGAATACTATTTCAATTCATTGAATGTCGTTTGCCAATATTTACTCGAGTGTCCAATTTTTGATACATGCGTTGCAAAAGCATAAATTAGAGCAGTGTTTCCTAAATGCTTTTTCGTTACACGTTCAAGGGTAAAAATATTTATGTTACAAAACTAATATAAAATTAAAACATCTTCACTTCGTTTTATTTCTACCACTTTATTTTTTACATATCACACTGCATTTCAACACTTGTTGACAAGAACTGATGTTATGGCCTTTTGCAAACGAAAACACTTTTAGAATTTCAACTGTGTAATTTTATTTGTATAATCGTTGAATTACATTAAAGTATAATTTTAACAGTATTGTGGAAGTAATAATAACGATGAAGTAAACATCGTAGTGGCTTTAAGAATAATGATTGCTGCCTCTGATATGACGTCTTATTTAAAGCGAAGAGAACGTACGCACGACCCTTAGATATTTAAGAAGGAATTTGTCGGGTATGTTATCGTTGCCCTTAAGGTCAAATCGATATCAGGCGATTATTTGGGATGCCTCGTTTGCTTTTTACTTCCATTTAGTGATATGAAATCTTTATTGAAGTAAGCAGCTCCTGATAATTCCAACAGATAATAAATTTAAACAAAATCCATTGAGTTAAGTTTGACATACACGTGATAACACTTATATTTATTGGATGTACATAACATAGTACATGATATGGTTAACATTGATAAATTATAATATTTATTGGATGTAGATAACATTGAACATGATATGGTTAACATTGATAAGCACATTGGTTTGCATGATTACTGATAATATTTATATGTGGATAACAGAGTATATGATAAGATTAACATTGGTAAGGAAACATTACACTGAAGTATGTGTTAAATACATCTTTATGTGTGTTGTATATGGTAAAATAAAGCTAAAGTGTCCATATTATTTGTTGTTTATGGTTCTAAGGGGAAATAGAGTTAGAAGCGAAGAAGGGGATAGATTTAATTAATTATTTGTGATATTTTTGTATTGTTTATTTGCCTCATATATGTATATTTTGATGGTTTTTAAATGCTTTATTGTGTAATATGTGTATTTAATAGTTTTATGTTTATTAGGTGTGGAAAAAGTGGGCATTTGTTATTAAGTGTTCAGAGAACTCAGAAAAAATATTCTTTTTTTTCATTCAAAGGTATCCAACCATTCTCAGGAGCATCACATTGTTTTCAAAATTTTATACGAAGGACTTCAACCTTACACAAAAAACAAAACCCCATTGCACATTCTCATCAACCTGACAAACAGTGACACTCAATTACAACTGGAAACATCGTGCGAAATCAAACTCCTCACACATCATCACTACAGAAATACCAAAAATGTTCATCCCATAATATACCGCACACAATCATAAAAATATACAGACATACAAATATAAACAAACAAAATTAAAACTACAAAAAGAGACCCACACTCACGAGCTCACACAAATCTTTTCCACACGTCACATATTAACTTCACCAATTTATTTGTGAAGTATTGACGACCTTCATGGCATGGTGGATAAGATGCTTGTCAACACACCTACTCGAAGAAGTTGCGGGTTCGATACTTTTTGTATTCCGGAGAAATTTACTTATGTGATAATAGTTTTATTTGTGAAATATTTACTACATATTCGTAAAATATTGACGACGAGATTACGTGAATATGTATCCATGCATATAAACGATTGCGTTATTTCCCTGTCGCAGTAAACAAAACGGACCGAACGCCAGATTTTTCTATCTCAATACATACTCTTAGCGTCCTCTACATCCATTCACCTTCTCATACAAATTCTACGATTTTTTTGACTTTCAATGTATCCTTTCTGTTGTAATGTATATCTGCCAATGTTAATATGCTAATTTTATCATATACCATACACTTATCCACTTCCTTTAATTATTATAAGTTATCGTGCACACCAATGTTAAGCTTATCAATGTCGTAATGTATCCCTACCAATATTATCTTATCATATACTCTTATCCACTTCCAATATATCATACTAAACCAATGTCAACCATATCTGTACTATGTAATCTAGAACCTATAAATATATGTGTTATCACATGTATATCAACTTAACTCAATGTATTATATTTAAATTTATTATCTTGTTGGCGGTTATCTATCCAAATTCAATAAAGATTCGGTATCACTAAATAGAAGAAAACTGCGAACGAAATAAATCGCCTGATATCGATTTGACCTTAAGGGCAAAGATAACATACCCGAAACATTCCTTTTTAATCTATCGAAGCGTGCGTATGGTTATCTTTGCTTTAAATAGGACGTCATATCAGAGGCAGCTTTCATTATTCTTAAAGCCACTACGATGTTAACATCATCGTTATTATTACTTCTATAAATACTGTTAATATTGTACTTCAATGTAATTCAACCATTATACAAATAAAATTACACAGTTGAAATTCTAAAAGTGTTTTCGTTGCAAAAGGCCATAACACTATGTATCCGATTTTTGTTTATATTAAACCCCGTTACTCATTCTCATCAACCTGACAAACAGTGACACTCGATTATATATGTATACATCACGCGAAATCAAACTCCTCACACTTCATCACTTCAGACAGACCAAAACATTCATACCACAATATATCACACACAAAGTTTAAAATCAACCCTTTCGCGACACTTGAGTCAAAGTAGACTTCAAATGGACTTGAGTGATATTATTTATGGTAACCATACATTAGACTAGTAGCTGTATTGCAAGTAGAATGTAATCTAGAAAATTTCTAAAAAAATCGAACCTGCAATCTCCAGGCAACACTTACTCACGGAATACGCCATATTGTTCATTTCTAGTCACGGTTATTTTTTTTTTTTTTTCAAAACAGGCTTAGTCCAATTACTTTGAAAAATACAAGACATTAAAAAACAAGAAAAATTACATAGAAATTTTTTTTTAAATTATATAAAATAAAAAAGAATGCATATGCATACATACTAGTATATACACACAAGCATATGATACACATATATTCGCAGTCACTTAAGTATGTTGCTGAGTGTTTTCTAACGCGCTCAATCTAAAGAGAAAATTTACTTTTGCTTTTGGTAATGTGATATGAAATATGTCAATATCCGAAGCAGTCCCGTTCAGAAGAGTTAAGGCCCTTGCAACAGGCATAGCGGCTGGAAGACCCGTTCTTGAGTATGTTATTGAGAACAGTTCTTGCCGGGCGCAGTCTAGTGTAATTGTTAGGAACATTTAACGCTAATAATCTTTGTAGTAATGTTGGACAGCTCACAACTCCTCGAACGAGTTTGACAACGTATACCAGGAGACGCAGATCTCTTCTTACGCTCAAGGAGTTATACCCGAGCATGCCCAGCAGAAACTGAGTAGAATATAGCCATGGATAGACACCGAACTCTCTCGATATGCGAAGCTAACCACATATCTGGGGTTCTATATAATAAAAATAAAGGTTTATTGTATGAAATTATATTTTGAAGTCATCCATTCAAAATTGTATTTATTGAAATAAATATCAACAAATATTTTCCTGTTTAACTGAATAACAAGAATACAATGGGATAAAAGATTTTTATGTAATATATTACATATGGCATCTCATTAATCTTTCTCAAGGCAAACTTTTATTTCCTAATACAAATAAAGCCTTGTGAAAAATAACTAATGATCTAAGTCAGGACAATATTTAACGTAAATTGCCTGTTAAATAGTAAATAAAAATGACCTCAGTGGCCTTAGTAAAACGTCCATCTTCAGAACCTGGGTCGCAGGTCCGATTAGCGTTGTTATAATTTTTTAACTTCTTTAGACCTGTCGTCCATTGTAATGGACAAAGAGTTCAGATCCTGGGTCGCAGGTCCGATTAACGTTGTTATAATTTTTTTAACCTCTTAAGACCTGTCGTCTTTAGACCTGGTGTCCATTGTAATGGATAAAGAGTTCATGGGCACTTTGTAAATAGCTTTGTGGTACATTTATATTTTCTGATAAGAAATTAAAGTATTTTGGACTTAAACGTTTTGAGCGCCATCTATCTTAACTAATACGACATAATGTTGCATTTAATGGAAATAATACACTCACAAGCAAGAGCATTTTTTTTAATCTTAGAATTAATTCAGGTCTGAAGAGGTTAAAAAGGGTTCCGATCTGGTTTCCACTTAAAGTCTCTCATACATTTTTCTGGTTGATTGTAAGAGATTGCCACGTAACAATAAACCCACCAGGTTGTACTGTAGACGAAAGTGTTACATCGTACAATGCAAGTTTGAAAATATTTAAAACTAATGGTTTGTCAAATTACATACTTAAATATTACGTCAAACGAAATAAGTAGTGGTGTACACTCTGTATTGCCAGGAAGAAAAAATATCAAAGCAGACTTTCTGTCGAACGCAATCGAATATTTACTGACGTTCACTTATGAACTATTTCAAGAAGGTCTATTTAATTATATAAAAAAACATCTACAGTTTCACATAGTTTCAATTCTTCCTACTCGCAAGTAACTACCAAGACTGCCAACATTACGCAATATTGACAATCCTTGACAGATGTAAGAATTTCTAACGTGTATACGTATGTTATAAACGTAGATTAAACGTCGAATATTCATGGCAAATAGATGCTTCTTTGGTCTGAGAAAACATCTTATATCTCGGTTGTTGTCCAGAAGGACAAAACTTACCATTTACAAGACACTGCTACGACCTGTCCTCACATATGGGTCTGAATGCTGGGTATTGAGTAAGAAGAACGAATCTTCCCTTCTAATATTTGAAAGAAAAATACTCAGAAAAATATTCGGACCCATACAGGAAAATGGATCTTGGAGAGTGAGATATAATGAGGAGTTATACAGCATATACAAAGAGCCCAACATCATAAAATACATCAAAATTGGGAGGCTACGTTGGGCGGGGCATGTAGCAAGAATGGGAGAAGAGGAAATGCCTAACAAAGTACTCTTCTCCAAGCCCCAAGGAAGACGTAGCGTGGGTAGACCGAGGCTTAGGTGGATGGATGGGGTGCAGAATGATGCAAACGTGATTGGCATCAGGGGCTGGAGGAGTGCATCCCAGGATAGGGGGGAATGGCAGCGACTGCTGGAGGAGGCCGGGGCCCACAATGGGCTGTAGCGCCATTGATGATGATGATGATGATGATGATGATACGTATGTTATATTATACATAATATTATACTAGAGAGAAAGATGTATAGTTTAAACATTTCAACAGTATTTATTTATTTAAAATTACAATACTCAAATAAACATTCAATTTCAAGTATTTAAACTTGAACCAGCCACGTTTCCCTCGGTCTACCTCTGCCCAGTACACCTTGCACTTGTACTATATACTCTTTCATTCATCATTTATGATTTCATCAGTCATTAGCTCCACGTGCATAGTCCAGAATCGGAAAGAGCAGAGATTGTACGAGTAAAATTAAGTTATCATATTGAGAGTATATAGTATGTTGTCTCATCATCATCATCAATGGCGCTACAGCCCATTGTGGGCCCCGGCCTCCTCCAGCAGTCGCTGCCATTCCCCCCTATCCTGGGATGCACTCCTCCAGCCCCTGATGCCAATCACGTTTGCATCATTCTGCACCCCATCCATCCACCTAAGCCTCGGTCTACCCACGCTACGTCTTCCTTGGGGCTTGGAGAAGAGTACTTTGTTAGGCATTTCCTCTTCTCCCATCCCATATAGTATGTTGTCTGCCAATATAGTTTTAGAATTTGTGATAAGAGTATATTGAACATTTGGTTGTAGCGCTGTTATGACATCACTTTATAAGTCACTGATTTGCAGTAGATTAGAGTACGATTTAATTATTTGGATCCTGACTGGAATCCATAATTCTCTGATAGTTGAGCGATTACAAAACAGATTTCAGCTTACAAGTAGTATAGGTTTTATCCATGGTTCTATCTTACATTTCTTCTAATTGGTTTATTTGGATATTACTCCTTAAGCGTTAGAACAGATCTACGCACACGTTTATACATATTAAAATTGTTAACAGTAAAAATAGCAAACCCATTGTTGATTCACAAACTTTTGTTAAATGTACCACACAATTTTCACGCCATTGTGAATTATTATTGTTTTCGTTGTAATATTCACAAACTGGGCTATTAAGAGCATCACCACTCGCACACGGAATGACTTTGTTGAATGAATTTTCTAATATCTTCCACATCCCGGTGAATAAATTGAGAATTAAATTCCCTAATAAACTTTGTAGGCATAAGAAGCATTCTTTCTATTATTATTATGCTATGTTTCTTATTCTTCCCAGTGTCATGTCAGGTCCCCCCAACGTTGAATATCACCTGAAAGTAGACATCTTTGTCCCCGTCAGCCCGAAAAAGATCCCCGACGCTCCTTACACCAATATTCGACCCTCTATTTTGCCTTAGATGATCAGGTGCAGTAATTTGTGTTTTGCCCAAGTACATTACCCAACTAGGACACCTTTCGGAGTTTAATATTAGTCAGCAACTCTCTATCAACTTTGAATCTTTGAAGAACCCTTGTGCTGCTGACCATATCCGTCCAGGGTATCCGTAGCATTCTCCGGTGCATCCTCATGTCGAATGCTTCCTGTCTGTTCATACTGCCAACTTTGAGGGTCCATGATTCCACTCTTTGCAATAACACTGACCAAACGTAGCATTTGACTAACCGTTGTCGAAGTTTCAATGTTAGATTATCATCGCAGAATACGCTTCTCATTTTATTAAAAGCCACACGAGACGATTCAATTGTGCACTTGACTTCGGTTTCTGGATCGAGGTCTTCCACTAGGATACTTCCGAGGTATTTAAATAGTTCCACTCTTTCTATATCAGCACCGTTCAATGTAAGACGTGCTCCTGCGTAAACCATGAACACCATGAACTAAGTTTAACTCACGTTCATGTTCAGCCCCAGCCTCACACCGGCTTCATTAATTATATCTATAAGCGTTTAGACTTAATCATTTAATTTTTTTGTTATTATTTGATATTATAGGGTTAAATGTTAAATAAAATAAATAATTAAATTACACATGTCACGGGTCATGGGCATTCGTTTACATAATTCGTATTTATATTTGTCTCACGTAGTAAAGCTTTGTTATGATGTGTCTGCCAAAATGTTATTATTCTTCAAGGTTTATATTTTTTTTATCTAAACTGATGTCATCTCTTAACCGGACTCTGTAATATATCATTCCGTCTAGTTATGACTTATTTATGACTTAAGTAGAGCAACATTATTTGTTGCATGCGTCACTCTGAAATGCATTCACTATACTTAAGAAATTGTAGCACGGTTCCTATGACAGTTCACAAATTTGCCCCAATACAACCTTGTAACGACGTTCAGTAATTTTAATTATTTTATCAACTTTAATATAAGCCTCGATTCCAATAGCAAGTTATTTAGATAAATACATTACATAAAACTAACAATAGTGATAAATTAATACATCTTGTTACAAATTAGCAAAAAATATGTCAGTTTGTTAAAATCAAATAATATTTGGTGACGTTCGTCAAAAGTCACTACGTTAGTCTGCATTGGCTAGATATGGGGTATAGGATAATTCGATTTTTGATTTTTTTTATACCTAAAATTAAATGTTCGTAATTAGTATTAATTCATAGTGGGTCTTGGTCTATTTAAAGATAGATACAAATCATACAATACAGTAGAAAGTCAGTATAGTGATAATTAGGTATTAAAGCGTCAGTTTAGAGAAAAACAATTTTTCGGTTTATAAAAAAACTATTCGATTTGTAAAAAAACTATTTTACCCCATCCCTTTGAGACATGACGTTTCAAACGTCACAGGAACCATTCTACATTTTCCCAACTATACATCATTTACTTTCCTTAATTTTAAGCAATTCAAACACCATCCATTATATAAATCAACTTTGAAGTCAAGGTTTTATTTATTGTTCAATTTGAATGATCTAAAACAGAGGTTCCCAACCCCGTGCCCGCGGGCACCATGGCGCCCGCGGAACGATTCGTATGTGCCCGCCACTATTCGACAGAGACATAATTTTTTCATAAACATTAATTAAAAATGTGAATTATTTTTATTTATTTGTAAGAGTTTTAATTTTTTTTAGTGCCTAGGTTTATTAAATACGTTCGTATGTTTGCGATATTGTATGTATGAGTGGTTCCTTTGCTGACAGTACTTGTCGCAACTTGTCTAACGGCGAGCCAGACTGCACTCTTCACGCTAGCCTGGAACGGGGAGTGTTATTTGCACATCACTCCTTGTACACGCAGAAAACCCGAAGTGAACGAACGCCACGAACTGAGCCGACATCATGGAAAAATTGAATTCTTTAAATTTGGAGTTGCAGGGGAAAGACAAAAACATAGCTGAAATGATAAGCTCTGTAAAGTCATTTAAAGCTAAATTGGATTTGTTGATATCACATCTGCAGATCAATTATCTCGTGCATTTCCCACACATGAAGAAAATGCTAGGTAACAATTAATTAAACGGGTCATTATTTATTAAGCATCTTCAAGTGTTAAAAAAACAGTTTGAAGAGAGATTTTTGCAGTTTACACATATCGAGCCAATTGTTTCCTTCTGTATCAATCCTTTTACTTGCCAAATAAATGTAATGGAAATGGCCGCATGTATTGCAGATTTTGTTCAAGGTAAGACAGAAGAACTAGAGTTAGAAATTTTGGACCTTAAGAATGATATTTTGCTAAAATCCTTAATATCAGAGGACTTTTGGAATACAGTGGACAGAGAAAAGTTCCCATTTTTGAAAAAAGCGGCATATAAAATTGAATCATTTTTCGGTTCGACATATTTATGCTACACATTGTTTTCAAACATGAACTAAATAAAATCAAGATATAGATCTCGACTCACCGATGAGCATCTTTATGATTGTTTGCTAACAGGATTATCTGCTATCGTCATACTCTCCTAATTATGAGTATGAGGAACTGGCACTGGCCAATGATATGCAATGCCAAAGATCACATTGACATATTGATATTATATTTTTTTATAAAATGTTTTCTTTGTATTTGTGTTTTTTGTTTACGTTTTGTAAATACATTTCTCTGTGTGTATGCAATTTGAATAGTCATTTTATTATTTTGAAACATTTTTGCTTATTATTTATTAATAAATTATGAATATAAGAAAATAAATTATGGGAAAATGAGAAGTTATGGAAGGAGTTTGTCGATTAAAAATAGGTGGTGCCCGCCACCCTACCGATATTTTAGAATGTGCTCTAGAGTACAAAAAGGTTGGGAACCCCTGATCAAAAATATAATAATTTTGAATAATTTAATTATCTTGATCACAATATGCCGTCGTCGGATCCTATTTTTCTTTGAGCACATTGCTCGTGGCCGTGGAGACAGTTTGAAGAGACTTATATTCACTGGAAGCTTAGAAGAACGACGCACAATAGAAAAAGTCCCAATGCGTTGGACTGACCAAGTGAGGGATACAACTGGACTGGCCTTAACCTTTCCCTATGCCAAAAAAAATCCGCGCGTTCCGGTGCTGTGTATTCAATACACATGTAAAAATGAGCGATTTAAAATCGGAAAAACGAGATTATTCGTAGCCAATCGCTTAAATTAATTAAATTAAAAGTGATAGTAATTGAAATTTAATTACTGAAAACGTGAAAAAAAAAAAACATCGGCCGACGTTCACAAAACGGGCAAAGCGACCACCTCAAATGAAAGCTCGCGAGCTACTAAAGCGAGCGAACTAAGATTATTTTTCTTGCCTTCCCATATACCGAAGTAGAGTGAGAGTGAGACTTGAATAGCGTCGCTTCCTCACCCATAGCGGTTTTTTTGGAATGAATATGCCTACGTCACACACTGGCACACGTTTGATTGTATTGGTGCATTTATTCCCGATTTTTACAAAATATATCTGATGTGGCCGGTAAGTGCTAATTACGAGTACATTATTAATATTATTTTTTTATTCAATGCGTAAATGTATTACGGAGGAATACCTAAAATGTGAATCCAGTATTTATTATATTTATAGAGATATTAAAGTTTTTAGAAGCAATGTGTACTAGTTACACATCACTAGACAGGAAGGGTTAACAACTGCCCTTCGAACCGCGAACCGCAGGGATGAATGGACAGGAGTCGTCAAGGGTTATCATGTGAGTCACGATGCGCAATCATGAGGTACACGAAACGATGATGACACACATATACATTTTGTATTATTATATTATATTACACTTTCGCTGTATGCAGTATAACTTGGCAAATTTATTGTCATGTGGTAATCTCTTCCAACTATTCTCCAACACGAAAGATACTAAAGAAGTCTTTAGTGAAAACCAGACTGTATACCTTTTTAAAAAATCTGGATTCCAACGAGAATCGAGCCTACAACTCCCGGGTTGGGAGACAGGCGTCTTACCAACTACGCCACGGAGGTCTTTATACATACACATAAGTTGAGTGAAAGGCAGGTGGTAAGTCTTCCAGCCCGGGTATTATTGGATCGATTGTCGTTAGTTACCATTTTTTTCCATTAAGATTTAATTTAAAATTATTTATTACTTTTTTCACGAAAATAAAAGGTCTGACTGTAAAGATATTTAAAGTGGTCGAAAAAAAATTGTCATAGTTCGAATATTTGAGAAATATGTCTCAAATAGCTAACCCAATAAATAAAGTATTATACCTTTAACCCTTCCCTTACGGTGCTAAAATTGAAACGCGCGTTCCGGTGTTGGGTAGTGAGTACGCGATCAAAAATTAGCGATTTTAAATCGGAAAAATAAAAACATTCATAGATAATCCCCTTAATTAATTATAATTGAAGTTAAAAATTATAATAATTGAGATTTATTTGCTGAAAACATTAAAAAAAACCATCTGGCAACGCTCACGGAACGGGCGTACGTCTAATCTATTAGCAAGCCCAGAAGCAACTGCAGCGCGGATCAGTAGTCGCTTACCTCGACGTGGCTTACGCTTGCGACGATTGAGACAATTGAGCTCCTCGCAATTCAGTGGAGTATGCAAGAGTGAGATGCGAATATAGTGTCGCGCTTCCCGCATACTCTTCACCTATCGTCAAGACACAAGGTCGAGGCACTCACAGCGTTTAAATGTGAATTTGTTTCCGATCTTCACAAAATACCCACGATATAGTCGATAAACTCTGATTATTATTAATATTATTTTTTAAATCAATGCGTAAATATATTATGGAGGAATACCTAAAATCTTAACCTTGTATTTATTAAATTTATAGAGATATTGATGGTTATTAGAAGCAACGTGTAGAAGATACCCAACACAGGGAAGGAAAGGTTAATGATGGCTTCAACAAAAATATATGCGTACATCTGCTCGAGAATTTTACTTTCCAAAGTAGTCCATTCGGAAATACCCATTGAGAAACTTTTATGGCTTGGTTATTGAATCATGAAGGTTTGTAATATGTTTGAGTCATGGGTAAAAGTGCCTTACAACACACAATTCTGAGAAATATATATTTATTGCTGTTACAATAAATACAAAAAAAAATACAATTTCATTCGGTTAACTTAATAACTGTATTGATCTTAATATCGTAGGGCTACTTCAATAAAAAATAATCATTGAAAACATATTTATGAGATATAGCGGTTATGAAATTGACGAGTTTATTTTATTATTAGAAGTAGAAAATGACTTCTTCTTCTTCCTGGCACTGTCCCAACTCATTGCCTAGGTAGGCAATGAGTTGGGACAGTGCCAGGACAGTGCCAGTGTTGGGGTCGGTTCTTCTCGTTCTCAGGATGTATATTCTTCGGTTCTGGGTGTCGCTTTCATCTAGGCCGTTTCTCTGCAGGATTTTGGAGCATTGAGTCATCCAGGAGTTCTTTGGTCTTCCTCTGGACGGCTGTCGAGGAAGATTTGCAGACATTGCCTGATTTACAGTATGGTCTGGTGATCTTCGTCTTATGTGCCCGTACCATCTCAGCTGTCGCTCTTCCAGCTTACTGTTTATATCAGTGACCCCCAGGCTACCACGAATGCGTGAGTTCTTAATTCTATATTTTAGTGATACTCCTGCCGACCACCTAAGCATTCGCATTTCTGCTGTTTCAAGTTGCCTAGAAGTGGAAAATGGCTGAAAAGAGGCAAATAAATGCTGTAGAAATGCGAGAATCGAGAAGAGTACACAGGGTGACAATGTTTGACAGACCACGGAATGAAGTGATTAGGGATGAAAGTGAACTTAAGGCTGATGTGTTCAGTTCGATGAACAACAACATGCTGGGATTTTTTGGGCATGTAGAACGAATGAAAGAAGAAAGACTAATAAAACAGATATGTTGTGTAAATGTGAGTGAAAAGCTTGTGAAAGTAAGATCAAGGAAAGTATGGTTGAATTAAGTGAATTATATTTTGAAAAAAAAGGGAAATGTAGAAAATGAGAGAAGTCGTAGAAGTTGTATGAGAAGGTGTATGTATGTGGAAGAAGCTAAGAATGTGTGTTGAAACAAGAAATTCTGGCGCTCTTTCCTCTCTACCTACCCTGACTGGGAGAAAGCGTGATGGTATGTGTGCATACATCAAGTGCCTGGAAAAAATAGTTACAATCCTAATGACCGCAACCACTTCCTTCCTATCCTTAAACTCAAACTTATGAACATATATTTTTAAAATATTTTTAATCTGTCAAAAATAGCGGGTCCCAGTTGCATCGCCCTTGATGACAGTCTGCTCTATAAATGGCCATATGCAAATGGTTCTTTTTTAAAAAAATTGTGTATATTAAATATTTATTTTTACTGTTTCTTAGATATTTTAATTTTAAAATTGAAACGCCTTCCAATATATGTGAATATTTAAAAAATAAGGTTTTCTTACCAGACATGCACTGGCGCATTTGATGATAATTATTAATAAGATTTAATAGTTTGTAACCTGAACAAGTTAACCTTTCCTTCCCTGTGTTTGGTATCTTCTACACGTTGCTTCTAATAACCATCAATATCTCTATAAATATAATAAATACAAGGTTAAGATTTTAGGTATTCCTCCATAATATATTTACGCGTTAATTTAAAAAATAATATTAATAATTATCAGAATTTATCGACTACATCGAGGTGTTTTGTAAAGATCGAAAACAAATTCGCATTTAAACGCTGCGAGTGCCTCGTCTTGACTAGACTGAATTGCGAGGAGCTGAATTGTAGCAAGCATTAAGCGTAAGCGCCGGGGTATGCGACTGACGTTCCGCGCCACTAGTGGCTTCTAAGCTTGCAAATAGGTTAGACGTACGCCCGTTCCGTGAGCGTTGCCAGATGGTTTTTTAATGTTTTCAGCAAATAAATCTCAATTATTATAATTTTTAACTTCAATTATAATTAATTAAAGGGATTATCTATGAATGTTCCTATTTATCCTGATTTTAAATCGCTAATTTTTTATTGCGTACTCACAACCCAACACCGGAGCACGCGTATTATTGTTATCACCGTAAGGGAAGGGTTAAAGAATGTATGGATCGATACCACACCAGCCACGCCCACGCATGGTCATGCGATGTTACTTTTAAAATATTGTACTTCTAAAAATGTTAACTAGAGCCGATAGAAGACGTCTTGTTTCGCTATATTACGAAATGTTAAAAATTGAATCTTGCGTGGTTATCAAGTTTCTTTCAAATCTGAGCTTTATATAAATTGTTGTTATTATTATTATTATGGGATCTTCCAGAATGTAGTGAAATCTCCAACAATGCAGATAATTTTGCACATTGTTGTTGAATTCCTCAGAATGTAGGGAAATCCCCCATAATAATGTGTGGTTCCCCGCACCCTCTTGACTCTTGCAGTATTTTAAAATAAGCGATCTCAACTGGCAGATCCCATCCGAAGCTTTTCGATGATATTATTATTTGGACCCATTTTACACATCCTTGTGGAAATAACTTTGAAGAACATAATTTCCTTTCCAAGACAAGCGGTAGGTGGAAATCGTCCCTGAGGAGGCGCCTGTTGAAAAAAGGTGTGTACCTAAAACACGTGCCAAACGCAAATACTTTTACTGAGAAATCAAGACGCGACATTTCTCCCATCACGAGTAGGAAACACCACCCTATTATTTATTCACGTTTCAAGGGGGATTTCCAAGAAAAGATTGTACCCTTCCTGAGGAATTCTGTTATTTGGTAGTATTTTCTCAAATGAAAGAGTTGCGAAGGATATTGAATGACGTGTAGTGATAGGGAACAATGTCAGTTAGGCAACGAAACATATATACTCGTACTTACATAACATCACACCGCTTACCTGTTGGTTGGACAAAGCGCCAAACTTTCCTATCGCGACATATAAATTTCTATCATAAATTCTCACATATCTACGATTTCTTTTACTTTTTAAATCTGCCTTCTTTCAAAATATCTTTAGCGGAATGTCCTTGAAGGACGCGCTGATGATTTTGATTGTTTGGTATTTAAAATAAAATACGTCGATTAGCAATGCGGAAAGTGAGAGTGAATAATCAATGAATAGTAAACAGTGATGAATGGTCAAATGATTAATGATGCTTCATTTGTCGATAAGTAGGTATTTATACAATTCAGAACGGGGCGCGTGAGTGCGCCCGCAATATATTTTTATCTCACTCCTGTGCGTGCAGAGATGGTCGCAGACGTCACGAATAATATTGTGGGTAGATAATTTGTTGGCGAAAACGGCGAGACAGCGCGATGCGTTCTCTTTCTACTGTGGAATGTATCGTAAATAGTATTTTCGCGTAAACAATATCAATGTTCTGGTATGCGACCTTTGGACATATCCGAAGGTCGTTTCGTCGGTCGTTGACCGTGCGTGTTGACAATATTCAGGGATGACCGTAGTTCCTACATATCAATCACTTGATCCAGCCATACTTTCCTTGGTCTTCATCTATAAAACATAAATACACTTCGTCCCGCAAACTCTCATTTTTGTCATACAAACTCAGGCTTAACTAATTATTAAAAAAAAAATCACCTTCAACTGATTTATTAACATCATTGGTTTTTTTTAACGTATGCACTTTGGCATTCTAAAAAATATCGTAAAATATGGCCTTTTAATTGATTTCCGTCAAGTAATTTTATATGCAAACAATTTCAGCTATTTCCGTGCAACAATTATTCAATAATTATACAATAGATTCCTGATTTTTAATTTTTTGACAATTCGGATTATTCAACCAAAGTCAAAGTTGAAAAAAAAATGCGTTAGATATTTCATCCAAGGCAAAATAGAGGGTCGAAGAGGTATTGGCAGGAGTCAAATCTCCTGGCTCCGCAATATACGTGATCGGACTGGTGTAAGGAGCGTTGGGGATCTTTTTCGGGCTGCCGGGGACAAAGATGCCTACTCTCAGGTGATAGTCAACGTTGGGGGGGATCTGGCATGACACTCGGAAGAAGAAGAAATTTCATTGCTTACTCCATTTACGTTCTTAAATATTTATCACGTTTTTCTTCCTTCTTATATATAGAACTGTTTTGCATCTATTTTTTTTATATAACTTTTATTTACTAGACACCCCCTCCGTGGGTTTGTTGGTCAAGTAATTGTCTCCGGTTGGAACCCAGATTTCAGTCTGATGTTGTATTCAAGGCCTCTTTAACATATTTCTGTTCGGTTGGAATAGATTGCCACATGGCAATTAGCCCTCCAGGCTAATTGCCATGTGGCAATCTATTCCAGGCTAGAAACGTAATACAATTTTTTAAAAAATAAATAGATTTACATTATTTTTAACATTTTTTATTTATTTCAATGTAAGGTTCATATTGTGTGAAAATAAATTTCTGTTTTGTATACTTAAGTAATATATGACCTCTGTGGCCTAGTTGATAAGATACCAACGTGTCACACAAACCCGGAGGTTGGGGTTTGAATCCCGCTGGAACCCATTTTTTTTTTAATAAAAGGATTTCAGTATGAATTTCCATGAAGAACTCTTTAACATATTTTTGGTTGGTTGGAAGAGATTGATATATGACAATAAGCTCACCAGGTTGTACTGTATACAACGAAAGTGTTATACTATACAACATATCTGATTAAAAAATTTTAAACGACTTGTATTCAGTTGAATAAATAAATTTGTCAATGTTTCGTTATTTTCGTCTATCCGACCCTCTTGCAATCCCGTTTAATTCGAATAATCGGGACTATGGTTTGATTAAGATAATATTTATGAATTTCCTTATTGAAACTCGTTAATATTACACACAGCGAATATTCCTCAATATATTCAAACTAAATAACATTTAAAGAAGATTTATTGGTAATAGCCGAGGCCGTACCCAGATATACAAGGAGTCAGAATTGTTAGGATAATTTAGTATGAATATTTCCTTGGATTGCAACAAGGCCAGCTGAATGCAACTTTCTAAAATATATTAATCAGTCGAGATTTAACACATTCTAACACTTTTTAAATGTTGAATAAACACACACACATAACATACGTACAGTCACGCAATTTCCCTGTCGGGATAAGCAGAGAAGAGAGAACACCATCTATTTTAGTTGCATCTCCCACATTAATGCAAAATACGAGGGTCATCCAGAAACGTAAGTTACAAGGGATCCCGAAGCCAGGGGAATTTTTTTGTTTCAAAGTTGGTGCACGGATCCTAACGGTCAGTTTGTTTGATCCCGCGTGTTTGTCAGCCATTTTGTTCACAGTAAATTCTTCCGATGGAGATGTCGTCGTGCGCTCCCGCCAACTCTCGTCCGTGCGAGACCTGCGCGGTCATCAGTTTTTTAACTTTGCAGAACAATACAATACAATACAACAGTTTGTTTTGATTTTTGTTCTTATGATTGTGTGCAGTATATTGTGGGATGAATATTTTTGGTCTTTCTGGAGCGATAATGTGTGAAGAGTTGAGTTTCGCAAGATGTTTCCAGTTGTAGTTAAGTGTCACTGTTTGTCAGGTTGATGAGAGCGTGCAACGGGGTTTTTTGTGTTATCAAAAATCGGAAAGAAGTATCGATTTATTTTTTCATGCTAAATATCCTCAGTGAGATACAGGCAAATGCCTAGTTTACTGGGGATACGACAAATGAAAGGCAACAAACCCAGATCCATTAAAATTATATGTCCAAATCAAATTACCTGTTGTTTTTTTTTCAAATTGTGTATATTTCTTGTCATGTGTAATAATAATAATAATACCGCCACGAATATCCATCGAAAGCTCGTGAAAGTTTATGGTAGTGATGTGATTAGTCGACAACATGTCACGAAGTGGGTTAGGTTGTTCAAAGAAGGCCGTACTGATATTCACGACGAGGCAAGGCAGTGATTTCTGACGAATTTGTGCAAAAAATTGAAGAACAAGTGCGAAATGACCATAGTGTGACGCTTGACGACCTTCACGAAGATTTTTTTGACATTTCTCAAAGTCTCCTTGGTAATATTGTAGTGTCGGAAAAACTTGGTTACAAGAAGTTGTGTGCGAGATGGGTGCCCAGAATGCTCACACCGGAGCACCGTCAAAATCGCGTGACCGCCGCGCGTGAATTTTTGGATCGTTTTGCACAGGAGGAAGAAGCTTTTCTGGACTCTATCGTGACGGGGGATAAAAGGTGGGTGTGTCACTACACCCCAACAATTTTTCAACGATCAGGAGGTCGAGAAAGCTGTGAAGAAGTGGCTGAAAGAGCTGGCGGCGGAGGTCTATAACACTGGCATACAAAAGCTGCTGCCCCGACTACAGAAATGTCTCGACCTCGATGGCGATTACGTTGAAACATAGTTTAATATATTTGTAAAGTATCCTGTGAATTTCAATTAAATACAAGCATTTTTCGATCCTACATAAATGTTGTAACCTTACTTTCTGGGTGACCCTCGCAAAAAGAAAATTACGAATATTCAACACGCAATGACACAAATTGATTAAGCAAAACTTTTATACCGTCCTGTTAATATTTTGTTTTTTTTTTTTTAATATTTACGACTTTCCTAAACTAAGAAAGAAAATATTCTGAAGAAACAGTTGTTTTTCATGAAAAATAAGATTTGATATACTAAAGAAAATGTACCATGGTCCATGTGACATTTCACAAATTTGCCGCAATACAACCTTGTAACGACGTTCAGTAATTTTAATTATTTTATCAACTTTAATGTAAGACTCGATTCCAATAAATTGCAAGTTATTTAGATAAACACATTACATAAAACTAACAATAGTGATAAATTAATACACCTTGTTACAAATTAGCATAAATATGTCAGTTTGTTAAAATCAAATAATATTTGGCGACGTTCGTCAAAAGTCACTACGTAAGTTTGCATTGGCTAGGGATGGGGTATACGTTGAGGACTTTCGATTTTTTTATGCATAAAATTAAATGTTCGTAATTAGCATTAATTCATAGTAGATCTTGGCCTATTTAAAGATATATACAAATCATACAATACATTAGAAAGTCAGTATAATGAAAATTAGGAATTAAAACGTCAGTTTAGAGAAAAATAATTTTTCGATTTATAAAAAATCGATTCGATTTGTAAAAAAATTTTTTACCACATCCCTTTGAGACATGACATTTCAAACATCACAGGGACCATGCTACATTTTCTTGAGTATAGTAAAATTATCCCGAGTTAATTAGATCTTATATATGCAATAAAGAATCAACCAACGTTTTATCCATTCTAAAAAAATTGATGACGCTGATTTGTTGAGCTAGTAGACATACTACATACCATTACATATATGATATATACTCGTACATACTAACATACCAAAACGCCTTGCCCTATCGGGGTCGACAAAGAGGGTAGTGCACCAAACTTTCCTATTTGACATACATTCTTCACTTCTTCCACATCCATACACATTCTCATACGAGTGCAATTTATCTGACTAATAGATGTATTGTTCTAGTGCCCCATGGACTTGGTTATATCTGTTGTATTTTAATACCAATATTGATGCACCGAAGTGAAACGTGGACCTGGAAAAGACTGAAAGGAGCCAAATAATAAGCCTGCACTGAAAATAATATGTGAGAGGAAAATGTATGACAGAGTAAAAAATGAAGTAATTAGTTAATGTGAACTTAAGACTAATGTAGTAAGTAAGTTGAAGAAAATCATTCAGAGATAGTTTCGGTATTGTAAGAGAAAGATAGTTTGAGTATTGTAAGAGAAGATAGTTTGGATATTGTAAGAGAAGATAGTTTGGATATTGTAAGAGGAGGATAGTTTGGGTATTGTAAGAGGAAGATTGTTTGGGTATTGTAAGAGAAAGTCGTGGTAGAGGAATATTATTTTTTTTCTCAAAAAAATCTAAATTAACTAGACCAGTGTTCCCCAACCTTTTTAGACCTGTGGACCGGTAAAAAAAGGAAAAAAATTTCGCGGACCACTAATACTGAAATAAAAATGTTTTTTTTATTTAATATTTTTTTTAATCTTATATTGTGACAGGTGGACATATGTAACTATAATTAACAAATATACATATAACAGTTAACATTACACACAGCTAATATTCCTCAATATATTCAAACTAAATAACATTTAAAGAAGATTTATTGGTAATAGCCGAGGCCGTACCCAGATATACAAGGAGTCAGAATTGTTAGGATAATTTAGTATGAATATTTCCTTGGATTGCAACAAGGCCAGCTGAATGCAACTTTCTAAAATATATTAATCAGTCGAGATTTAACATATTCTAACACTTTTTAAATGTTGAATAAACACACACACATAACATACGTACAGTCACGCAATTTCCCTGTCGGGATAAGCAGAGAGGAGAGAACACCATCTATTTTAGTTGCATCTCCCACATTAATGCAAAATACGAGGGTCATCCAGAAACGTAGGTTACAAGGGCTCCCGAAGCCAGGGGAATTTTTTTGTTTCAAAGTTGGTGCACGGATCCTAACGGTCAGTTTGTTTGATCCCGCGTGTTTGTCAGCCATTTTGTTCACAGTAAATTCTTCCGATGGAGATGTCGTCGTGCGCTCCCGCCAACTCTCGTCCGTGCGAGACCTGCGCGGTCATCAGTTTTTTAACTTTGCAGAACAATACAATACAATACAACAGTTTGTTTTGATTTTTGTTCTTATGATTGTGTGCAGTATATTGTGGGATGAATATTTTTGGTCTTTCTGGAGCGATAATGTGTGAGGAGTTGAGTTTCGCAAGATGTTTCCAGTTGTAGTTAAGTGTCACTGTTTGTCAGGTTGATGAGAGCGTGCAACGGGGTTTTTTGTGTTATCAAAAATCGGAAAGAAGTATCGATTTATTTTTTCATGCTAAATATCCTCAGTGAGATACAGGCAAATGCCTAGTTTACTGGGGATACGACAAATGAAAGGCAACAAACCCAGATCCATTAAAATTATATGTCCAAATCAAATTACCTGTTGTTTTTTTTTCAAATTGTGTATATTTCTTGTCATGTGTAATAATAATAATAATACCGCCACGAATATCCATCGAAAGCTCGTGAAAGTTTATGGTAGTGATGTGATTAGTCGACAACATGTCACGAAGTGGGTTAGGTTGTTCAAAGAAGGCCGTACTGATATTCACGACGAGGCAAGGCAGTGATTTCTGACGAATTTGTGCAAAAAATTGAAGAACAAGTGCGAAATGACCATAGTGTGACGCTTGACGACCTTCACGAAGATTTTTTTGACATTTCTCAAAGTCTCCTTGGTAATATTGTAGTGTCGGAAAAACTTGGTTACAAGAAGTTGTGTGCGAGATGGGTGCCCAGAATGCTCACACCGGAGCACCGTCAAAATCGCGTGACCGCCGCGCGTGAATTTTTGGATCGTTTTGCACAGGAGGAAGAAGCTTTTCTGGACTCTATCGTGACGGGGGATAAAAGGTGGGTGTGTCACTACACCCCAACAATTTTTCAACGATCAGGAGGTCGAGAAAGCTGTGAAGAAGTGGCTGAAAGAGCTGGCGGCGGAGGTCTATAACACTGGCATACAAAAGCTGCTGCCCCGACTACAGAAATGTCTCGACCTCGATGGCGATTACGTTGAAACATAGTTTAATATATTTGTAAAGTATCCTGTGAATTTCAATTAAATACAAGCATTTTTCGATCCTACATAAATGTTGTAACCTTACTTTCTGGGTGACCCTCGCAAAAAGAAAATTACGAATATTCAACACGCAATGACACAAATTGATTTAGCAAAACTTTTATACCGTCCTGTTAATATTTTGTTTTTTTTTTTTAATATTTACGACTTTCCTAAACTAAGAAAGAAAATATTCTGAAGAAACAGTTGTTTTTCATGAAAAATAAGATTTGATATACTAAAGAAAATGTACCATGGTCCATGTGACATTTCACAAATTTGCCGCAATACAACCTTGTAACGACGTTCAGTAATTTTAATTATTTTATCAACTTTAATGTAAGACTCGATTCCAATAAATTGCAAGTTATTTAGATAAACACATTACATAAAACTAACAATAGTGATAAATTAATACACCTTGTTACAAATTAGCATAAATATGTCAGTTTGTTAAAATCAAATAATATTTGGCGACGTTCGTCAAAAGTCACTACGTAAGTTTGCATTGGCTAGGGATGGGGTATACGTTGAGGACTTTCGATTTTTTTATGCATAAAATTAAATGTTCGTAATTAGCATTAATTCATAGTAGATCTTGGCCTATTTAAAGATATATACAAATCATACAATACATTAGAAAGTCAGTATAATGAAAATTAGGAATTAAAACGTCAGTTTAGAGAAAAATAATTTTTCGATTTATAAAAAATCGATTCGATTTGTAAAAAAATTTTTTACCACATCCCTTTGAGACATGACATTTCAAACATCACAGGGACCATGCTACATTTTCTTGAGTATAGTAAAATTATCCCGAGTTAATTAGATCTTATATATGCAATAAAGAATCAACCAACGTTTTATCCATTCTAAAAAAATTGATGACGCTGATTTGTTGAGCTAGTAGACATACTACATACCATTACATATATGATATATACTCGTACATACTAACATACCAAAACGCCTTGCCCTATCGGGGTCGACAAAGAGGGTAGTGCACCAAACTTTCCTATTTGACATACATTCTTCACTTCTTCCACATCCATACACATTCTCATACGAGTGCAATTTATCTGACTAATAGATGTATTGTTCTAGTGCCCCATGGACTTGGTTATATCTGTTGTATTTTAATACCAATATTGATGCACCGAAGTGAAACGTGGACCTGGAAAAGACTGAAAGGAGCCAAATAATAAGCCTGCACTGAAAATAATATGTGAGAGGAAAATGTATGACAGAGTACAAAATGAAGTAATTAGTTAATGTGAACTTAAGACTAATGTAGTAAGTAAGTTGAAGAAAATCATTCAGAGATAGTTTCGGTATTGTAAGAGAAAGATAGTTTGAGTATTGTAAGAGAAGATAGTTTGGATATTGTAAGAGAAGATAGTTTGGATATTGTAAGAGAAGATAGTTTGGATATTGTAAGAGGAGGATAGTTTGGGTATTGTAAGAGGAAGATTGTTTGGGTATTGTAAGAGAAAGTCGTGGTAGAGGAATATTATTTTTTTTCTCAAAAAAATCTAAATTAACTAGACCAGTGTTCCCCAACCTTTTTAGACCTGTGGACCGGTAAAAAAAGGAAAAAAATTTCGCGGACCACTAATACTGAAATAAAAATGTTTTTTTTATTTAATATTTTTTTTAATCTTATATTGTGACAGGTGGACATATGTAACTATAATTAACAAATATACATATAACAGTTAACATTACACACAGCTAATATTCCTCAATATATTCAAACTAAATAACATTTAAAGAAGATTTATTGGTAATAGCCGAGGCCGTACCCAGATATACAAGGAGTCAGAATTGTTAGGATAATTTAGTATGAATATTTCCTTGGATTGCAACAAGGCCAGCCGAATGCAACTTTCTAAAATATATTAATCAGTCGAGATTTAACAAATTCGAACACATCCTAGCACTTTTTAAATATTGAATAAACACACACACATAACATACGTACAGTCACGCAATTTTCCTGTCGGGATAAGCGGCCCGGCACCGGGCCGCGGACCACCGGTTGGGGAACACTGAACTATACTACGTAACAGTGGAACTTTTTAAATACAAATTTCGTTCGATTCCACAAACATACCTACACGACATTTCCCTATAGATCTTCACAGAGAGAACAAAGAGCTAAACTTCCTATCTCGATACACACCTTCGCCTCTTTCGTATACATACACCTTCTCATACAACTCCTAGGATTTTTTTTTTACTTTCTTTTTTTCCTTCTTTTCAAATATAATTAACTTATTTCAGTCTATCCTGCCTTCATATTCCTCTACCACGCCTTCAACTTACATTTGCACTGTTTGTTTATTTTGTTATTCTTTCTTCATTCATCATTTTTATGTACCTAAACCATCTCAGAGTACCCTTCTTGATTTTACTTAACATCAGCCTATAAATTCACACTCATCCCTAGCCACTTCATCCCCTATTTTTTTAAATATTATCACCCTATGTTTCATTACTTCTACAGGATTTATTTGGTTCCTTTCGTATGATAATATTCTAGAGATAATACTGTATTATATAATATAAGGATCCTAACAATCAACTCGCAGGAACAAGCATCAGTCACTTGAATACTTCGGTAACAAGCATCACTCGCTTGAATACTTAGGCAACAAGCATCAGTCGCTTGAATACTTAGGTAACAAGCATCAGTCACTTGAATACATAGGTAACAAGCATCAGTCGTTTGAATACTTAGGTAACAAGCATCAGTCACTTGAATACTTAGGTAACAAGCATCAGTTGCTTGAATACTTAGGTAACAAGCATCAGTCACTTGAATACTTCGGTAACAAGCATCAGTCGCTTGAATACTTAGGTCACAAGTATCAGTCACTTGAATACTTAGGTAACAAGCATCAGTCGCTTGAATACTTAGGTTACAAGCATCAGTCGCTTTAATACTTAGGTAACAAGCATCAATCATTTGAATATTTCGGTAACAAGCATCAATCGCTTGAATACTTAGGTAACAAGCATCAGTCGTTTGAATACTTAGGTAACAAGCATCAGTCACTTGAATACTTCGGTCTTCGAAATACCACTCACATTCGTACTATATATTTATTTTGAAAGCCATTTTTAATATAAAGGTTCATCCCCAAACCATTTCTGAGTGTTCTTCTTCACACGTCTTATAATTATACCATTATACCAAATATGAAGGCATTCATACAGAAAATAAAAAATAAATTGTTTTCAATGTGTATCCCATCTTTGCTTTTTACGTTACACAAAAACGGTTAAATCTCTTTAGTTTTGCATATTGCAGAAAATTTTAAGCGGTTAAATCTCGTCCATTTAGAGCGGTTAAATCTCTTTAGTTTTGCATATTGCAGACAAAACACGACATCTATCACGAAGCATTCTTATAATCGTGAATTGACGTTTGTCCAAAAATGATCCGATTTGTCAAGATCTTTCAGTTTTCAATTTTATTACAAAGTTTAACAGCCTTTGTAACATGCGTCTAGACTTACCAAAAGAAATAGCCTTTTTAATTTATCAATTTCGAAAAGGAAAATCTTTAGTGTGTTTTTTTGACATATGCAATAATCTGTCCCGCAGCCTCCTCTTGTCTTACTGAAAATATTCAGCGCCTTTCCGATCATGGACATGTGCTATGCTCAAACATAAAGTGTTTATTGACTTTCCCAGTTCGTTGCTTTTTTTACGTCGTCCTTTTCTGTAAATGCAGTAAGACTCTGGAACCAGTTACCAACTAACGTAAAACTCCGTCATTGACATGTTTTAAAACGCAAATGAAAAGCTCTTAATTTCAAGGCAGTAATGTAATATTTTACTCCCAATATTCCTGATTTATTTTTTAAATTTATTAATACATTTTTATTTTTTTCATTTATTAATACATGACAACTACATAGCACATCGGTCAATAAGCCCGGAACTAACCAACATATGGCGCCTCTAATAACAAATCCATACCATTTTCAATTAGTACCAACCTTTAGAAGTTACGTGTCAAACTTTCGTGACATTCCGACATTGTGTCATTGAGTAACAGTGGTTTTAGTGACGCTACTTCTGCTATTTTCAAAACAATGGAAAAAAACTAATTTCGTATGTTGATAAAACATTGCTTTTTGATGGTAAAAAATACCGTTCAAACTCAGCGATGGCTTGAAAAGTGTTATCCGGGCTCTGCTCCGTCGAAAACAACGTTTGCTCACAATGTAAACAGGAGTTTTTGCGTCGGTATACGACAATGGATGAAACTTGGATCCACCACTATACTCCGGAATTAAATCGGCAATCAGCTGAGTGGAGAGCAGCCGGCGAAAGTCGTCCAAAGCGACCAAAAACTCAACAGTCGGCCGGAAAGGCCTCATTATTTTGGGATGCGCATGGTATAATATTCATCGATCACCTTGAAAAGGAAAAAAACCATCAATGGCGATTATTATATAGCGTTATTGGAGCGTTTGAAGGCAGAAATTGGAATAAAACGGCTCCATATGAAGAAGAAAAAGTTCTATTTCATCGGGACAATGCACAAGTCGATGGTAACGATGGCCAAATTGCATGAGTTGAACTTCGAATTACTTCCGCACCCACCGTATTCTCCAGATTTGCCTCCCAGCGACTATTGGCTGTTCGCAGACCTCAAAAAGATGCTCAAGGGAAAGATATTTGGTTCCAATGAAGAAGTGATTGCCGAAACTAACGCCTATTTTGAAACCAAAGATAAATCGTTCTACACGGCTGGCATAGAAAAGTTAAGAAAGCGTTGGAATGAATATATCGCTCTTGAAGGAGACTTTATTGATGAATAAAGAAGAATTTTGGCAAGTAAATGTTGTTTTAGTAGTAAGTTCCGGGACTTATTGATCGATGTGTTAATTTATGAAAAAACAACAGGAAAATTAAAGTCGCGCACAAATTATATGGATTTGGGTTTGTAGCCTTTTATTTGTGGTAAGCCTAGTAAACTAGTCTGTATCGTACGTAGTAGGACAATATGATTGATTACATCCAGCTTTTATTATTATTATGTATATTTTTCATTATTTTTTTACAAATAAATAATTATTTCAATAATTTTTGCAGCCATGTAACTTCCTTTATGAAATTTTGTCTGGTTGGTTGGGTTTCCACCTGGCCACAAGCCCACCAGTTTGCTACACAGTCAACTGTTGAAATAGTAAATAAATAATTAAGTTATAAAAATAGCGTCTTCCTGTCGGGAAATGTGAGCGGACATACACACACACATTTCGTGTTTTCCACATACATACACCTTCTCATACAAGTCCTACGATTTTTCTAACTTTTTTTACGAATGATTAAAAGCCTAAATATAATAACATATAGTAGAGTGGATTTCACGAGAGTTTGCAATGCTAGTCTAGGGTGACCATATTATAATTTATTTTGTAATATATTATTATATATATTTAAATATTGTCTATCTTATACTATATATTCGAATAAAAATACTTACCACAATAATAAAACAATATCAGATTATGGTATATACATAAAGAAAATTATGAAATCAATGGTCAATATAGAATCTAATTATTTATTCAATTGGCAAAGAAAACACAATTAACACTAATAAATTCTAAGACCAATTAAAAATTACTTATAACTAGGTATGTATGTATTGTAAAAATAAATGAATGACCCTAACACTGATTAAAAAAATATTGTATTATATATTATTATATTCTTCCTCACTAAGTGTTTACTTTAATATGCAATGCAAAAGTGGATAGCTTACCATTTATTTAGTTTGTCCACACAATGCTCTTCCTTTTCGTAACTTCAGACATTATGGTCACCGTATTTTTCGTCAAATAAACGGATCACATCAACCAATAACGGCAAAGTTAAATACTAACGGATCACATCAACCAATCACGGCAAAGATACTTACTAATACATTGATAAATTTTGTATATTACGCACTAAGCTTCTCAATGTATTAAAAAGTGCAAACTCTCATGAAACCCACTCTAACAACAGGAACAATTGAAGAGAGAACTCATAAACAACATAACAACCATGTTTTTGATTTTTCATTTTTTTTTAATGGAAAAACAGTCTATCAACAAGCGACAATATACCCATAAATGGCATATATGTTAATTCAAACTATATAATTTGTATGTTTTTTTTATTTTTCACAAATAAAACGGTTTGTAGAAAATGTGCAGTTTTTTTCTTATAACTCTTAACGTATTTTTTGGCTCATGAGTGGTTTATGAGTTTGACTCTTCAATTATTATCATGTTTCCAAGTTAAGGGACTTATTAGTGCCTACAAAACGTATTGAAGAGTTCAGTTTTCAATTTATCCATCAAGATATGAAAAATATCGATATCAGAAAATTCATTCAACAAGATCATTCCGTTTGCGAGTAGTGATATTCTATGCAGCTCAGTTCGTGAAAACAACGCCGAAAATATTTTTTACAAAGCAACCACTGTCTTATTATTATCAACTTTTTTTTGTTATATTTTTAATAGGTCAGTCTTCAATTTATCCATCAAGATATGAAAAATATCGATATCAGAAAATTCATTCAACAAGATCATTCCGTTTGCGAGTAGTGATGTTCTATGCAGCTCAGTTCGTGAAAACAACCCCGAAAATATTTTTTACAAAGCAACCACTGTCTTATATTATCAACTTTTTTTTGTTATATTTTTAATAGGTCAGTCTTCAATTTATCCATCAAGATATGAAAAATATCGATATCAGAAAATTCATTCAACAAGATCATTCTGTTTCCGAGTAGTGATATTCTATGCAGCTCAGTTCGTGAAAACAACGCCGAAAATATTTTTTACAAAGCAACCACTGTCTTATATTATCAACTTTTTTTTGTTATATTTTTAATAGGTCAGTCTTCAATTTATCCATCAAGATATGAAAAATATCGATATCAGAAAATTCATTCAACAAGATCATTCTGTTTCCGAGTAGTGATATTCTATGCAGCTCAGTTCGTGAAAACAACGCCGAAAATATTTTTTACAAAGCAACCACTGTCTTATTATTATAAACTTTTTTTTGTTATATTTTTAATAGGTCAGTCTTCAATTTATCCATCAAGATATGAAAAATATCGATATCAGAAAATTCATTCAACAAGATCATTCCGTTTGCGAGTAGTGATGTTCTATGCAGCTCAGTTCGTGAAAACAACCCCGAAAATATTTTTTACAAAGCAACCACTGTCTTATTATTATCAACTTTTTTTTGTTATATTTTTAATAGGTCAGTCTTCAATTTATCCATCAAGATATGAAAAATATCGATATCAGAAAATTCATTCAACAAGATCATTCCGTTTGCGAGTAGTGATGTTCTATGCAGCTCAGTTCGTGAAAACAACGCCGATAATATTTTTTACCAAGCAACCATTGTGTTATTCTTCTCAATTTGTTATTTTTTTATAATATTTTTAATCTATCAATACTAGTGGGTTCGATTTCCGAGTAAGAGCGCCCTTGAAGAAAGTCTACTTTCTAAACGGCGTTTTACAAATTATCATTTTATTTTAAGTAATTAATTTTGTCATAAATAATTGTCTAGAACATAGAACATTTTTTTACACTTCCTTCACTTAAAATATCAAAAGTGATATAAGCAGTAATAAATATAAGAAGTGATATATGTGATAGTTAATAAAATAACTGATATACGAGACAGTTAATACAATAAATTGATTAAATACAAGACAGTGTGATAATAACACAAGTGACCTAAAATGTAATTATGTGATAATAGTGATGCAAGTGGCAATACTAATTTACATATTCATAAAAATATTATAACTACCATATTCACCATAATTTTATTTATTTATTTTCTCAAAACAGGCTTAGCCCAATTACTTTGAAAAATACAAGAAATGTTAACATTCAAAATAGAGAAAAATATATTAGGTGTAAACATAAATTGTGTCCGTTTTTCAGCGGTCCTCATCGAAGTCCACTGGTCGTCCGGAACGCTCTGTCTTTCAGGTCGAAATTACCGTCTTTGAAACGCAAAAACCATCGACGAGCTATCCTTTCATTCATAGCATATTCACCGTACACTTCGCAAATATCGCGAGCAGCTTTATTCCCTCGATTGAATGCGAACAGAAGGGGAATTCGAAAATACTCACTTTCGTCTACTTGCCATTCCATTTTGAAGGCATGTCATCAAATAAAATAATATATGTAACGTAAAAGCAAACAAAATATCTTGTAGAGCAGAAAATTTTCTTTCGAATGACGTACAACATTAACCATTTTGTTCTACTTTTGGTGCTCATTTTTAAATTGGAAAAAAACGGACACAACTTACGTTAACACCCAATGGAATAAAAAAAATATATATAAAAAAATGTATATATAGTACATACATATATGGTATACCCACAAACATACACATATATTCAAAGTCACTTAAGTACGTTGATGAGTGCTTTCTAACGCGCTCAATCTTAGAAGAAGATTTACTTTTGCTTTTGGTAATGTGATATGAAATATGTCAATATCCGAAGCAGTCCCGTTCAAAAGAGTTAAGGCCCTTCCAACAGGCATAGCGGCTGGAACACCCGTTCTTGCGTATGTTATTGAGAACAGTTCTTGCCGGGCGCAGTCTAGTGTAATTGTTAGGAACATTTAACGCTAATCTTTGTAGTGATTTAACTTTAAAACCGTTGATTAGCCAAGAAATCTTGTTTTTTTTTGTATACATCGTTATAATGTGTTGTTTATAGTTAAGGCATTGACGTTGTGGAGGTTTAAAGACATCGTAATTTATTTTTATCAAACACTGTTTATTCCACTTTTTTGTGACGGTATAACCCTACCGGTTTCAAGGCTTTCACCTCATCTTCAGTCTTGTTTGTGCTCCCCTGAAGATGAGGTGAAAGTCTTGAAATCGGTAGGGTTATACCGTCACAAAAAAGTTGAATAAACAGTGGTTGATAAAAATAAATTACATAGTTATAATGTATTAAATTATGATGTATTTGTTTATTTTTTTGTAAATTGGAGTTGATAAGAATTATTAAAATATTTTATAAAATATTATGTCAGGAAAAAACAATCGATTATTGTATTGTTTTAGACTTACGTTACTCGTATATATAGTAAAACCTGGCGAGTTTTTTTTTACTCAGTGACAGCAATTTTGCTATACGATATCCTTGTCAAACTATAGTGTAAGCTTAGCTACTTAGCTATATGTACCCAAAAATGTTGTAATATGGTTCGTAAGGCTTGGATATTATTAGTCATAGTACGAACAATCAATCTGATACCCACTATCTACAGCCCTTGAGACATATGGTAGACGGTGAAGACCATCACCATCAGATTGGATTGAGTAGATCTCCCTCTTCTGAAGCCATGCTGCTCATCAATTATACCGGTTCGCCTTTCCATCAACACGATTTTTAGTTGTTAATGTGTAATTGTGGGTAATCGACTGTCGGCGGCCGTAGTTAAACGGTTAGCACTAACGCTAAGCAATCGGGCGCACATTGGTTCGTTTCCTAACGGATTCTCGTCCGGGTTATTTTATTCTTAAACCTTTTTACGTCAGAATTTATATTTTTCTCCCGTTTATATGCTGCTTATTACGAATTCTTATAACCTCTTGAAGAAGAGAATTATATGTTTATTATTTACTGTATAGTATTTACTATTTAGTATTTACTCGCTAACTGCTTCAGTTTATCATTTTTTATCATGTTGTCTTTATAATCACTAATTTTATCATTCCATAACTCCGATGAATTATGATAATCTTCAATAAACAAGGTAGTTTTATCAATATTAAACTCCATGTCGCATGCTACAAGCCGCACCGATCCGCTGACTTTCGGATAGCGGCGACATTGTTCGACACGCTGAAACATGTCGAAAGGTGACGCATACGTCCCGGCAACAACAATCAACATGTAGCATGCTACAAAGATACTTGCTTCTTGTCGCTTCGTGTTCCTTCGATTGAGACTGTGCGTAGCATGCGTCAATGCCGCATGCTACATGTCACCTAAATGTTGCCTC
Organism: Odontocerum albicorne; assembly: GCA_949825065.1. Taxonomy (NCBI): domain Eukaryota; kingdom Metazoa; phylum Arthropoda; class Insecta; order Trichoptera; family Odontoceridae; genus Odontocerum; species Odontocerum albicorne. The sequence continues at coordinate 2,061,634 of OX463846.1, read as the reverse complement.
AGTGGAATTGCGCCTTAATACATATGGAAGATGAGAGAAGTATGACATACCATCCAAGAAATGGTATCCATCCCATTGCATATAAATATAACAAATTACATTGAAAAGCATTATGAAACATTAAGCTACTTCTTACAGATGATATGAATCGTAAAAAAAACCTTCAAAAATGGTGTCCCAGAGCATGATCGGCCTGGGGCTGGCGTTGTTATTGACCCACACCTGAAACTTATGCTCTCGAAGACTAGTTATGTAATCATACAATTATTGGATGCTGTACGGTGGCTTGGCGAAGAAAGGATTGAAGTCATAAATACTTCAACAAGCCTAGTGGTAGAAGTATCGGAGACCGGTTAACTGACATAGTTAGCCAGCAACCACTGTTGGGCAAACTAAGACCAGTTGCAATAGATTTAAACTCGATTACTTTGCTAATATCTCATTTGTGTGCGGTTTATCTCCTTTAATCGTGGATGTACTCGTATTTCAAATACGATTTGCAATATTACGTGTATGCTTGCATATTTTACGCACTTTGCTATTTGATCAGTGTATTTAGACATGTATACGTACCATCGTGCCGTTACCTTGTCAGAGTCGGTAAAGAGGATAGAGATTTTCCTATCTCGATATAACATACATCTAGAGTAAACTTAGAGTTGAAGAATGCGGAAAGATAACTATGAATGCGGAGGAAAAATTATATGGGTAATATAAGTGGAATTAAAATTAGAATGGAAGGGTTTTGTGAGAAGAAGAAATGGTTTGTTTTGTCAGAAGAAGAAACGGGGCTTTCAGTTCGATATTTCATTAACGCAGCTTTCTTTCACCCAAAAATAAGCTCCTCCTCTATAAAACCCTTATTCGTCCTATCTTGACCTATGCAGCACCCGTTTGGGGTAGTGTGAGCAACACGGATCACCTGAAACTCCAGTGAGTGCAGAACAAGGGATTCAAGATATCTTTTAACACCCATCCCAGAACAAACCTTACCCGACTTCACATCGAACAGCGAGAAGAAACCCTACAACACCACATCCTCGCTTGGATCGTGAAGTTCTATAAAAGTCAACAAAATCACAGCAATCCCTTAGTCGCTGCCCTGGGGACTTACGAGAGTAAATCAGACTTACCCTTCCGTTTTAAGCACAAGCTCCCGAAGCATTATCTGTTGCCTGACTAGTCCACCTACAGTATTAGCTGGGACGACCAAGGTCTGAGTGAATATGATGGAATACAAGTAGCCTGAACGAGTGGACTTGTTTTTGCTAAATAATTAGTGTAAGAATTGTTATCTAGTTATAAGTAGTATGTAGGTGTTAATTATTTCTAAGATCTCATATATTAAGATCGAAAAAATTAAAATAAAATGATATGTAGGAAAAAAAGATAAAGTAAGTTAAATGTGTATATAGGTATAGCCTTGACAAATGTTTGTACAATAATTTACTTTGTTTAATAAAAAATAAAAAAAAGGTTTGTTTGAGATAAAAGGAATATTTTGAACTCTACTCGAGTAGCGTAGCAAAACTAACTAGGGTGAGTCTGGTACAGAAATCGACGAGCCTTTGTTAAATGTCAATTAGATTAGGAAAGACTAAAGACGAATGGCTTTTAAAGTACGAGTACATACATGTCAGTACGCCGTCTGCTTATCGGGGTTGACAGAGAAGAGAGAGCACTAAACTGTCCTGTCATAACACTTATCTTTCGCTTCATTTGCAACCATACACGCCTTGTAAAACAGCTCCTACGATATCTCTAACTTTTTACATTTTTTACTTTTAAAACATACCACTTGATCTAACAATACTTTCCTTAGTATTCCTCTACTACGCCTTCCACTCACATTTTAACTGTACATCTGGTTTGTTAGTTTTTCTTCACTTATTCGTTCCTCATGCCCAAACCATCTCAGAATGTTTCTCTTACTGTTACTGAACACATCAGTCTTAAATTCACATAGATCCTTAATCACTTCATTCCGTATTATATCATACACTGTCCTTCCATGTATCCTTCTAAGTACACGCGCACATTACTACATCATGTATTCGGCATTTTTTATCTTTCTCAGCATCCACGTTTCACTCCCATAGATCAAAGTTAATACTAAAATACTTGTGTAAGTGCGAATTTAGACTAAATTTATCTGTATCCTGGAAATGCAATGAGGTATATAGAGGAAATTAATCCACGTTAAACTTGTATTTTTTTATTTTTTATTTAAACAACACTTTTATTGCAAATACAATCTGGCGGGATTATGGCCAGGTGGCGCTCTCTTCCAACCAACCAGACAAAATAAATGAAGCAAGTTACATGGTTGCATAAATCATTCAAATGACTATCCAACCCCACGAAATCCATAAACACATACGTGAGCATATGCCCACAAACTCCACAATGACGAGCAATCACCCAAACATTATTTTTCATATAAAGTGATAAATCATCAATCAAAAGAAAAGAAAGGGATGGTGGATAGGAAAGGAAAAATCGGAAATGAAACACGTTATTTTACTGACTAGAAATTAAGAGTTTTTTTCAGTCGTTTATTTAAGCATGCCAAGGACGGAGCCAGTCTTATATTGGTTTGTAACTGATTCCAGAGTCTCACTGCATAGACAGTAAAGAACGACGTAAAAAAAAGAGTAGCGGTGAACTGGAAAGGCCAATAAACAATATCTGTTTGAGCGAAGCGCTACCATAAATTAAATGGATTGAAGATTAATGTGAAAAGGAATAGCATTCACCGACACATGAAGATCTACCCACATAGCTTAAAGAGAAAAGTTAAATGTTTAAGGGAACTAACTGTATTAGAGAATTCGTGGAGAATCCGATTTCTACAAAGCCTTAAAGTTCAGGCTCACCCCTAATCATGCCATTCCATATTCTGTCATATATTGTCCTCTCGTGTATTCTCCTAAGTGCACATATTCTGTCATATATTGTCCCCTCGTGTATTCTCCTAAGTGCACATATTCTGTCATATATTGTCCCCTCGTGTATTCTCATAAGTGCACGTATTTCTACAACATTTATTCAACTCTTTTCAATATTTTTCTTATTCCACTCGATTGTTAAGTAAAATAAAATGTCTTCTACATATTTCCATTTATTATATTCTAAGTTAAAAAATATTTCTTTAATAAGTCTGTAGGAGTGGTTATTGATTAGTAATAAAAATGTATTGTTTTACATTGTACTACACTTTCGTTGTATACAATACAGCCTTGCGGGCTTATTGACATGTGGCAATCTCATCCAACCAAATAAAAAAGTGTTAAAAACCTTTAGTTAAAAAAAAATGTTTTTTTTTTACGTGGATTCCAACAAGAATCGCAACCGCAACACTCGGGCTGAACCACGGAGCGACATTTTTTATTTAAATTGTAAACGAGCCCATAGTATAACATATGTTACATTTTACTGTATGATACTTTTGTTATATACCATATATTACAACCTAGAGGTTTTGTTAAATAAAGGAATATTAAAAAAAAAAAAAAAAGGTTTATTGATAGAATTATAATATGTACATATGTGTATATACGTATATCATGAAATTAACATACGCATATATTTATAGACAATGCTGAAGAAAATACATTTAAGTGAGAAGCTATCAAAAGGTCTGGACTCATCTCATAACATCCTTCCCGTTGAGGTATACCCTCACCAATAGAAGACGAGCCCGGCCGCAAAGACATCTGATGTTTTTCAGCCCTCACCCTCACATTATCATGTGGCCAACCAGCAATTTCTTACAACTAATCAGAAAGATGTTAAAGATACTGTAAATGAAAATCAAATTGACTGAGTTTCAACGGGAATCGAATATGCAACTCCAGGCTGGAAGGTAGCCGTCCTAACAACCAGACCACGGATGTAGTTATTGTATACTGATAAGAATGGATCATAAATAAAGTTTAACAATTGAATTTTAAGATATATTCCACATATTTTTGATCGATTTTATTTCGTATAGGTAATCAAAATATGATTAGAAAGTTATTCCTGATCAGGCTCACACTGAACATTTTCGAAAACATTATTGTAACAATTTTCACATACCATGCGTGCATGTTTGTATTGATATAGTTAATTACGAGCAATACCATTGAATCAGGGGCTACAACATACATATACGAACTATTGCAGGTATATAAAAAGAAATATTGAAAAAAAAATGAAATTTCGGAAATCAAAATTACTTACGTAATCGGGCGCAACTCATCCAGCAGATTAAAACGTCCGTCACGGAGACCAACGGCGCACCGTAGAAATAACAAAGATATCCTTGTGTGAGGGGTAGGGAGTCAGAAAGCTACTATAAGCCTCACCACTTTGTCGGTGGCACAAAAAAAACTAGGTACCTCATGTCACAGATTAGATGCGCCCGACCAAGGGTTAACCCAGCAAGAATATACTATCAATCAAGTTGTTAAGAAGTTTATGTAGATACAGTAGATCTATAACTTCTCTTTTATCGAAAAGTGAAACAATTTTCTGACTTTGAGGCATTGGATCCCTACAGGCATTTCTCCAGAACTTGATTGTTAGTTATAGGGGTTCTATAGTCAAAATGTTTGAAAAATATATTTTATACACTTGCATTTCGATTGACATGGATATTGTAAAAAGGATAGTTCCAGCCAGGTGATGTGAATTCATTTCGTCAGGAATACGAATTGTTTGGATCAATCAATTTTTATTTTATATGTCAATGATTATTATAAGTATTGTTTCGTTTAGTGTATCATTTGATCGGTATTTTTACTTAAAAAACAATAAAACAAAAAAATACAGTTTTGCTTCATTTCGTAAAATGCTTCTCAGAAACAAATGTCAAAATACACATTCAGGGTGGCAACTGAAAGACTGAAGGGTTTGAAAAAGTCATAACTTGTTCATTTTTAATCTTTTTTTTTTTTTTTACAGGTTATAGAATTTTACTATTTCAAAATTTTCAACAACGCCTGCACAATTTGATTTCAGCACCTAGCCAGAGATAACAACAACTTTTTGAACAACTTGATAATGAGTGATGAGGGCTATTTTCATTTAAACGGGTACATTAAAAAACAAAACTGCAGATTTTGGGTTACTGAGAATTTCAGGAAATTACATCATGATCAATTGCATCTCTAAAAATGCACTGTTTGGTGCAGTGTTATGGCTGAAAGAGTTATCACCCCTATTTATTTGAAAGAATCAATGGGGCCCTAAATAGGACAATGCTTAATTTTTTTTACGCCCAGCGTTTAAAAATAATTATAAAATATAGTTCCAACAGGATGAAGCTACTACGCATACTGCCAGGGCGACGATGGCAGTCTGCGCAGAACAGCGATGAACATCCTTCAGCGTTTCATGGACCACCCTTTACAACGAAAGTGTAATAAAATACAATATAATATATTGTAAAGTTGTTGTATACAGTAAATTTTAGAAGGGTTTATTGTCGTGTAGTAATCTCTTCCTACTAATTAAAAAGAGCCTAGAAAACGAATGCAGGCTGGAACCCTTTTTAAGAAAATTTTGTACCAACGGGAATCAAACGGAAATCGGGCGTTTTACCAACTTTTTTTATATTACTTATAAATATTTTATTAATATCAGAAATAACATGTAATAACACTAATAAAACAATAATTTTATGGCACAGTTTAGAAAGTAGACTTTACTCAAGTGCGCTCGAAATGTGATTTTCATTGAATGATTTTCAATTATGAAGTCGGTTAATTCATAAACAATAAACTAAAATTTTATTCGGGGAAAAAGTGGACGTCAGACCAAATTGTTTATTTTTTCTAAAAATCGTTTGCCATCAGGAATCGAACCCGCAACACCCAAGTTAAAAGACAGCGTTTTAACAACTAGATTACGTTTTTAGGTCATCAAACATATTTATACGAGTATTCTACCATAAAATGCCCATTTACGGATAGGTTAAGACGACAGATAACCATGCGCACAGCTTGTACATTTCCAGATTCATAAATCTCGTCATACGTGCTATTTTTTCATTACGTGCGCTTATTATCTACCTTTCCCATACTAGATTTATATATTTTTTGAAAATTTTCAATGTCTTAATTGAACGTACTTTTTATCATTCTCGACATTTTGTGCATTATGACTGTTGGATTATTTCACATTTTTATATTTATTAAAATACAGTTCTCATAAAATATAGTTTTCATAAAATACAATTCTCATAAAATATAGTTCTCATTTAATACAGTTCTCATAAAAAACAGTTCTCACAAAATACAATTATCATAAAAATACAGTTCTCATAAAATACAGTTCTCACAAAATACAGTACTCACAAAATACAGTTCTCACAAAATACAGTTCTCACAAAATACAGTTCTCACGAAATACAGTTCTCATAAAATACAGTTCTCATAAAATACAGTTCTCATAAAATACAGTTCTCATAAAATACAGTGCCCATAAAATACAGTTCTCATAATAACACATGACTGATAAAGCATCCCCATCAAGAAAACCTTATTTATGCGATGAAATAACCAGGAAATTTTGTTTGGTTTGGATTTAAGCTAGATTAATATTTTTAGACATTCAATTTGAGGCTGAAAATGCAATTAAGATAAATCTCACTTTTAATTAATTAAATGACACAATAAAGTAATTTATTGTTCAATATTCTATCAAACCCGTTCTTGTTTGTATACTGTTGTATTTCGCAATTCGGTCATAATTCAGAATTACCATTAAAATGCAAATCAGTAAGCATACAGTCCTTGAAACCTGGAAGTGTTCTAAGATGTGTTACACCATGGCACAGAGCCAGTGCGGTGCTGCGGTATGATGCAACTCGCAGCCTGAATATCGGGGTTCGTGCTAGAGAAAGTACCTGCCTACTCTTTGTTACTTGCTTGGCGAGATCACGACCTAATCATTCTACACACTGCACAACCTCTCACTCTCCTAATTCTCTCAATTACATCAAAAATAGAACGGAACGAAGATAGTAGAAATTAATGCATGTACGAGTATATGTTAAAATATATTTTTTTAAGTAAGACGAATAAAGGTGTTTTAATATGGTTTGGGTATAATGCCATGTTTACGCGAGCTTAGTGCTTGTCATTAGTACTTATCGTTTGTACTAAGCTGTTTTGAGACTACAAGTTGTTTAAAATGTATCCTATTTGGGTCATGTGCTTAGAGGAGCAAATTACAAATTACTGCACCTGATCATCCTAGGCAAAATAGAGGGTCGAAGAGATGTTGACAGGAAGCAAATCTCCTGGCTCCGCAATATGCGTGATTGGACTGGTATAAGGAGCGTTGGGGATCTTTTTCGGGCTGCCGGGGACAAAGATGACTACTCTCAGGTGTTATTCAAAGTTGAGGGGAACTGACATGACACTGGGAAGAAGAAGAAGAAGTACTAATATGCTTGTTTACACGTGGATACAAGTGCGAGTGAGAAGTACTAATGGCAAGTACTAAGCTCGTGTAAACATGGCATATGGAGAGAATGATTGACAAAAAATGACTAAGCGAAGATTCAAGCCAGAAAAACTAGGTGTACTTCTAAGAGGTAGACTGAGGAAAGCGTCGATAAAATGGACCAGATTATTAAAGAATGTAAAGTAAAAGGTATCAATAATTTAGGTCGGAATAGTAGAGGAGGCGAATATTGTGTACTTGAACAGATAAGTTTGTAGATTTGTTCTCTCTGCCTACTCCGTAAGAGATACAACATGATGGTATGTATTTAATGTGAAATATTACGAAGAGACATAAACGATATCCGTGGCCTAGTTGATAGAACGCTTGACTTCCAATCCAAAGATTTCAAGTTTGATTCGCTATAGAAAAACGAACTCTTTTCCAATTTTCAAACATGGTCTGTTGACATATTTTAAGTAAGCTGGAATAAATTACTACATCGCAGAAAAGTATCCATGCCATCAAACTTTGGAACCAACTACCAGATAACATGACTTATCCTCGTTGTCTTGCTTCAAAATACAGTTTGAAACATATGACGAATTCTTTCGTCCAGTTAGTAAAATTTCTTCTAATCGGGGGGGGTTGGGTTCGATTCCCGTTGAAATCTATTTTTTTTTAAATGATTCCTATCTAGTTTTCAATTTCAATCTAGTAAGCATTATTTTGGTCGGCTGGAAGAGATTGCCACATTAAAATAAACCCGCCAGATTATACAATACTGTATACTATACTACCATATATATCTACTTCAGTGCCGTTGCATCTTTATTCACTTTTTTTTCTCAATCTTCTTCCCGATCTTTGACGACACTTAATTTTATTTTATTACACTTTCGTTGTTCTCAGTATAACTTTGCAGACTTATTGTCGTATATCAAACTCTTTCAACCAACCAAAAATATGCTATACTCGTAGAAGCCTTTAGTGAAAACGAGATTATAATCCTTCTTAAAAAATTGATTATAACAGGAATCGAACCCGGCATCCCCGGATTGGACGACATATGTCATACTAACTAGGCGACTGAGTATTCACTTTTTTTTTATTTATGTATGTATTCAGATATTCTGAACTAACAACTAAAATGTTCAAAAATATTAATGACACTTGTCATTAATATTTTTGAACATTTTTCTAGTTGGTAGTAAAAAATTATTTTGTGAAAATAACCATTAAAATTAAAATGTCATAAATAAACATAAAACAATGTGTAATCCTGCAGGTATGTATTGTTTATGATGGGTGTTTTACAAAATAAAATGTCAGCTTTTTTAAAAAACTAAAATCCATCCTTGACATATGAAAGTGAAACTTGGACTTTGCAAAAGAAAAATAAAAATAAAATTAATGCTGTAAAGTTTTTTTAAGAGGGAACATTTTTGAAATGTCAATGAATGAAAGAAGGCTGAATGAATGCATGGATAAAATTAATGTTCAAAGTAAGACGATCAAAGAAGCGTGGAAAAGGTATTGGATCAAATGGACCAGATTTCGAAAGAAAGTAAAGTGAGAAGTATGAATATTAGAAGATTGTGTGTGACGAGATGAATGTGGAAGAAGCGCAAGTTTGATTAGAAAAGTTTGGAGGTCTGTTATCTCCGCTTAATCTTCAAGGGATATTGCATGATGATATGTATGTTCTTTATGTACATTAATTCTTCACCATAATGAATATTATAATCAAAACTTTATCCTTTCGTTAGCGATTATTGGCAAGTCATTTTTGTCTTAATTTACGATTAATAAGGGTGGTCAACCAATAAAGTCTGAACATTCTATAGCACCCCTCAGAATATCCGAATTGGTGATACGGGCATATTAAAAAGCGTGGTAATATACCATTAGTCTTCAGATGAATTCACACTAGAGTAGAAAGAAAACTCTTAATAAGTCATCGAACGTGTTGGCAATACTAAAGCACTTTAAGACGCAACACAATAACACACGCCTATCCTGCGCGAGTATTAATAAAAAAAAACTAAAATATTTTTTCATATTTTCTACCTCGGGCGAAATATCCATCATTTTTCACTCACTCAAGGGATACTGTAGCTTCTCGACGTGATTAGTTCTTCTTTAATTTGATACTTGAAAAATGTCTGTATTTTATTAGACATTTGGATATTTGAGTATACTTAAACCTTAGCATTATATTTATAGTAAATTTCTCGATTGATTGTTGTTAATAACAGTATATTTTAAAGTTATTTTCAGATTATATCAAGCTACTCCAAATGAGCATTTTTTAGTTATATAATATCAAACTGCTCCAAACAGAAATTCCTGAAGTATATCAATCTACTCTAAACGGGAATTCCTGAAATATATCAAGCAACTCCAAAGGGGAATTCCTGTAGTACATCAAGCTACTCCAAAAGATAATTTCTAATGTTTAACAAGCTACTTCAAAAGGTCACTCCTAAAGTATGTTATATTAAGCTACTCTAAAGGGGCATTCCTGAAATACATCAAGCAACTCCAAAGAGACATTCCTGGAGTACATCAAGCTACTCCAAAAGATAATTTCTAATGTTTAACAAGCTACTTCAAAAGGGCACTCCTAAAGTATATCAAGCTACTCTAAAGGAGCATTCCTGAAATATATCAAGCAACTCCAAAGGGGCATTCCTGTAGTACATCAAGCTACTCCAAAAGATAATTTCTAAAGTTTAACAAGCTTCTTCAAAAGGGCACTTCTAAAGTATATCAAGCTACTCTAAAGGGGCATTCCTGAAATACATCAAGCAACTCCAAAGGGGCATTCCTGGAGTACATGAAACCACTCCTAAAGATAATTTCTAAAGTTTAACAAGCTACTTCAAAAGGGAACTCCTAAAGTATATCAAGCTTCTCTAAAAGGGCATTCCTGAAATACATCAAGCAACTCCAAAGGGGCATTCCTGGAGTACATCAAACCACTCCAAAAGATAATTTCTAAAGTTTAACAAGCTTCTTCAAAAGGGCACTTCTAAAGTATATCAAGCTACTCTAAAGGGGCATTTCTGTAGTTTATCAAGCTACTCCAAAGAATATTTAATGAAGTATATCAAGCCACTCTAAAGGGCATTCCTGGAATATATCAAGCTACTTTAAAGGGGCTTTCCTGAAGTAAACTCGTAACAGCTACTCCAAAGGATCATTCTTGAAGTATATCAAAGTACTCCAAAGGATCATTCCTGAAGTATATCAAGCTACTCCAAAGGATCATTCCTTTTTCTTCTCCCTGGCTCCATCCCAACTCGTTGTCTGCGAAGACTGTTGGGGTCAGCTCTCCTCGCCCTCAGGTTGTATGCTCTTCTGTCCCGGACCACGTCTCCCAAGCCGTGCCTCTGCATCAGCTTATCTTTTTGCACCACCCATGAATTCTTTGGTCTTCCTCTGGTTGTTATTCGAAGAAGATCCATGGAGATTGCCTGGTTCACAATGTGATCGGGTGCTCTGCGTCCAACGTGCCGATACCATCTTAATCGCCTCTCCTCCATCTTGCTGTTGATGTCTGCAACACCTAGGCTTCCACGAATGCGTGAGCTTTTTATTTTGTCTTTTTATTCCAAAGGATTATTCCTGAAGTATATCAACCTACTCTAAATATATATTCCAGTAGTATATCAAGCTTTACTTCAGGAATGCCTATTAGGAGACACTAAACAATCACAACAAGTTCCTACGTATAGACAGACCTAAATATACTGTTTTGTTTACTTTTAATGTTTTTTTTTGCTTTTCTTTTGATGTTACATCATGAACATCAAACAGATACTTAATATCGAGATTAATAACATTCGTAATGCCTGGTTTTAACAACAATAATAACATGTTAATCATAACAGTACCTGGTTATAACAACAATAATAACATGTTAATCATAACAGTACCTGGTTATAACAACAATAATAACATGTTAATCATAACAGTACCTGGTTATAACAACAATAATAACATGTTAATCATAACAGTACCTAGTTATAACAACAATAATAACATGTTAATCATAACAGTACAAGTTAAAAAAAATCCTTAGATCAAAAACTTTGACCTCTAAAGGGAAAATCAAATCATTAATGTTAAAGAAGAGTTTCTCGATTTGATCCCACAAACACCAATAAGATTAAAAAATAATAATTAATCGTTTCAGTTGCATAGTCTATGCTTCGCTTTATAACTGTCTCCACTCGTCTCATTACAAACCACAAAACACAGACACAATAAATATTATATCGTAAAATGGAAAAACTTTGTAACAGATATCATGAAACGTTCATAAAATACGTTTATGACTAAACAATGCGACTAACTTTTGATAGCAAGTCGTTGCTATCAAAAGTTAGTTCGTAGTTTGAACATCAACAATTGTCAGGTACTTGTCTTTTCTAAGTTAAAGTCCTCTATATATATGCTTATACTGTTCACTTTTGCGAGTATCGAAAATTCGTAACCTAGGGATTGTGTTTGATTTTCAATTTCATCTCTTCATTCTACTTATAACATCCGTCTCTTAAATACAATTACCATTTATCTGATAATTTCTTACTCTGTCAAACATTACGAGTATAATACCAGACTTTCTGTGCCAAGCGCGCGTTTCTACCGCATTTATTCAGCTCTTAAAACTCTTTCTAACCTTTCCCTTCCGGTGCTAAAAAAATCGCGCTTTCCGGTGCTATGTATTCAATACACATCAACACATGTAAAAATGAGTGATTTAAAATCGGAAAAACAAGAATATTCATAGCCAATCGCTTAAATTAATTAAATTTGAAGTCAAAAGGGATAATAATGGAAATTTAATTGCTGAAAACATGAAAAAACATCGGCCGACGTTCACAAAACGGGCGCAGGGACCACTTCATATGGATGCCCGCGAGCTATTGAGACGGGACTCGGAACACTAACACTATGTCTGTTATATTTCGGAGGAAGAAACAGCTGTGAACTGAGATTCTATTCTTGCGTTCCCATATACCGAAGTAGAGTGAGAGTAAGACGTGAATAGCGTCGCTTTCTCACCCAAAGTTGTTTTTTGGAATGAATATACCTACGTCACACACTGCCACACGTTTGATTGTATTGGTGAATTTATTCCCGATTTTCACAAAAAAAAACTCTGATGTGGCCGATAAGTGCTAATTATTATTTTTTCATTCAGTGCGTAAATGTATTACGGAGGATACCTTAAATCTGAACCCAGTATTTATTATATTTATAGAGATATTAAAGTTTTTAAAAGCAATGTGTACTAGTTACACATCACAGGGAAGGAAGGGTTAAATTCCCGACCTTTGTTTCCATACATAACGTTTAACACTAGCACACCACTTTACACAATCAATTAAGAAGATTTTTCAAATTATATTGTATATTGCAGTCAACATGACCCAGGACCGGGAGGGACGGAGACAAGTGGTGCGCCGAGTTCAAGACATATATAGCGTAAGACCACGACGCTCACAATATTATTAAAAATACTACTAATTACGTACTCGTAATTGGCCTTGTTACCTGTACCAACACGCCTTTCAATTTATTTCACAATCTTGACATATCTCGAAAACATTGCATTGGCCTTTCCAGTTCACTGTTCCTCTTTTTTACGTCGTCCTTTACTGTCCATGCAGTGAGACTCTGGAATCAGTTACAAACCAATATAAAACTCGCTCCGTCCATGGCATGCTTTAAGAAGCGACTGAAAAAACTCTTAATTTCTAGTCAGTAAAATAACGTGTTTTATACCTGATTTTTCTTTTCCCTTCCTTTCCACCATCCCTTCCTTTCCTTTTGATTGATGATATCTGACAGATTGTATTTGCAATAAAAGTGTTAAATAAGTAAATAAATAAAACATACTTATTTAAATTTATCAATATCGATATATCTTGTTTCAACAATAAAGTCACACGAATTCAAAGATGCTACAAAGTCTCAATTCGATGTATTATGCATCTCGAGCCTATATTTATTACAAGTAGGTAATCCCTTGATGACCCCAAACACCTGCATTGCATCAGCAGTCCTCTCCACGGACCGTAATCTTTGGACCTCATCTCGAATAGACAAGCACCATGGCTCCATCTCGCAGCCTCTCCGCATGCAACACTGTGAACGATTACCATAATGCGAGTATGTGATATATTTATTGCCCACTCTTACACCATCGCACGGGCAATGAACTAGTTTCCATGCGGTTGACAAATGACATTTGCTTCAAAAGTAGTGGGATACGTTGACCATTTACTTTTATCTTTTATTAATTACATATCTTCACACAATTTTCCTGTCAGAGTAGGCAGAAAGAACAGAACTCCATGCTTTCCTATTTTGATATGCATACTTCGTCTCATACATATATACCTACTATATATAAAGGGTCTTTCAAATTGAGTGGTTTTTTTAATTCAATTTTTATTAATTCTTGAATAAATCACACAATTTGCTTTGATTTCAAAAAACTTTTTATTGGTCATTGAAGTATAATGTATGACTTTTAAACACAAAAAACAATATCCGCCAAATGTCCACTTCTTGCAGCTCAACAGATGTCCACTCTTTTGTCAACATTTTCGATGACATTTTAGCATAATTGCGGTTCTAACTGACGAATAACGCGAATAATTTCATCCTTCAGCTCAGGATTTGATCGAGGGTCATTTTTATACCATAGACCTGGTTTTTCACGTAACCCCAGAGAAAATAGTCTTAGTGGCCAATTAACATCACCGTTTCCGGAGATTATAATGCATAAAATAATTCAACGATTTGAACGCGTTATTATACGACTCCATTTTTTATAAATGTCATACATTACACTTCTCAAATGTCACAAGAACCAGGCAAGTTCACGACGCCCTCTGTGTTTTATCCAAGAATTAAAAAAACCGCTCAATTTAAAAGACCCTTATCATACAGCTTCTACAATTTTTGTCTTTCTACGCTTCATTATTTCAAAATATAATTCACTTGATCTAACCACACTTTATTTGATCTTCCACAAAAATTCGCATTGTATATTTGTGTCATTAGTATTTCTTCAAACATTCGTTCGACATGTCCAAACCATCTGAAAGTGTTCTTCTGAATCTTTCTCAACATAACAACCTTAAGTTCATATCCATTCCTAATCGCTTCCTTCCATATTCTGTCATACATTGTCCCGTTATATTGTTTTATCAGTGCACATATTTCTACTGTATTTATTTCAGTATTCTTCATCATCCACGTTTCACTTCCCTTCATCAGAGTTGGCACTAGAATGCTGTTGTGAACTATCATAATAACAGATTTTGATACTGTCTAGTTCAAGTACTCGTATATAATTTTAAATACTCAATTGACGTAATTTCCTATCGTTTTGAATTAATGAAAATAATGGGTTGTCAAAAAAGTTATTTCGTATTTCTTGGTCAAATTTTAACGGAAAATCGTAGCAAATACTTGTAGGAAGTGGTCTTTTGCATTCTCAATATCTCAGCAATCTCTCGTAGACCACTGGTTATTTCTTTGTTAAACTCTTGATTTGGTAGTCATCAGTGGCAATCAGCCTTCCAGAAAAGACCAAAATTTTGTGTATTTGTATCAACAGTAGTGATTTTTTAAAACTACTTAGAATCACGCGATTTCAGTACCCGGCGGTAAGTAATATACATTGGGCTTAACAAAGAAACTGTCGGCCATAATCGGCTAACTTCGGCATTGTATAGCGTCGTCTCTGTCATTCATACACGTGCTCCGTCGCGATTTGTCAGTCAAAAAGTTTTACAGCTCTTTCTAGATACCGGACTGTTAGCGCATCGTTAGCGACAGAGACGACGCTCTGCAAAGCCGAAATTAGCCGATTATGGCCGACAGTCTCTATCTTAAGCCCAATATGTATTACTTACCGCCGGGTACTGTACTTATTGCATCGTTGCCATACATTTTTTTTATTTGTGTCGCATTTTCTCCATTGCGGTAAAAATCATCATATGTCGAAAAAAAAAACAATTTATTTGGTTCCATCTTTAAAATTATTCCAAAATAAACCGCTCATCCAAATTAAGTAAATAGTGACCAAAAATGCATTAAAGTATTACTTATCACAATAATATACATTCAGCATGTTAGGAATGAAGTAACCAATGAAATTTTTACACTAAATGTAATTAAACCATTTATTTTATTTTTATTTAACACTTTTATTGCAAATACAATCTGGCGGACTTATTGCCAGGTAGCAATCTCTTCCAACCAACCAGACAAAAGTAAAAGAAGCAAGTTACGTGGTCGCATAAATCATTCAAATGACTATCCATCCCCACGAAATCCATAAACACATACGTGAGCATACCCATGAAAACCACAAAGACGGACAATCACCCGAACATTATTTTTCATATAAAGTGAGATATCATCAATCAAAAGGAAAGGAAGGGATGGTGGAGAGGAAAGGAAAAGAAAAATCAGGAATGAAACACGTTATTTTACTGACTAGAAATTAAGAGTTTTTTCAGTCGCTTTTTTAAGTACAGAGCACAGATATTATGTACAGTAGCCATGTACAGGGCACTTGAAAAATTAATTACGACACTGGCCATATCCATTGATTTAGCTATGTTCATTTCTAAATTTGCAAGCGTAATCACCATGGTATAAATTTATGCAAAAAAAAACATTGACTTATTATTATGAATACTGTTCTATTTACATTTTATACGCCCTCTACGTAAAATTACAAATAAATAGATCACTGAATAGATGTGCAATATGTGCCATATTAATTATTTTATGAATATATATTGTAGTATTATCATATATTGTTTATAGTTAAGGCATTAACATTGTGGAGGTTTAAAGACATTGTAATTTGTTTTATCAAACACTGTTTATTCCTTTTTTGTAACGGTATGACGCTACCAGTTTCAAGGATTTAAACTCATCATCAGGGGAGCACAAACAAGCCTTGTTTGTGATCTCCTGATGTCAGTGGAAATAAATATAAAGACTTCCAATGATCTCCGTGGTAAGGTTAGGCGCCTGTCTTCCAAATCATGGGCTAGAAGTTTGATTCTCGTTCATATACGTCGTCCTTTACTATCCATGCTGTGAGACTCTGGAATCAGTTACAAACCAATACAAGACTCGCTCCGTCCTTGGCATGCTTTAAGAAGCGACTGAAAAAACTCTTAATTTCTAGTCAGTAAAATAATGTGTTTCATTCCTGATTTTTCTTTTCCTTTCCTCTCCACCATCCCTTCCTTTCCTTTTGATTGATGATATCTCACTTTATATGAAAAATAATATTCGGGTGATTTTCCGTCTTTGTGGGGTTCGTGGGCATCTGCTCATGTATATGTTTATGGATTTCGTGGGGATGGATAGTCATTTGAATGATTTATGCGACCACGTAACTTGCTTCTTTTCTTTTGTCTGGTTGGTTGGAAGAGATTGCCGCCTGGCAATAAGCCCGCCAGATTGTATTGCAATAAAAGTGTTAAATAAATAAATATCCAGATTCTTCAAAAAGAACTTTTGTCTGGTTTTTACTAAAATCAACCAGCTTTTAGGTTGGTTGGAAGAGACTGACATATATCATTAACCCGTCAGTTTGCACTGTGTACAACGGAGTTTATACAGTACAATACAATATAGAACTTATATATTTTTTATTTGATAAAGAACATTAGATGTGAATTTAGCCGATTTTCAAGTTGAAAAAAATACTGTGATTTGTTTTATCAAACACTGTTCATTCCACTTTTTGTAACGGTATAACCCTACCGGTTTCAAGATTTTCACCTCATCATCAGGGGAGAACAACTAAGATTAATTTGTGCTCCCTGATGGTGAGGTGAAAGCCTTGAAACCGATAGGGTTATACCGTTACAAAAAGTGGAATAAACAGTGTTTGATAAAACAAATTTCAATATATTCTCTTTACAAATTTACCTGTTTTGAAGTGTGATAGAGTTATGTAATGGCCATTAACGACACAATCAACAAAAACATATTGTATCACTCATTTAACTTTGTACTTTGTCTCTTGAGATACGAGTTTGTTTTAATATTTCCAAAGTTTGTCAGCAAGATATTCCCACCATGTTGCATACATCTCGATGTTTCCAATCACTTCCTTACTATGTAATAAATTAACTCGTAAAGTTCAAAGATCGATGTGTCCAACAAATCAATTAAATATAGGTTGATTCTCCTTCGTGCTATTCTTCCGTGTTAGATTGAATCACATTTATGAATCCATTAAATAAAAAGGAAATTTGAGAGGTTGCAGCTCATAAGTGGAACTGGGAAGAGGAAATTGAAGAGGTTGCAGCCCATAAGTGGAACTGAGAAGAATAAATTGAAAAAGTTGAAGCCCATAAGTGGAACTGAGAAGAGGAAATTGGAGAGCATGCAACCCTAAAGTGGAACTGAGAAAAGGAAATTTCCAGATGCACAGATGACCCATAAAGGGCTAGAAAGGTGACCGAGAAGAGACAAAAGAAGTGTAAGAAGATATATATCAAGATGGTTGAAAGAAATCAGAAAAGTGGCTTGAAGCAACTCGATGTAATGTGTTCATAATAAGGAGTAGATGAGAATAGAGAAGACAGCATGTCCGACATTGGAGTCAATCGGACTGATGATTAGAAATAAGTAACTATGAAGAAGATTTGATAAGTTGAAGGTCTTTCGGAATGTTATACATCGTGGTTTTGGCTTATGATGCTGATGTTTCGAAAGCATTGCAGTTTTCATCTTCAGAGACTGTTTGTAATTGAAACTGTAACGTTTTTAAAACGTTGAAATATTAAGCCAAACTATTCGGCACAATACTTCGAAAGACCATGAACAAGTAATACGAAGAACTGCAAAAGCGTCAACACGTTTAAGATTTGATAAAGAAGTAAATGGAGAGATGCATGTTGGGATATACTAAAAAAGACCGCAAACGAAACACCTGGATTCGCAATATTACAAAGGTAGAAGACGTTATAAAGGTGTGCAAAAGAATGAAGTGGCAATGGGCAGGACACGTGGCCAGAATGTCAGACTCCCGATGGACATCTGAAATAATCCCATGGTACCCAAGAGGCATAAAGAGGCCCAGAAGAAGACCGAAAGTACGCTGGATAGATGAAATCAGGAAGCATAGCAGCATCACAATGAGAAAAAAACCGAACTATTTGGAGTCAACTTGGGGAGACCTTCATCCAGCAGTGGATCGACCCTGGTTGACAATGACGATGATGAAATAAGTAAATAAAACTCGTCGATATTTTCATAATTCATTAATTTGGTCTAATCATACTTTTGTCGTTCATCCTCTACCACGACTTCCCCTCATACATGTCTACTTAATTTGTTTAATCAGTATTTCGTCATTCACCATTTCAACATATATAAACCACCTCAACGTAGTATTTTCAGTACTAATATGTGTTTTTTTCTACAATAGCAAGCATTTTTTTTTAATTTTCTTAGTAAATCCGCTCAACTCATTGGCTTTGATCACTTTTTCCACTCAAAAAATAAGCAGTTAATATATGTCGATGTATGTTCAAAAACGTCTAAAAATTCACCGAAATCTGTCGAAGAACTTCAACAACTCATAGTTTTTATTTTATTGAAAAGCTTTCAAAAATGGAAACATTATAACTAGAATAATAATTCTCACTGAAGAGCATTCGCCAAAGAATTTTTTTTCTAAAAAATGGTAATTATTTTGGTTTATTTAATCTAAAATAAATAGTTATCTAGGCAGAAGTTTATTCAAAATCGAAATACATTACAAACAGCAATTCATTCATTCATTCATTTCCATATTCAGTCCGTCAATCATGTCGTGTGTTTCCAGTAGAAGGCAATATAGATCGCCCTATTATTCGCAACAATATGGTCCTGCCAAGAGTATGTAGTGCCGAAGATTGGACAATCTTTACTCAAGATAATGTATGATTGCATGGTCCCTGTGACATTTGAAACGTCATGTCTCAAAGAGGTGGAGTAAAATCATTTTTTGACAAATCGAATCGTGTTTTTATAAATCGAAAAATTCCTTTTCTCTAAACTGACGTTTTAATTCCTAATTTTCATTATACTGACTTTCTAATGTATTGTATGATTTGTATATCATAGTATAAATACGTCAAAGCCCGTACGACGGTTGTCGCCAAAGAAAGAATAGAATTTTGAATACAAGAGAGCGAGAGAGGAATACTTGGATTCACTCCGAAAGTAATTCGAAACTGTAATAGTTGCAACCCGTGAAATATTCACGGAAGTAAAACAAATTCTACATTTATGAAAATATTATATATATATTCATAAATGTAAAATTTGTTTAAATATATCATTTATACATCGTCTCCTTTTACACCGGTTCAAAAATTGTTAGCTAGGTATTTAAAATTCGTTCAGTATCGCGGACCCACCGAGAATCAAATTTCGAATTACTTTCGGAGATAATCCAAGTATTCCTCTCTCGCTCTCTTGTATTCAAAATTCAATTCTTTCTTTGACGACAACCATCGTATGGGTTTTAGCCTATTTATATTATGATTTGAATCTCGGTGGGTCCGTGATAAATGAAAAGATGGAAACTATACTGAAAGAATTTTAAATACCTAGCTAACAATTTTTGAACTGGTGTAAAAGGGGACGATGTATAAATGATATATACGAGTATATAAACAAATTCTACATTTATGAATATATATTTCATAAATGTAGAATTTGTTTTACTTCCGTCAATATTTTAAGGGTTGCAACTAGTATCTTTAAATAGGCCAAGATCCACTATGAATTAATACTAATTACAAACATTTAATTTTATGTATAAAAAATCGTAAATCCAACTATCGTATACCCCATCCCTAGCCAATGCAGACTAACGAAATGACTTTTGACGATCGTCTCCAAATATTATATGATTTTAACAAACTAACATATTTTTGCTAATTTGTAACAAGATGTATTAATTTGTCATTATTGTTAGTTTTATGTAATGTATTTACCTAAATAACTTGCTATTTATTAGAATCGAGGCTTTTATTAAAGTTGATAAAATAATTAAAATTACTGAACATCGTTACAAGGTTGTGTTGGGGCAAATTTGTGAAACGTCACAGGGATCATGCTACATTTTCTTTAGTATAGCATATGTCGTGAGTTCTGTATATCCCCAAAATCATATTTAGTGCTACTTTCGTTCAAGAAACCCCATCTTTACATACATCTATAGTTCGGCAATTCTAGGATGAGTCCTGTGGCAGCTTATAAATTTGCCCCAATACAACCTTATGTTATGTATTTACTTAAATAACTGGCTATTTATTAGAATTGAGGCTTATATTAAAGTTGATAAAATAATTAAAATTACTGAACATCGTTGCAAGGTTGTATTGGGGCCAATTTGTGAGCTGTCACAGGACTCACCCTAAAATTTCCGAACTATAGGCAACCCTACTTGGAGCCTATTCAATGCTCTCCAAATAGGCCAAGGATATTGGTGTGTCATATTCTATAATATATTTTCAATTTAAATACTGTAGTCATAGGTAAAAAATAGATTAATATGGATTTATTTTAACTATAACAGTTCCAAAATAACAATAGTTAATCAAATAATTTTTTTACACTCGAAAATATTATTTTTACGTCCTAAATATGATTTGAAATTCCAAAAAGCTATATATGCAGGCGACGGATAGCGGAAGAAATCTGTTTACATGTATAAATTATTTTTTATGCCCAAAATATTCTATAACAAGACATTCATAGGCACATCATGTTTACAGTAATGGTGCCGTAATCGGAATTTATCTATGAATAATAAATTGAATCCATCAGGGGCGTAACATCCTTTATATTTTATAAAAGTATAATTAAAAGTTTAATAGGTTTACAAAAAAAGATTGGCATATTAAGATATACTTTTTAGTAGTTAGTAATAAAAATCAGCGAAATACTCAACTTTTTTTTATTTATTCTGTGTATACACATATAAAAAAATATGCTTATATTAAGTATTTAATTGTAGTTATAATATTAAAAATATTTTGTATTTCTTAGCTAAAATATGTCAAAAAATTGAAACAATGAAATATATATTAAAGCCCAACTAGTTTCAAGTCATATGCAACTCATCTTCAAGGGTTATTTCAGAATATATGAAAAAGAAGACGAATTAACTCATAATTATTATATTTTATATATTGTTTATAGTTAAGGCATTAACGCTGTGGAGGTTTAAAGACATTGTAATTTGTTTTATCAAACACTGTTTATTCCAATTTTTGTAACTGTATAACCCTACCGGTTTCAAGTCTTTCCCCTCATCTTCAGGGGAGCACAAACAAGACTGAAGATTAGGTGAAAGCCTTGAAACCAGTTCGATCCCCGCTGGAACCCAGATTTAAAAAAAAAATAGGATTCCAGTCTGGTTAACACTTAATGCCTATGAAAACATCTTTCTGGTTGATTGGGAGAGATTGCCACATGGTAATAAACTCGCCAGGTTAAAAAAAACTGTAGGGCTATACCGTTACAAAAAGTGGAATAAATAGTGTTTGTTAAAACAAATTATAATATCATAATTACTATAGTATTATTATTATTTACGTTTTTTTTTATGAACATATACATACGACAGCCAAATTTGATATAAATACTAACAACATTCATGCTGCCTGGCTATAATGACAATAATTATAAAAGAAATGGTTTATTATGGAGATTACTTTGATTAAAAAATCAATGCTCTTAAAACACTGCATTAAAAAATAATTAAAAATAAAATGCAGATAAATGTTCCAGCACCTGTTTCGATCCGCCACTGGTGGTCAGCCAGAGTTCTTTATGGTATTGGCAGGCTGGCCGAAAACAGGTTCTGGTCATGTGCGCTCCACACGTGGAACAAGAATGCTCCTGAGGAAAGTGAACACTTCCTAAACCCGTTTCCCCTCTTTCTCTTTCATTCATTCACACGATCAGTACGGCCCTGCTATCTACAGGGGACGTCAAAAGAAACTTCGTACTTTTAGATTTAACTAACTCAAAACAGTATTGTATTTACAACCAACAAGTAAAATGTTAAAACTGTCCAATGTGAGAACTACACTAGAATAATAAAAAAAATGGTACAAACCTGATTTAAAAATTCAATCAAAATAAGCCCAAACAAAATAAATTTTAAAAATTAGGAGGGTTTACTTAAAATTGTATTTTGTACCATTTTAAATAAACTAATAGCATAAATAATTGATATTGTGTTTCTCAAAGAACGACATAAGAAGGAAATTCATTTTGGGAAGAACAGAAGGGTTGAAATTGATTGTATAACACTTTCGTTGGAAAGGTGCTCGAGGATATAAAAAAACAGGATACAAATTGGCTGGAATAAATTGAGAGAGAAACGACGGGGGATATGTGCGACAGAAAGCTGCCAATAAAGCTTAAAAGCAAGATCTTCAAGACAGTGGTCAGTTGGCCTCTAAAGAAAAAAGAAGAACAAACGCTTTATGTCACGAATATGTGCATGTTTCGATGATCACTGGTGTCACTAGATTAAATAGAATCCGAAACGAACGAATTTGCGTTACAATCAAAGTAACGCCAACAGTTGATAATACCCCGGAAGTACGACTATGCTGGTGTGGACACGTGCAACGGCAGGATGAAGGGTCTACGCTAAAGATAACCATGAATAAAAAACTTTCAAAAAGACGCTGAGGGACACCCAAGAATAGCATATTTAAGAAATTGGAAGAAGACATGACGAGACTCGGACTGTTCCCAAGTGATTGGCGAAATCGAGAGAAATGGTGAAAAAAACATCCAAGCAGCCGACCCCAAATTAATGGGATATGGCTAAAGAAAAGAAAATGAAGAAATATCACACTTCCGTTGTATACACTTCAACCTGGTGGGTTTATTGCCATGTGTCAATCTCGTCTAACTAACAAGAAATGTGTTAAACAAGATTTAAATGATAAACAGACTGGAAGCACTTCTGAGTTAGTATCAACAAGAATCGAAACCACAATTTTACTATACTCAAGAAAATTTAGCATGATACCTGTGACGTTTGAAATGTCATGTCTCAAAGGAATGGGGTAAAATCGTTTTTTTTTACAAATCGAATCGTTTTTTCACAAATCGAAAAATTGTTTTTCTCCAAACTGACGTTTTAATTCCTAATTCTCATTATACTGACTTACTAATGTATTGTATAGTTTGTATATATCGTTAAATAGGTCGAGATCCACTATGAATTAATACTAATAACAAACATTTCATTTTATGTATAAAAATCGAAAATCTCATTATCGTATACCCCATCCCTAGCAAATGCAGACTAATGTAGTGACTTTTGACGAACGTCGCCAAATATCATTTGATTTTAACAAACTGCCACATTTTTGCTAATTTGTAACAAGATGTATTCATTTGTCATTATTGTTAGTTTTATATAATGTACGAGTATTTACCTAAATAACTTGCTATTTATTAGAATGAAGGCTTGTATTGAAGTTTATGAAATAATTAAAATTACTGAACGTCGTTACAAGGTTGTAATGGGACAAATTTGTGAAACGTCACAGGGACTATGCTATATTTAAAACATATTATATGGTTCTTTCATTTTTGTAATATCCTTTAAAATCCTTAACAAAAATTCAAGTCATGTGAGCATTTTCAACGAACATATTTTCTTTCTTCATACTTATTTGATAGAACTTCGAATGTAATCGTTATATTTTCTTTTGACGTGAGAATAATTTAAATCCATTCCAAAAAATTGAGGAAGAAAATTAATATGTAAAAGGGAAAGGAAAAAAATCATAAACATTGGAGATAATCTGTTCAACAACGTTTAAATGATTTTCGGTTTTAATGTGGTGATACGATTCTTCCCAGTGAAAAATTGTTTAAATGCCAAACAATTTAAACATCTCTTACTCCAATAATATTCTGACGATTATCGAATGAACTTGAAGATAACTCGAGGGGTTAAATATGTTTATAGCATATACTTTTTTAGTTACTTAAGGTATTAATTAATATATATTTAAGTGTATCATTTTATTTCATGTTTTTTTTGTAGTACTTGTACATAATCCATCCTTTCAAATTAATGTGTAGTGAGTGTTTTGAAGTACTCGTACATAACCCACACTTTCAAATTAATGTGTAGTGAGTGTTTTGTAGTACTCGTACATAAGCCTCCCTTTCAAATTAATGTGTAGTAAGTGTTTTGTAGTACTCGTACATAACCCACCCTTTCAAATGAATGTGTAGTGAGTGTTTTGTAGTACTCGTACATAACCCACCCTTTCAAATGAATGTGTAGTGAGTGTTTTGTAGTACTCGTACATAACCCACCCTTTCAAATTAATGTGTAGTGAGTGTTTTGTAGTACTCGTACATAACCCACCCTTTCAAATTAATGTGTAGTGAGTGTTTTGTAGTATTCGTACATAACCCACCCTTTCAAATTAATGTGTAGTGTGTGTTTTGTAGCACTCGTACATAGCCCTCCCTTTCAAATTAATGTGTAGTGAGTGTTTTGTAGTACTCGTACATAACCCACCCTTTCAAATGAATGTGTAGTGAGGGTTTTGTAGTACTCGTACATAACCCACCCTTTCAAATTAATGTGTAGTGTGTGTTTTGTAGTACTCGTACATAACCCACCCTTTCAAATTAATGTGTAGTGAGTGTGTTGTAGTACTCGTACATAACCCACCCTTTCAAATAAATGTGCAGTGTGTGTTTTGTAGGACTCGTACATAACCCTCCCTTTCAAATTAATGTGTAGTGAGTGTTTTGTAGTACTCGTACAAAACCCTCCCTTTCAAATTAATGTGTAGTGAGTGTTTTGTAGTACTCGTACATAAGCCTCCCTTTCAAATTAATGTGTAGTGAATGTTTTGTGGTACTCGTACATAACCCACCCTTTCAAATTAGGTGCAGTGAGTGTTTTGTAGTACTCGTACATAACCCACCCTTTCAAATTAATGTGTAGTGAGTGTTTTGTAGTACTCGTACATAACCCACCCTTTCAAATTAATGTGTAGTGAGTGTTTTGTAGTACTCGTACATAATCCACCCTTTCAAATTAATGTGTAGTGAGTGTTTTGTAGTACTCGTACACAACCCACCCTTTCAAATGAATGTGGAGTGAGTGTTTTGTAGTACTCGTACATAACCCACCCTTTCAAATTAATGTGTAGTGAGTGTTTTGTAGTACTCGTACATAACCCACCCTTTCAAATTAATGTGTAGTGAGTGTTTTGTAGTACTCGTACATAACCCACCCTTTCAAATTAATGTGTAGTGAGTGTTTTGTAGTACTCGTACATAACCCACCCTTTCAAATTAATGTGTAATGAGAGTTTTGTAGTACTCGTACATAACCCTCCCTTTCAAATATGTGTAGTGAGTGTTTTGTAGTACTCGTACATAACCAACCCTTTCAAATTAATGTGTAGTGAGTGTTTTGTAATACTCGTACATAACCCACCCTTTCTAATTAATGTGTAGTGAGTGTTTTGAATCGAATTTGATTTACTTGAATAATTATAATCAGAATTCTAAAAATTGATATTGTATCGGACGTATGCGTCACCATAAAACAATTGTGTATTTTAAAATACAATCTCAGTTCGATCGCTTCTCCCGTTTAGTAGCCAGCCGGCTTTCGTTCAAGGTGGTCGTCTCGCCCGTTTTGTGAACGTCGGCCGATGTTTTTTTTTCATGTTTTCAGCAATTCAATTTCAATTATTATCACTTTTGACTTGAAATTTCATTAATTTAAGCGATTGGCTATGAATATTGTTCTTTTTCCGATTTAAACTCGCCCATTTTTACATGTGCATTGAATACACCGCCGGCACCGGAACGCAAGGATTATTTGAGCACAGTAAGAGAAAAGTTAAACAAGAAAACTGCATTTTAATGTCTAAATTCTGTGAACCCCTTATAGTCTTCCAGAGCATAACAGACAATTTCAGATGAAAAACCAGCTTTTAGGAATTCCGTGTAACAAAGTCGCCTACGCAATCATGTTGGACACATTGATTTATACGTAAAATATGTAGTCGCTCTTGGAAAGGGACCACAAGTGCCTGGACCATAAACCAGAATGCCATTTACACAATAATAGAAACAGTTAGCAAATATTTAGTATATCGTGGGTGTTAATAAATGTTTTGTGGTTATAACTCAATACTAAGGTAGAAAAGCAACACAATTAAGAAATTATGGTCGCTGGCTAAATGCAATGAATGGCTTTTAAACATTGCCTCATTTTTTCCTATTGAACGTATCATTCCTTTAGATTATATAACTTGATGGCGATAAGAAACATAGTTAATGGAGCACTATAATATGTACACATTCTCGAATCGGACAGTATCAAAATCTGCTATGATCTAGAATAGGTTTTGGTGCCAACTCGAACAAATGGTAGGGAAATGTGGACGTAGAGGAAGACGGAGGGGAGGCGAAAAAATGCATACATTGAAAATAATATACGGAACGAAATGATAAGTGATGAATATGATGTGTTGAATAAGATGAAGAAGAGTACGAAGAGATGGTTTGGGCATGTGGAACGAATGAATGAAAAAGACTGACAATATATGTACGGCACAGGTACAAAGAACTGTAACAATAGATGGATGGCTTACCATCGAAACTTTGAGTTTGATCTTTCAAGAGTGTATGCTCACTGAAGTGCAACAGTTTACACACAATAAACCTTCGCAGGCACAGGCATATTTTATCAACAAGATGACTGATGATCATATTCGATCACGAGGGATTGCCTATCATATTAAATACTCAACAAGAGTACAATAAAAAATGCTGAGATTAACATAAATTATATCAACGGCCATTATTTTGTAGAATAATGTGAATCTAGATCCTGGTGGGAAATTGAGAATCTATTTTATTTTGAAGAATAATGTGAATCTAGATCCTGTGTGAAATTGAGAATCTATTTTATTTTGAAGAATAATGTGAATCTAGATCCTGTGTGAATTTGAGAATCTATTTTATTTTGAAGAATAATGTGAATCTAGATCCTGGTGGGAAATTGAGAATCTATTTTATTTTGAAGAATATTGTGAATCTAGATCCTGTGTGAAATTGAGAATCTATTTTATTTTGAAGAATAATGTGAATCTAGATCCTAGTGTGAAATTGAGAATTTATTTTATTTTGAAGAATAATGTGAATCTAGATCTTGGTGTGAAATTGAGAATCTATTTTATTTTGAAGAATAATGTGAATCTAGATCCTGTGTGAAATTAAGAATCTATTTTATTTTGAAAAATAATGTGAATCTAGATCCTGGTGTGAAGTTGAGAATCTATTTTATTTTGAAGAACAATGTGAATCTAGATCCTGTCTGAAATGAAGAATTTATTTTATTTTTCACACTCCTGACATACACAGGAAATAAAATTGTCTGTCTTGACCAGGGGTGGCAAATTTGTTTGTACCGTGAGTCAAAACCGGTATTGGGTCAAGACTCGCGGGCCGAACTTGTACTGTTTTTTTATTATTAGGCATGTCAGTATTTGAAAGCCTGAAAACGAGGCAACGTATACTAAAGTCCAGTGTTTTATTATCAATGCTAGCACACACCCTAAGGGGCATGACCGCGCGGTAACCCACAGGACTTCCATGCGGAAAGTCGCTGGTTCGAACCCTGATCTATGCTACTCCGCTCGAATGACACAGGGATTTCCCGCCTAATGTTCGGGGGTATGAGAATACCTATGACTTCGAGCATATCTATTCTTGTAAAAAAATGCCAATATGCTCTGATCGTCTGATTTTGGTATGCCATCGGATTCAGTACAGCGGTCTTGCCAGTGAGTTTTCTAGTGAACAGTATAAGTACCATTTTGGGTTAAATTTAAATAAGATTTTTATATTTTCATATAAATCTTCTTTTTATCGGAAATCTAGACTGCGTCGCTATTATGATTAACGTGTTCCCCGCGGGGAGCACAAACGCCTGTGATCTGACGACAATCCAAGTTTCAAATCACAAATACTTAAAAAAAATGACACAAAACCGGAATAAAAATTAAACTAAAATTTAAAATAATCTTTATTCTAGCGACATCTTTGAAAACCTTGTCAAATAATATATTAGTTTATGAGATATTGTTGAATAAACAGAGCGCCGAATTTTTTTGGTTTCTCAATATTTCCAGCATTAACGACCTGTCGCGCGGATCGAGTCCTGCGATGAGTCTCTCTTACGTAAATAAACATTACTAAGTCTCTCTTATGTAAATAAACATTACTAGTGCTATATGCATTTGATTGGGTGAGTGTCATGAAGCATTGATTTGATCGTAGCATTCCTTTGTTTATTTTACGTAATGTTAAGTTTATCTCCTTTATTTAATGAGTCTCCTTATGAGTAATGACTATTATTTATTATCAGAAAATTACTTAAGTGTCATGTTTACTTGGTGTTGTAATCAAATATCAGTGGTTCTAAACAAAATATGTTTTTAAACTTAGAAATTAAAAAACGCTGAAATTGCGCCGCGCACAGGATTCGTGGAATTTGATTTTTAACGCGGTGAACAGGTTAACAACTATGTTTTATTGTTATTTTTTTGATGATTTCTAAAGAAACAGCTCGTGGGCCGCACCAAACACCCTGGCGGACCACATGCGACCGCAGGTTGGCAAAGCCAGATCTATGCCTCGACTATGAAGCTAATATTTTACCCATAACTGGTTAAATTAATGTGCGATAATACCATTTTTAATTGCTTTGAGAATTTACTTTTGGTTGTGCTATAAATTTTTCCGCTTTGATAATATTTTACGTACATGCCGACTTTATGTAAATTGTGTAAAAATTCTATTTATAATAAATGTATTGCACAATACAAAAATCGCACTGCAATAAATATGTCTTTTTGATTTCATGTTGACCTCGATTCGGATAGACACGTCATTAAAAGAGATGTTATTTTATTTTTAAAATGATTTTTGAAAAAAAGATAGCGTTTTCAGTTAAATTTATTGAGGACACAATGAGATCATAATGATTTATCTATTAGAGAAAGTAATTATTTATGGATAATTAGTTATAAAACATCAAAAGGTTAGGTCGACGACAGCGTTTTAAGTGAAATATTGTATCTTATATAAGTGTTGCGAAACAAAAGGACGGGAAATAACATTAAAGCGATCAACCGCGCTATACTCAAAGTAGCAAACATGGATGTAGATAAAAGTGTGTTGATTCCCACCTTGACGAATGGAAGTGAAGGTTTGATTTGGCAGATGAAGCATATAGTACGATGAGCTAGATAAAAGGGATATTGATAGAAGTGTGGTGACAAGTGTGAGAATGTATAAATTAAGTCAAATTGATTTATTTTTTCAAAATAGACTTAGTCCAATTACTTTGAAAAATACAAGACATTAAAAAAGAAGAAAAATCACATAGAAAAAAAATATATAAAATAAAAAATAATGCATATGCATACATACGAGTATATACACACAAACATATGATACACATATATTCACAGTCACTTAAGTATGTTGATGAGTACTTTCTAACGCGCTCAATCTACTATAAGAAGAAAATTTACTTTTGCTTTTGGTAATGTGATATGAAATATGTCAATATCCGAAGCAGTCCCGTTAAGAAGAGTTAAGGTCCTTCCAACAGGCATAGCGGCTGGAAGACCCGTTCTTGCGTATGTTATTGAGAACAATTCTTACCGGCGCAGTCTAGTGTAATTGTTAGAAACATTTAACGCTAATCTTTGTAGTAATGCTGGACAGTTCACATCTCCTCGAACGAGTCTGACAACGTATACCAGGAGACGCACATCTCTTCTTACGCTCAAGGAGTTATACCCGAGCATGCCCAGCAGAAACTGAGTAGGATAAAGCCACGGATAGACACCGAACTCTCTCATATAGAGATATCGTAGATATCTTTTTTGTACTTGATAGACTGTCTATGTATTATATGAAGGAAGTCTGAATGAAGCCATTAGAAATTAATGCTTGGAAAATAATAATGTTTGAGGTGAAATGCAGAAAGGAGTATTAAGATGGTTTGGACCGTGTAATGCTGTGGAGATGTATACACCAAGTATAAATTATGAAGTGTCAATGAATGAAAGAAGTTGGAATGAAGCAATCAGAATTTAATGCGTAAATATAATATATAAATAAAATTAATGTTTTAGGTACGATGAATAAAAGAACGTTAAGATGGTTTGGACATGTCACGTAATGAAAGAATGGATAAGCGAGTATACGAGTCGAAAGTGCAAAATGTAGACCGAGGAAATATGGTTGGATCAAAAAGGTCAGATTTTGAGGGAATAGTAAAATATTATATATGTATGAACGTGAAGAAGGAAAAATATGTATGCTTGAATAGATAACAATATGGCGATCTGTTCTCTTAATCTTCCCCGTAAGGGACATGGCGTGTTGATATGTAGGCGATGTTAAAGTTCGTTTGTTGGAGGGCCTCGTAGTCGATCGAATCCCCTCGCCATTCCAACGTTCATTCAGTAGGAAAGCGAAGCTGTGCCGTGGAGTCTTTATTTATTTCTTTTTTTTTCTCATCTTTAAGTAAGTAAGCCGCTGCACACCAGCACACTCACCGGCCACACCGCTGTGCGGGATCCGATAGCACACCGAAGAGAGACGACCGGAGCACACCGGCATGTTTTTTTCCTTTTTTATTGAAGGAATAGATGCGAAGTCATAGGTTAATCAAATCCCCTAACACTAGGCGGAAAAAATGCCTGTGTTATTCGAGGGGAGTAGCACAGCGCGGGATTCGAACAAGTGACCTTCGCACGGAAGTTTAGTGCGTTACCGCGCGGCCATATACCTCAGAATACTTGTGAAGAAATATTACCATACATGAGAAATAGATAGACAACTTTTAATATGGAATTAAAAAAACATGATTAATTTAACTGTTTTTTAAAAGTGTTAACCTTAAGTTATTATTTCTAACTATAGTACGAATAATAGCGTAGAAATAAGGACGGGCTAAAGGTTATAATTCAAAAAGTTTAACAAATAAAAAGGTTCACATTAATACATTGTTTAAAATAAAACCATTGTTTAAAATATATGTGTATGTTTCATAAATTTACACTTATCTCGTTTGCATTATAATTAAATTGCATTTTTAGTTATTGATGCATTAATTCGCCTTATTAATTAATTTGACTAACAAGAACTTTTATTTAAGACACCATTAAGAAACGAGAATCTTTTGATATGCGGTGCTATCGAATAATTGTGAAAGCTTTGTGAGTTGATAAAGTCCGTAAGGCCGATGACACACCAAAGTGCTTCGTGAGGTGCTAAGTTAGGTTTTACGTGACTCATATACTAGGTGACTTCATCCTTGGCCGCAGCAAAGTGTTACGCATAAATTCATTTGACAGTTGGGAGCAGTTGAGTCAACACACGATGCCATTTTTAAAACTAACCAATTTCATTACAACTTACCATATTTATTTACTTCGTGTGCAACTTCGTTCCAAAGTGATTTTATTACAGGTACATTTTTGTATAATTTGCTCGATGGGTTCCACAAAGGCTCCCTTTTATGCACAGCTGTTATTAAAACTTACGCCATCTTGTGAAATAACGGTGACATAATGAAATTAACCAACACGTATGTTCGCTAGGAGATTCACTCGGTGACTAATCGTCCCCACGAAATCCATAAACGCATAGGTGAGCATATGCCCACGAACCCCACAAAGACGGACAACCACCCGAACATTATTTTTCATACAAAGTGAGATATCATCATCAAAAGAAAAGGAAGCGATGGTGGAGAGGAAAGGAAAAGAAAAATCAGGAATGAAACACGTTATTTTACTGACTAGAAATTAAGAGTTTTTTCAGTCGCTTCTTAAAGCATGCCAAGGACAGAGCGAGTCTTATATTGGTTTGTAACTGATTCGAGTCTCACTGCATGGACAGTAAAGGATGACGTAAAAAATGAGGAGCGGTGAACTGGAAACCCTAATAGACAATCTCTGTTTGAGTGCAGCGCTAATCCATGATTGGAAAGACGCTGAAATTTTTCGGCGAGATAAGAGGGGGCGGCGAGACAGTTAAGAATATTATACAATAGAGAAAGTATATGAATTTCACGTCTATTTCTAACATTCAACCAGTTCAATGACTTTTGGTATGAAGTTATATGATCGTACTTTCGTAGGTTGAAAATAAATCTTAGACACACATTTTGAAAACGTTGTAATTTGTCCAGCTGTTACTCTGTAACATACAGGTAACAGACGTCCGCATAGTCTAGAATCGGAAAGAGCAGAGATTGTACGAGTAAAATTTAAGGTTAAGATACTTTAAGGGATAACAAGTCTGAAACACTTTTAAACAAACAAACGGTACAAACGAGAATTGAACGAGCAACCCATGAGTTTTAATAGTCTTATCTTCGATAAAGGTTTTAGTACCGACAAACCGCGAATGATGTTTCTAACACAGTGACCAAATCCTAACGCACTATTAATCGAACTGAAGACAATGTTGTTTCGCAGCCAAACGTTTCAATAAATCTGCATAATTTTGCATGTAAATGTACAACATGAGTGAAGAAAAAAATCAGGTGAGATATTAACAAAAAAATATTACGCAATAAAATGGCCATCAATAACTAGCTATCTATAGTAGGAAGTAAATAACGAAATAAGTTTAGATTTATAAAGAGTTGTCGCCTTTTCCTTCTTTGTACTCGTAAAATAATATACAATTTAAAAGTTTTAATTATACTGCTGAAACTTTGTGGTCTTTGTAATAAAAGTTACAACTACATACCGACTTCAATAAAGGTAAAGGTAGGAAAACCATTTAGACAGTCGATCGGAGCGTGGTTGTTATTGCGACAGGATTTTGAGTACTTGGGCTTTCAGGATGAATGACGAATGGAAGGGATTTATGTGAGCTCGTGAGTATGGGTTTCTTCTTGTTGTTTTAATTTTGGTTGTTTTTGTGTTTGTGTTACTGTGTATTTTTTTTTTTTTTGTTTTGATTTTTATTCTTGTGATTGTGTGCGGTAAAGTGTGGGATTAATATTTTTGGTCTTTCTGGAGTGATGATGTGTGAGGAGTTGAATTTCGCAAGATGTTTCCAGTTGTAGTTGAGTGTCACTGTTTGTCAGGTTGATGAGAGCGTGCAACGGGGTTTTGTTTTTGTGTAATCAAAAATCGTAAAGAAGTATCGATTTATTTTTTTCATGCTAAATATCCTCAGTGAGATACAGGCAAAAGCCTAGTTTACTAGAGATACGACAAATGAAAGGCAACAAACCCAGATCCGTTAAAATTGTATGTCCAAATCAAATTAACTGTTGTTTTTCTCAAATTGTGTATATTTCTTGTCATGTGTAATGATAAATAAATAAATAAAAAATACCACCGTCCAATATTCCTAGCGAGGCTGGCAGAGATGACAGAGCGTCAGACTTTCCATTACACACATCCTTTGCCTCTTCTATATTCAAACATCTTCTCATACAAATTCTACGATTTCTCTAACTTACGACGCTTCCTTCTTCAAAATATTATTCACTTGATCTAGCTATACTTTCCTAGATTCTCCTCTCTCACGCCTTCCACTCACATTGGCGTTATAAATTTGTTGAGTTAGTTTTTCTTCATTCATTCGTTTCACGTGCCCAAACAATCTCAGATTACTCTTCTTTATCTTACTTAACATATCAGCTTTAACTTTAAAAAAGTTAGCATACCATATTTTTGTACCATTTTTTTAGTGCTGTACTTTTATATTTTAGCGTTATTTCAAATATTATTAATATTTAATCATTTATAAATTGTAACAAAATGTTTTAAAAAAAGTGATATAAAACAAATACAAATATAGTTTAATAGGCTAGCGTCTTTGAGAGACTAAACTTAGTTGCATATCCGAAAAAGAATGAACTCATGAAGATCGACCACTAAGCCACAGCGTCGACTAATAATAATCGATCCGGAGCGATCTCCAATACGCACCGGACGGAAACGCAAATTCATATAGAGCAGACAGAGACATACAGTAAACCGTGAGACAGCGATATTTCATATTCACTCAGCGTCTCGAGGCGTGTTGGTGCTCAGCGCACCAACGCACCTCGAGACCAGCCGCCGCTGGTCCTGGTCTAGGAAGATTGGTCAGATCTTCCTACTTTTCATACTATGCTCTCCACCATCCCTTCCTTTCCTTTGGCTATACATTTCTTTGAATTAATGCAAAACACCAAGGGTTGACTCGCATGGTACATACTCTTAATAAAGTCTCACAACTTATTGAGCTAATAAGAATGTATGACGAAGGAATGAAATAATAAACAAAAATGAAGAAAAACTATCAATCTGTTTTTTTCATGTTCA
This sequence comes from Odontocerum albicorne, assembly GCA_949825065.1. Classification (NCBI taxonomy): domain Eukaryota; kingdom Metazoa; phylum Arthropoda; class Insecta; order Trichoptera; family Odontoceridae; genus Odontocerum; species Odontocerum albicorne. The sequence continues at coordinate 2,026,709 of OX463846.1, read as the reverse complement.
AATATGTCTTCAATCCGATACAGGCAAAAGCCTAGTTTATTGGGGACATGACAAACCATAGTCAACAAAACCAGATAATTTTAATATGAGAGTGTCTACTTGAAATTACTTGTTTTTTTATGTCGTGTATTTTTTCACACATTATGTATATATACGACATAATATATTATATAATATATACTTGGCATTTAAAATAAATAATTAAAAAAAAACCCTATAGATTTTGTAATTTATATTTATAAAACACTGTTTATTCCAATTTTTTGTAACGGTATAACCCTACCGGTTTCAAGGCTTTCACCTCATCTTCAGGGGAGCACAAACGAGACTTGTTTGTGCTCCCCTGAAGATGAGGTGAAAGCCTTGAAACCGGTAGGGTTATACTGTTACAAAAAAGTGGAATAAACAGTGTTTGATAAAAATAAATTACAATGTCTTTAAACCTCCACAACGTTAATGCCTTAACTATGAACAACACCTATAGATTTATTGTATTATTGATCATGAAACATTTCAACAGAGCATTAAAATTTTGTTTCATTAAAACATTGATGTATAGTTCAACTGTGAGTAGAAGGCGTGATAGAGGAAGATCAAGGAAAGTATGCTTGGATCAAGATATTTTGAAAGAAGGAAAAGGAAAAGTCATAGAAATCTTAAGAGTTGTATAAGAATTATGTCATAGTATAAATAGGCCAAAACACATACGACGGCTGTCGCCAAAGAAAGAATACGAGAATTGAATTTTGAATACAAGAGAGCGAGAGAGGAATACTTGGATTATCTCCGAAAGTAATTCGAAATTTGAATCTCGGTGGGTCCGTGATACTGAACGAATTTTAAATACCTAGCTAACAATTTTTGTACCGGTGTAAAAGGGTACGATGTATAAATAATATATATATATAAACAAATTCTACATTTATGACTACATATTTTCATAAATGTAGAATTACTTCCGTGAATATTTCACGGGTTGCAACTAGTAAAGGTTAAAGAGGTAAAGGATGTATGTCAATGAAGAAAAGTTTGACGCTTTGTTCTCTCTGCCTTCGCCGACAGGAAAACGACGTGATGGTATGTACGTTCAATTGATCAAAATAAGACTTCCTTTTTTGAAACATTTTTTTTAATGAATAGATATGACCGAAGTCATAGGTATCCTTATACCCTCGAACACTAGGCGAACAAAGTGCCTATGTCTTTCGAGGGGAATAGCACAGCGCGGGGTTCGAACCGACGACCTTCCGCACGAAAGTCCAGTGCTGTACCGCGCGGCCATGCAATTCAAATGCCCTTGCTGACAAATATTTGTTATTTCTTCTTAGAATTGCTTGTGTACTCGTATGATTAGATATTTATATAATACACATAAAACATATCAATATATTGTTTATAGTTAAGGCATTAACATTGTGGAGGTTTAAAGACATTGTCATTTGTTTTATCAAACAATGTTTAGTCCACTTTTCGGAAGTGGACTAAACAGTGTTTGATAAGACAAATTATCATATATCGATGATTATTATAAACTACTAACTCACTTCAACAAAAATCAAAAACTGTATAAAAAAAAACTTTCCCTATCAAGATTTAGGAAGTCATTCATTACCTTTCATTTTCAAAATAAAATTAAAAATAAAACTCCATGGCTGTAGGTCGGGAAATATTGCTCCAGTGTTATAACAACCCCCACCAAATTCATTTCATGTATGTAAGAATAATATATAATTATTAAAAATAAAACATTATATTTAGCAGATGATCATTATTATTTTTTTACACACATACATACCATTACACCATTTCTTCACTGGGGTAGGCAGAGAGGACTCCAGAATTTCCGATTTCGACTCATATATTGTATTTATCCTCTTTCACATTTATACACCTTCTCATACAAGTCATTTGATTTCCCTGACTTTTTAAATTTCCTTCTTTCAAACATTGAGTAATTTGCAATACTTTCTTTTTTATTCGTCTATTCCGCCTTCCACTCAAATCATTAGTTTTTCTTCGTTCATTCGTTCCACTTTCTCAAACCATTTTTTATAAGATGAAGAAGAGCATTCGTACAAGATTTGGACACATGGAAAGAAAGAATGAAGAAAGACTGGCAAAATAAATATGTATTTATTTATTTAACACTTCATTGTAAAAACAATCTGACGGTTTTATTACCCGGTGGCAATCTCTTCCGCAACCAACCAGACAAAAGTAAATAAAGGAAGTTACATGGTCACAAAAAATATTTAAATGGTTATTTGAAAGTATAAAAATAATAAGAATAAAAGTGAGATATCATCAATCAAAGGAAAAGGAAGAGATAGTGAAAAGGAAAGAAAAATCGGAAATGAAACACGTCATGTTACTGACTAGAAATTAAGAGTTTTTTCAGTCATGTCAAGGGCAGTTATAGAACGAGTCTGACATTGGTTTGTAACTGGTTCCAGAGTCTTACTGCGTGGACAGTAAAGAACGACGTAAAAAAAGAGGAGCGGGAACTGGAAAGGCTAATAAACAATATATGTTTGAGCGTAGCGCTAGTCTATGATCGGAAAGACGTTACATAGATAATAAATGGCGTGGTAGATATACGAGTAGACCAAGGAAAGTATAGTTGAGTAAAGTGTATGATATTTTGAAAAAAAGAAATATAAAACTTTACTGTCCATGCAGTGAGACTCTGGATTCAGTTAAAAACCAATTTAAGACTTGCTCCATCCTTGGCATGCTTTAAGAAGCGACTGAAAAAACTAAATTTCTAGTCAGTAAAATAACGTGTTACATTCCTGATTTTTCTTTTCCTTTCTTCTCCACCATCCCTTCCTTTCCTTTTTATTGATGATATCTCAATTTGTATGAAAAAGAATGTTCGTGTGATTGTCATCTTTGTGGGGTTCGTGGGTATATGCTCACTTATGTGTTTATGGATTTCGTGGGGATGGATAGTAATTTGAATGATTTATGCGACCATGTAACTTGCTTAATTTACTTTTGTCTGGTTGGTTGAAAGAGATTGCCGTCTGGCAATAAGCCTGCCAGATTGTATTTGCAATAAAAGTGTTAAATAAATAAATATAAAATGGTCAGAGAAATCGTCGCGAAAAGAAAAGTCTAGTATTCTTTCCTCTCTGCTTACCCCGACAAGGAGATGGCGTGATCCTATGTATGTATATACCTTCACATTGTATAAAATAACCATTCAAATAGCATCCAAGACATAAAAAGATACTTAAAGACGCTTTAAAACATTTTACAGGCTGTCTAATAATGACAATAAATAAAACTCACCTCTAATTTAGATTCGTCCAACTTTTACAAATATTATTTAGTTTATTTTATTCAACTGCCACTTGATGCCACATTTTATAAAACACACATTTTTTTATTTATAGAAATATTATCTAGAATTCACAAATTAAATAAAAACGTAATTTTAGTATTTTACCCCTACTGCAAATTTTAGTCTGATTTAACCCGAAACATGTTTAAACTCATCAAGTTTAAAAAAACTACACCTAAATTATCTTACTACTATCAAACAAAAGTTAACGGAGCGGTTAAAAAGTGTTTATCCAAAGTCATCTGATTGCATAATTATATAATATACATAACAATGCATTAATTGATGTGTTTATCAATTAAAAAAGCGTACCACAATGAATATGCATTATTTTAACCGGTTCAAATAATTTGCATAAGAGTTAAACCATTAATTTGTTAACGTTATAATATTTTTATTAACATTACGTGATAATTACCAATTAAGATAATAATATATTAAAAAAAAAAAAAGGAAAATTTTATTTTAAAATATTGATTACATTTTTCGACATTATTATACAACAGAAACGTGTAAGTTGTGTATAATTTTTCTCACTTGTAAAAATATTGTAACTTGAAAATTTCGTCAATGAATTTAAAACTTTTACATTAAAATAACAAACTTAATTGTAAAATAATTCTAAAAGGAAAGAAAAATTATCTTTAAATGAAATTCGAAGTATGTATTTCGGTAAATTTTATACGAAACTTTTTAATATTTAAATATGTGGGACGTACGCTATTTTATCAAAGTTTAAATTAATTTAATTAATTACAATTTATACGTCTTTGTATAAAAAATATTCTATTCTTTCAGTTGGATATGACACCAATAAAAAAAACTTCAAACAATGATTGAAAATAGATAAAATTACATATTATAACAAAACATTTTTCTTTTAAATTGATAATTTTCAGAAAATCTTCATAAATACAAAATTAATTTATTAAACACCTTGATGAAAAGTTACAGAAGTTTTAATGCTTAATCCTTAATAAGGATTAGATAGAAAATTAGATATATCTTTGGAACCGACTATACGAGTAGATAGAGATTAAAATCCGACTATACGAGTAGATAGAGACTGCAGCCGGAACTATGTAGAATATAATATTATTGGCGCGCGCTATCAGTGTACAGGCCGCGACTGAACTAACGAACTAACAAACTAACGCGACGCACTTCGCCTAAACAGCGCGCCGCGATTAATTCCTTGCGGCACCTTTCGGGGGTAGCGCTGATAATATCGCGCTGTATGTCAGAGCGAGCCTACAGTGCGTTAATTTTCAGAAATCATCAAGAGTGCATTTAACTCGGGCTATCAATCTGTTAATCGCATTAACAAATAATATAAAAAGGGAACTTAATATTTTCCTATAAATAAAATAATATATCGTGGGCTCAATACTGTAACTCAAAATTATCTATTCTAAGAAAATGGCGTTCTTAGTTTGGAGGTCCTTTTGTCTGGTAACTCCTCTTTAATTATGAGGTATCGCGCTAATATTTTTTATGAAACTAATAAAAGAGGTTTCAATAGATCGTAAGATGTAAGTTATATTTATTTATTTATTTTATTTATTTATTATTACACATGACAAGAACAATACACAATTTGCAAAAAAACAACAGGTAATTTAATTAAGACATACATTATTTTAATGGATCTGGGTTTGTCGCCTTTCATTTGTCGTATCCCCAGTAAACTAGGCTTTTGCCTGTATCTCACTGAGGATATTTAGCATGAAAAAATAAATCGATACTTCTTTCCGATTTTCGATTACACAAAAACCAAAACCCCGTTGCACGTTCTCATCAACCTGACAAACAATGATACTCAATTACAACTGGAAACATCAAGCAGAATCGAACTCTTCACACATCATCACTCCAGAAAGACCAAACTTGTTCATCCCATAATATACCGCACACAATCATAAGAATAAAAACAAAAACCAAAGTAAAACCAAAAATGAACCCAAAATAAAACAAAAATAAAATCATAAATGTTCATCCCATAATATACCGCACACAATAATATAAGAAGGGAACTTAATATTTTCCTATGAATAAAATAATATATCGTGGGTTCAATACTATAACTAGGTAACTCAAAATTATCTATTCTAAGAAAATGGCGTTCTTAGTTTTGATGTCCTTTTGTCTGGTAACTCCTCTTTAATGATGAGGTATCGCGCTAATATTTTTTATGAAACTAATAAAGGAGGTTTCAATAGATCGTAAGATGTAAGTTATATGAACTTCAGATATCTACTTTAAGCATTATTTTGTTTCCACGTTTACGACTTGCCTAATTATGAAAATGCTAAATAGCTCAGTTGAGAAATAATATTTTAAGATACCTATTTATAGCATTGAAATGCCCCTTCGATGAGCAATCCATTGATGTAAACCTATTTATAGCATTGAAATGCCCCTTCGATGAGCAATCCATTGATGTAAACCTATTTATAGCATTGAAATGCCCCTTCGATGAGCAATCCATTGATGTAAACCTATTTATAGCATTGAAATGCCCCTTCGATGAGCAATCCATTTATGTAAACAACTAAAAAACGCCAAATTTTAATTTACCTAGTTTTAGTATTGAGTCCACGATATATGGCACTGTTGCTGCATAAAAGATTATTATAAGAAAAACGTACCTTTAACGAAACGAATAAAAACCACCCTTGCAATTTTACTTTAATTTATGATTATTTATGTCGATTTCTTATTTTTTAAATGCATGCTTAATTAACACATACGAGTATACTAGCAACTAAAGTCAAATGTGTTGTTATAACATATCGAAATGTATGTCTAATTAACACATACTCGTATGCTAGCAACCAAAGCCAAATGTGTTATTATAACATATCGAAATGTATGCTTAATTAACACATACGAGTATACTAGCAACTAAAGCCAAATGTGTTGTTATAACATATCGAAATGTATGCTTAATTAACACATACACTAGCAACTAAAGTCAAATGTGTTATTATAACATATCGAAATGTATGCTTAATTAACACATATATTAGCAACTAAAGCCAAATGTGTTGTTATAACACATCAAAATAGATGCTTAATTAACACATATACTAATGTGCCAAATGTGTTGTTATAACACATCGAAATGTATGCTTAATTAACGCATATACTAGCAACTAAAGCCAAATGTGTTATTATAACATATCGAAATGTATGCTTAATTAACACATATACTAGCAACTAAAGCCAAATGTGTTGTTATAACGTATCGAAATGTACGCTTAATTAACACGTTACTAGCAACTAAAGTCAAATGTGTTGTTATAACATATCGAAATGTATGCTTAATTAACACATATACTAGCAACTAAAGCCAAATGTGTTGTTATAACATATCGAAATGTATGCCTAATTAACACATATACTAGCAACTAGAGCCAAATGTGTTGTTATAACATATCAAAATGTATGCTTAATTAACACATACGAGTATACTAGCAACTAAAGCCAAATGTGTAGTTATAACATATCGAAATGTATGCTTAATTAACACATATACTAGCAACTAAAGCCAAATATGTTGTTATAACATATCGAAATATATGCTTAATTAACACATATACTAGCAACATATGCAGACGCGAAGAAGTACCTAATCTAATAGCCAAAGCCACCACCTTCCTATGCCTGCTCTCAACTTATTAAAACCTTTATATTTATTTTGTTATAGTGCAAGAATGTAGTGTGGAAGTTACAGAACCGTTAGTTTGTCGAGTGTAGTAAATGAAATGTAATTTAGTAACAACACTTTAGTACAGATTTTGATTAATAAGAAATCAAATAAACAGTACAAATTTGAGTTGAAGACGTGGTAGAGAGACCAAGGAAAGTATGGTTGGATCAAGTGAATAATATTTTGAGAAAAGGAAATGTGGTGTAGATAGTCAAAAAAATCATAGAAGATGTATGAGATGGTGTATGCACGTAGAGGAGGCTAAGAATATGTGTCGAGATAGAGCTCTATTATTTCCGCCTACCCTGAAAAGGAAATTACGTGATGGTTTATATTGTTGATATGTTTACAAACTCATACAATGCGGCGTATGTTTTTTCAATTACCTCAAACCTGATAAAATGTGGGGTGATTCCTGATTGCATATATAAGTCAATCTTCTCCCTGGCTGCATCCCAACTCATTGTCTGCGAAGACTGTTGGGGTCAGCTCTCCTCGTCCTCAGGTTGTATGCTCTTCTGTCCCGGACTACGTCCCCCAGGCCGTGCCTCTGCATCAGGTTATCTTTTTGCACCACCCATGAATTCTTTGGTCTTCCTCTGGTTGTTATTCATGGAGATTGCCTGGTTCACAATGTGATCGGGTGTTCTGCGTCCAACGTGCCCATACCATCTCAATCACTTCTCCTCCATCTTGCTGTTGATGTCTGTAACACCTAGGCTTCCACGAATGCGTGAGCTTTTATTTTGTCTCTTAGGGACACACCAGCTGACCATCTTAGCATGCGCATTTCAGCAGTTTCTAGTTGCCTATAGTAAGAGTTATACATCGTCCAGCATTCGGAGCCATAGAGGAGTGCGGGTCTGACAATCGTTTGGTATACGAGTACTTTTCCTTTTAACTTTACTGGCATTTTCGGATCACATAGAACTCCCGTCATTGATCTAAACTTCATAAGTCTATCTATGGTTATTTCTTTCATCGAAACTTAAAAAAGTGTCTCAAAGTCACCTAGGGTTTTAAAAATCTTATAATTTTTATGTTTTTAATGCAGAGTGAAAATTCAAACATTTACTATGGGTGATTTCTAACAATTTCCATGGGTTATTTCCCTGCGTTAATAATTCTGAATTCTTTTTTTTTAAATCTGTCATATTATGAGATTTTTAAATCCCTAGGTGACTTTTTGGGTACCATATACTCGTATTATGAAACATGGCTATTCCTTCATAATATTTTCTTTCTAAATTTAGTAACGCCGGAAATATTTTTTAAAACCACATAAGACAATAAATAAATAAAGTTGTTTTTTACTTAATAAAAATTACTTAATCAATTAGTGTCATTGCGTGTTGAATATTCATAATTTAATTTTTTATCTTGTCTTTATGTGGTAAAAGCAATTAATATCGATGGCGTGATTTGCAGACTTGAAAATACATAATATATGAGAGATAAATAGGAAAAATTCATGATTATTGGAAATATTATTCGAAAAACAATGTTTTACTGTCACGTATGTATTCATTGTTTAATTTATTGCCATTTTAAATGGCATGTATAGTAATAATAAGAATAAAAAAAGACAATTTATATAGCGCCGCGCAATCTCTCCTCTGAGAGTTTGAATTCCGGATTCGAACCCACTACGATTATTATTGACAGATTAAAAATATCACAAAATATTATTTATATTATATAAATTGAGTGTAACGATATTTAGGTAGAGTTCTCGCAAAATATATAGACCTTCGGGTTCAAAATTAGATTTATACTTATCGTAGTTCAGAAAATGAAGGATGAGTCCTGTGACAGCTCACAAATTTGCCCCAATACAACCTTGTAACGATGTTCAGTAATTTTAATTATTGTATCAACTTTAATATAAGCCTCAATTCTAATAAATAACAAGTTATTTAGGTAAATACATGGCATAAGGTTGTATTGGGACAAATTTGTGAGCTGTCACAGGACTCATCCTACATTTTCCGAACTACAGTAAAATATATGTATTTTTTAATTTACCTAATTAAGAAAAGAAAATATCTCTATTATTAAAAAATAGCTGGTGCGTTGAAACCCACCCAATGTCAATACCCTTACTGACCAACATAGCTCCTCCCAACATTCGTAGGAATGCATCTACAATAAGAGAATGGACAAGGGCAAAGAACAACACCTCTCTTTTAAACTTGGCTCTGAGGAATACCCCACATACCAGACTCAAATCAAGAAAACCCTTCTGGGCCAGAGCACAGGCCTTAGAGAGCAATGGTTTCACGGTCGAACAGGCCTGGACAGAGGAATGGAGAAATGGGGATACAAAAAATAAACACCTACTTGCGGAACCATCCAAGAGGGTCGCCGGCTTTGAGCTGGACCGCAAAGAGTGTGCAACACTGAACCGTGTTAGAACAGACTGCAGCAGAAGTGGAGCCGAGCGCCGCAGATGGGGCTACATCGATGACCCCAGTTGTGACTGCGGTGCTGCGGCTCAGACCCTACACCACGTAATATTATAAAAGAAGGCCCTAAACACAGGTTCCACTGAGCGATGAAGGATATAAACAAACTGACGACCGAAGCCAAAAGATGGCTGAGGGATTTAAATTTGATCTTATAGAGCGCCTGACTATGCCATACGCATAAAAATTGTTTAACAATTCACCGCGTCATAAAATAACTATGTAGGTAAGTAATGTATAATTATAGTGATTTATGTTGAAAATTCTTAAGTCATATTAATGTTATTTAATTATTTATAACTGCCTATCTTTCGTAATTATTATACTTTATTTTTGTTATATTCACCATAATTTTCCATTACATGATTAACCCTAATAGTGTATTTATTAATTATTTATTATATTTTTGGTCTTTCTGGAGTGATAATGTGTGAGGAGTTGAGTTTCGCAAGATGTTTCTATTTGTAGTTGAGTGTCACTGTTTGTCAGGTTGATGAGAGCGTGCAACGGGGTTTTTTGTGTTATCAAAAATCGGAAAGAAGTATCGATTTATTTTTTCATGCTAAATATCCTCAGTGAGATACAGGCAAAAGCCTAGTTTACTGGGGATAAAATGAAAGGCAACAAACCCAGATCCATTAAAATTATATGTCCAAATCAAATTACCTGTTGTTTTTTCTCAAATTGTGTATATTTCTTGTCATGTGTAATAATAAATAAATAAATAAATAAATTACAGAAATTCAGTTTATTTTTATCGTTTTTATTATCCATGCTTTTAATTGAACTAATAGACACTCCGGTTACTTTTGAATTTTTTTATTTTTTGCGTGAAATGGCCTAAAATATTCACATTCGCTATTATATTTTTCAATTGTTTTTTTTTTTCAAATGAAAACTTCGTCCAACTTTTGAACACATTTTTTTTTATTTGAAATTAAAACTATTAAATACTTTCGGATGATACTGTAGCTGAGAGCGAAGATGGAAAGGTGACCTATGACAGACTAGAATAAGCTCAATACACTGATGCATTGTACGTTCTATATAGGTAGAAACAATTTTGAATGTATGTGTAAAGGTCTTTATATTTTGCTGGAACTATAATCGCTACGGCGTTTAGATCAAATACTTCCCTAGTGTTCTCATTTATTGACAAAAACATATTTGGTAAGAAAACTGTAGAAAATATACGAAAGGAAGATAAACTACAAAAAAACCTTTACAGAACTCCATTTTTATAAATGTCATACATTACTCTTCTCAAATGTCACAAAACCCAGGTAAGTTCACGATGCCATCTGTGTTTTATCTAAGAATATAAAAAAAAACGCTCAATTTTAAAGACCCTTTATATGCTGAACTCCATTGATATCGTATTACACTTCCGTTGTATACAGTACAACCTTTTCTAGCCAACCTGATAGATGTTAAACACCCTTTAAGTGAAATACATAATGAAATCCTTTTTAAAAAAATCTCAGTTCCAACGGCAATCGAACCCACAAACCCCGGGCTGAAAGTCAGGAATGGTACAACTATGGTAACAATGTAGATAATTTAGTAAAGATAAGGTTGAACCAGAATATTTTGGAAATAACGTCGACAATTTATTGTCATTAATCTTAAACTCCAGCTTTATGGTGGCAATGAAGAGAATGTATTGTTCTTCATGAACACCAATATTAAATTATTGTAATTTATTTTTATCAAACACTGTTTATTCCACTTTTTTGTAACGTTATAACCTTACCGGTTTCAAGGTGCACACCTCATCTACAGGGGAGCACAAACAATACTAAATGCTGTTCGAACTGGTACCGATATACACACTTCAACGGTTGGGGGCTGAGGGGTGAGGGAGGCATGGACGATTTCGGCCAAGAGCGGAGAGATTTTTGTGATATAACTGTTCACCAGATGTTCGGATCGATGTACTGACTTAGAAATTTCTAGGGTCTCTAATCTGTCCAATTTATTTCCGTTACTACTGATAATCCTCTAATTTGTTCTGAAATGGCTAATCATTGTCACCGTGAAAACCATACTTTTTCTATCGATGATGCCAAATTCTTACATATCAGTAGTAACGGAAATAAATTGGACAGATTAGAGGCCCTAGAAATTTCTAAGTCAGTACATCGATCCGAACATCTGGTGAACAGTTATATCTCAAAAATTTCTCCGCTCTTGGCCGAAATCGTCCCATGCCTCCCTCACTCCTCAGCCCCCAACCGTTGAAGCGTGTATATCGGTACCAGTTCGAACAACATTCAGTCTTGTTTGTGCTCCCCTGAAGATGAGGTGAAAGCCTTGAAACCGGTAGGGTTATACTTAAAAAAAAAAAAGGAATAAATAGTGTTTGATAAAAATAAATTACAATGTATTTAAACCTCCACAGCGTTAATGCCGTAACTATAAACAAAATATTAAATTACATTAAAAACGAAGACAATTAATTCAATATGTATTGAACATCAATGGAATATTAAAAACGAAGAAACGGTATTGTCTTTAATGTTGAACATTCATGTTATGGCAACAATGAAGACAATTTATTGCAATAAATATTGAATTCCAATATTATGTGAACAACAAAGACAATTTACTGCAATTAATGTTCAGCTTTAATATTATGGTGACAAAGACAATTTAGCATACAGAGTAGAATAACTAAAAGCTCATTGACACAAACCCAATGCAAGTCAGCATGCATTAAAATCACTTTCTCACGTATGCATTGTCTGAATATTAATCATTCGTATTCCATACTTTGGTGTCATTACGACACCACAGAAGGTCATCTTCGATCACCAGGATCTCTTCATAGTGCAGGTATTGTAAGTTGATGGCAATGAATGTGTTATATATACAGTACCTCGCTATATATGGTCTATGACATCCCGTGGATGGGTAGATCCTAAACACAATTATTGTGTTCATACCGTTACACCAATCAGAAAATTGATATATCTAACCTAGGTACGTAACATAGGTAAAGTAACCTAGGTATAGTAACCTAGGTACCGTGACCTAGGTATCGTAACCTAGGTACAGAAATCTAAGTACCGTAACCAAGATACCGTAGCGTATGTTAGGTGCCGTAACCAAGGTACCGTAACCTAGGTACTGTAACCTAGACACAATATTGTGTTCATACCGTTATAGTAATAATAAATTTGATATATCTAACCAGGTACGTAACATAGGTAAAGTAACCTAGGTATAGTAACCTAGGTACCGTAACCTAGGTATCGTAACCTAGGTACAAAAATCTAGGTACCGTTACCAAGATACCGTAACCTATGTTAGGTGCCGTAACCAAGGTACCGTAACCTAGGTACTGTAACCTAGACACAATATTGTGTTCATACCGTTATAGTAATCACAAAATTGATATATCTAACCTAGGTACGTAACATAGGTAAAGTAACCTAGGTATCGTAACCTTGGTACCGTAACCTAGCTACCGTAACCTAGATATCGTAACCTAGGTACAGTAACCCAAGTACCGTAACCAAGATACCGTTGCCTAGGTATCGTAACTTAGGTGCCGTATTCTAGGTACTGTAACCTAGGTACCGTAACCCAAGTACCGTAACCAAGATACCGTTGCCTAGGTATCGTAACTTAGGTGCCGTATCCTAGGTACTATAACCTAGGTACCGTAACCCAAGTACCGTAACCAAGATACCGTTGCCTAGGTATCGTAATTTAGGTGCCGTATTCTATGTTAGGTACTGTAACCTAGGTAGGTTACGACCTTAGTGCCTGAATGCTCTAATAAAACAGCGTGCTGATAAGCCTTGTGTGTTTCAAACAAGGCAATCCCAACACAACGTCTGTTCGCTAGGAGATTCACTCGGTGGCTAATCGTCATGTAGCGTGGCGCGAAGTGTGCAGTGTGGCCATTGCGATAGTATGCGGTGCGTTGGTTCGCTAGGATATGTCGCCTAACTCGCAACATAGCTCTTAGCATCAAACGAGGCTCCTTTCTGTGTGGCCGAGGCCTTAGAGATTACGGGCTCTAATTCCGTTCGAACCCAATATACATTTCAAAGGATTCTAGTCTAGTTTTAATTTAAGACCTCTCTAACATATTTCTTGTCGGTAGGAAATGATTGTCATATAGCAATAAACCTTTAGGCCTCGGTCACTCAGGTAGGAGCCTCGCTTGGTGCTTAGAGCTACTCTGCGAGCTAAATGACATATCCTAGCGAACCAACGCACATCACACTATCACAATGGCCACACTGCACGCTTCTCGCCACGCTACGTGACTATTACAATCACCTAGTCTATTAGTCACGTAGCACCTAGCTCAGCACTAAGCGAAGAACTTCGGTGTGGCCTTAGCCTTACAGTATACACCGATTTGGTCACCTGACCCCACACAAAGAGTCGAGTTTCTTGAACTTGCTTTATGAAGTCGAGTATTCAAAGTCAGCGAAAGTTTTCTCTATTTGGTTTGTCGAAAGGACAAACGCTCAATAAATATTAATTATGATTAATGGCGAAATAGTTAAAACACTCTTGAAACACGTGATTATAATTCCTTATGAATGGTAGACGTACTGAATCGATGAACTTACTTGGTATTCATTATTTTCTTTTTGTTTTTTAAGTTACTTTTCAGGTTTTATTTGATTAATCGCTGATGAGCTCTTTTATAATAGTGTATGGGGTGAGCTAAAGATCGAGTGTTGGAGACAGTTTTTCAAGAAATATTGAGAATCTGATTATATACCGAAAGACTAGAGGAGTGTGGTAATCATTCTGTTGTATAAAAAGCAAGAGAATTAATTTTGGAAGTTACAGAGCCATTAGTTTATAAGTATCCTAGTGGAAGACCTCCACCCAGAAACCGAAGTCAAGTGCAGAATTCAATCATCTCGTGCGGCTTTTAATAAAATGAGAAGCGTATTCTGCGATGATAATTTAAACTTGAAACTTCGACAACAGTTAGTCAAATGCTAAGTTTGGTCAGTGTTATTGCATGGAGTGGAATCATGGACCCTCAAATTTGGCAGTATAAACCGACTGGAAGCATTAGAAATGTGAATGCTCCGGAGAATGCTACGGATACCTGGACGCATATGGTCAGCAACACGAGGGTTCTTCAAACAGCCAAAGTTGATAGAGAGTTGCTGACTAATATTAAAATCCGAAAGGTGTCCTATTTGGGTCATGTACCCAGAGGAGCAAAGTACAAATTACTGCACCTGATCATCCAAGGCAAAATAGAGGGTCGGAGAGGTGTTGACAAGGGGCAAATCTCCTGGATCTGCAATATACATACGTGATTGGATTGGTATCAGGAGCGTCGGGCATCTTTTTCGGGCTGCCGTGGACAAATATGTCTACTCTCAGGTGATATTCAACGTTGGGGAGAGCTGACATGATACTGGGAAGAAGAAGAAGGTATTCAAATAACGTTATGGAATATCGAACACTTTTATTTAAAATACAATCGGGCGGGCTTGTAACCAGGCGGCAATCTTTTCCAACCAACCAGACAAAGTAAATTAAGCAAGTTACATGGTTGCATAAACAATTCAAATGACTGTCCATCTCCACGAAATCCATTAACACATACGTGAGCATGTGCCAACGAACCCCACGAACATGTTTTTTTTATATTAAGTGACATATCATCAATCAAAAGAAAAGGAAGGGATCATGGAGAGGAAAGGAAAAGAAAATTTGGGAATGAAATACGTTATTTTACTGACTAGAAATTAAGAGTTTCTTCAGTCGCTTCTTAAAGCATGCCAAGGACGGAGAGAGTATTATATTGGTTTGTAACTGATTTCAGAGTCTCACTGCATGGACAGTAAAGGACGACGTAAAAATGAGGAGCAGTGAACTGGAAAGGCCAATAAATTATCTCTATTTGAACGTAGCGCTAATCCATGATTGGAAAGACGCTGAAATTTTTCGGCGAGATAAGAGGGGGCGACGGGACAGTTAAGGATATTATATAATATAGACAGGATGTGTTCAATGTCTTCTGGTATGCAGTTATATGGTCGTACTTTCGATAGTATATCATATATGTATCATAAAAATGATAATACATATTAGTGTGTTGATGTCCACCTTGATGTATGGGAGTGAAGCATAGAATTGGTAGAAGAGATATGAAAATAAGATAAATGCTGTGGAGATAAAAAAAATATCAGTCTTTTACCAGAGGATTCTATTGGGTGTTAACATAAGTTGTGTCCGTTTTTTTCCAATATAAAATGAGAAACAAAAGTAAAACAAAATGGTAAATGTTATACGTCATTCGAAAGATTTTTTTCTGCTTTACAAGATATTGTGTTTACTTTTACGCTACGTACATTATTTTATTTGATTACAAGCCTTCAATATGGAATGTCAAGTAGACGAAAGTGAGCATTTTCGATACCTCCTTCTGTTCGCGTTCAATCGAGGGAATAAAGCTGCTCGCGATATTTGCGAAGTGTACGGTGAAGATCCTATGAATGAAATGACAGCTCGTCGATGATTTTTGGGATCTGGGATGGGAAGGGGATCTCCATGAATAATATGGTTTAAGCGGTCTTCATCGAAGTCCACTGGTCGTCCGGAACGCTCCATGTCTTTCAGGTCGAAATTACCGTATTCGAATGTGTACTGTATACAACCAAAGCGTAAATAATACAATAAATATTGTCATGCAAAATATTTATTTATTCGTACTTCTGATTTTACCTTCTTTCAAAATCCGGCTCACTCAATCCAGCTTAATTCTTTTTCGGTCTACTTCCCCCACGTACACCATACAGTTTTCACTTTTATACTCGCTTAGATATTCATTCTCTTCACATGTACAAACCATCTTAACACTCATTTCTTTACCTTACTTACAATATCTAATTTATCCATGTATTCACTTTTGATATGTTTACTCGTACAGCGAGTTATTCCAGAATTTCTTATCTCGCCGAAAACTTTCAGCGTCTTTCCAATCACGGATTAGCGCTACGCTCAAATAGAGATAATTTATTGGCCTTTCCAGTTCACTGCTCCTCATTGTTACGTCATCCTTTACTGTCCATGCAGTGAGACTCTGGAATCAGTTACAAACCAATATAATACTCGCTCCGTCCTTGGCATGCTTTAAGAAGCGACTGAAGAAACTCTTAATTTCTAGTCAGTAAAATAACGTGTTTCATTACCAATTTTTCTTTTCATTTCGTCTCCATCATCCCTTCCTTTTCTTTTGATTGATGACATGTCACTTAATACAAAAAAAATTGTTCGTGGGGTTCGTGGGCATATGTGTTTATGGATTTCTTGGAGATGGATAGTCATTTGAAATATTTATGCAACCATGTAACTTGCTTAATTTACTTTGTCTGGTTGGTTGGAAAAGATTGCCACCTGGTTATAAGCCCGCCTGATCGTATTTGAAATAAAAGTGTTCGATGTTCCATAACGTTATTTGAATACCTTTTTCTTCTTCCCAGTGTCATGTCAGGTCCACCCAACGTTGAATATCACCTGAGAGTAGGTATCTTTGTCCCCGGCAGCCCGAAAAAGATGCCCGACGCTCCTGATACCAGTCCAATCACGTATGTACGAGTATATTGCAGAGCCGGGAGATTTGCCTCTTGTCAACACCTCTCCGACCCTGTATTTTGCCTTGGAGGATCAGGTGCAGTAATTGGCACTCCACAATTTTTTCTTAGTGCGTGCGTAACCACTAAGAATGAATACATACCAGATATGTTGAAATGTGCAATCGTGAAACCCCAAGGCTGTCGTTCATTCCACGACGGAAACGACACATGAATTGTGTGGGAATCGAAGTCATGTTTCTACAATTTGAAATACATTTACTCGTACTCGTACGTTTACTCTACCAAATAAAATAGTGGCTAGTTGCGTAAACTGACGTAACATCCTTATTGTATTAAATGGGTTTACGTTAAAATGAATTTCAAACAACTTTTACTGACCGTGGTGGCATATGAACTACTGTGAATTTGATATTTATGTGTATTGGTCAACACATTCATTAGTCGTCATTGGTTCTCGCTGTTTCCAGAATTCTGGAATAACTCGCTGTTTCCATCATTGTACTTCCAAATCTATCCAATAGGGTGGGATATTATGATAGACCTTTTGCCGTTGATGTTGGTTCTGTGGCACGGAATGGTCTACCTCACAGTGTTAGAGATATGGGTGGTGGGTGCAGCTTTAGGAAGTTCTTGAAGATAATCTTTTTTGGGAACTCTTATCAAAATTTGTGATTATAAATGAACACTTCACACATAAACTATACTCCACCTTAAGCTGATGTGATACTAATACTTATATTTTTTTATTTTTTTGTGGTTTTCATGACGGTGTGTATGTAGTGAAAGATATTAAAAAAAAAGGAAACGTAGGTCAGAGATATCGTAGAAGATGTATGACAAGGTGTATTATGGATGCTGAAGAAGTGATAGATGTGTCTCACGATAGGAAAGTCTGACACCCTCTTCATTTTGTCTGCTCCGAAAGGGAGACGCTGTGATGGTATGTATTTAGTGAATTATATTTTGCAAAAAAGAAACGTAAAAAGTGAAAAAAATTATAGAAGTTGTATGAGAAGGTGTATGGATTTTAAAGAGGTGATAGATGTGTGCCGCGATAGAAAAGTCTGGCACTCTTTCCTTTTTGCCTTCCCCGAAATTGAGACGAAGTGATGGTATGTATGTAGTGAATAATATTTTGAAAAAAGAAAAAAGAAAGTCAAAGGATCGTAGGAATTGTATGGATGTAGAAGAGGCGATAGATGTGTGTCACGATAGGAAAGCCTGGCACTCTCTCCTTTTTGCCTACCCCGAAAGTGAGACAGCGTGATGGTATGTGTGTAGTGAATAATATTTTGAAAAAAGGAAACTTAGGAAGTCAGAAATGTCGTAGGAGTTGTATGAGTGGTGCATATGGATGTAGAAGAGTCGCAGGATGTGTGTCGATGTAGGAAAGTCTGGCGCTCAGTACTGTCTGTCTACCCTGTTAGGGAAATGGTGTAATGTAATGTGCGTATTTTATTCTTGAAATTAACCATACAAAGGTCACAAAGCACTCTCAGCAGGGTGAATTGTTTAAACGAAAAGAAATGGCCGATATTATACTCAAGAAAATATAGCATGGTCCCTGTGACGTTTGAAATGTCACGTCTCAAAGGGATGGGGTTAAATAGTGTTTTTTTACAAATCGAATCGTTTTTTTATAAATCGAAAAATTGTATTTCTCTAAATTGACGTTTTAATTCCTAATTATCATTATACTGACTATATTGTTTTTTTTTATTTATAAGATTTACTGTTGTACGAAGAACACTTTAGTGTCTTTATTGTGTTTATAAATAAATAATTGGTCCTTATGATACAATACAATAGTATGATTTGTATCTATCTTTAAATAGGCCAAGATCCACTATGAATTAATACTAATATAATTCCGAACATTTAATTTTAGGTATAAAAAAATCGAAAATCCAATTATCGTATACCCCATCCCTAGCCAATGCAGACTAACGTAGTGACTTTTGACAAACGTCGCCAAATATTATTTGATTTTAACAAACTGCCACATTTTTGCTAATTTGTGACAAGATGTATTAATTTGTCATTATTGTGAGTTTTATGTAATGGATTTATCTAAATAACTTGCTATTTATTAGAATCGAGGCTTATATTAAAGTTGATAAAATAATTAAAATTACTGAATGTCCATACAAGGTTGTTTTGGGGCAAATTTGTGAACTGTCACAGGGACCATGCTACATTTTTTCGAGTATAGCAAACTAAATATTCCTAATTCAATAAAGGCAAAGGGAGGAAAGCAATTTAGGCAGTCGATCGGAGCGTGGTTGTTATTGCGACAGGAGTTTGAGTGCTTGGGGTTGCAAGAGGAATGACTTGTGGAAGAGGTTTGTGTGAGTGTGGTGTTTTTTATTGTTTTATATTTATATTTTTATATGTTTTTGTTTTTTTATTTTTATGATAATGTGCGGTGCATTGTGAGTTGAATGTTTTAGGTCTGTTTGGAGTGATGAAGTGTGAGAAATTTGATTTTGCGTGATGTATACATGTGTAATTGAGTGTCACTGTTTGTCAGGTTGATGAGAATGTGCAACGGGGTTTTATATAGTCAAAAATTGGAAAGAAGTATCGATTTATTTTCTCATGCTATATGTTCTCAGTGAGATACAGGCAAAAGCCTAGTTTACTAGGGACACGACAAATGAAAGGCGACAAGCCCAGATCCATTAAAATTGTCTGGCCAAATCAAATTACCTGTTGTTTTTTTTTTCACAAATTATGTACTATATATTTCTTACCATGTGTAAAATAAAATAAAATAAAAAATAAATAAATGAAATTGAATACCCTTAAGCGAATTAATTATTCAATAAGTCGAAAGTAGAAATTCGTGTCATTCGAGTTCAAACGCATTATTTTTACGTTCAAAAATGGTAACGTATCTTTCTTCACGCCCATATTTCACTTAGCTCAGTGTTCTTAAACCTTCGTGTCGCGACCTAGATGAAGGTTCCCAGAATAAGTAATAATCCGGTATAAGTAATAATCGTTCTAGTTTTAAAATTTTCAATATTTTACATTTTTTATTGTTGCAACGTATTCAACAGTTTTAAAACATAATTCATATTTAAACGCAAATTATATAAATTAACAAGTTAGTCTAGAAGTTGTAGTAAAAATTTGAGTGAACTCTTAAATGTGGTGTGTTTTTGATTATTGTAAGTAATTTAATAAGATATAGAATCATTCAGCCAGAAGACTTATTTGGCAATATTATGAGTAACACTCTCTGTATTACACAACTTATGTAGTGGTATTGATTTTATATACAACGAAAGTGTAATACAATATAATTTTGTTGATTATTTTGAATTCATTTGTGTATTTAAGCATCATATCTTTAAAAATATATGTATTGTAACAGTTTTTCGAGGATATTGTAATGTTATTTTTTTATTTATAAGATTTACTGTTATACGAAGAACACTTTAGTGTCTTTATTGTGTTTATAAATAAATAATTGGTCCTTATGATACTAATATTTTGACAATTGTCCTTAATCTTTTTCTGTAATTACTGCGCAGAAAGAAACGTTGCAGATGTAGGAAAACCATTTAGACGGTCGATCGGAGCGTGGTTGTTATTGCGACAGGATTTTGAATACTTGGGCTTTCAGGATGAATGACGAGTGGAAGGGATTTATGTGAGCTCGTGAGTGTGGGTTTCTTCTTGTTGTTTTTATTTTGGTTGTTTTTGTATTTGTGTTTCTGTGTTTTTTTTTTTTTTTTTTGTTTTGATATTAGTTTTTATTCTTATGATTGTGTGCGGTATAGTGTGGGATGAATATTTTTGGTCTTTCTGGAATAATGATGTGTGAGGAGTTGAATTTCGCAAGATGTTTCCAGTTGTAGTTGAGTGTCACTGTCAGGTTGATGAGAGCGTGCAACGGGGATTTGTTTTTGTATAATCAAAAATCGGAAAGAAGTATCGATTTATTTTTTTCATGCTTAATATCCTCAGTGAGATACAGGAAAAATCCTAGTTTACTGGAGATACGACAAATGAAAGGCAACAAACCCAGATCCATTAAAATTGTATGTCCAAATCAAATTATCTGTTGTTTTTCTCAAATTGTGTATATTTCTTGTCATGTGTAATAATAAAATAAAATATGTAAACATTGAATAATACTGCTGTTCCTTAAACTTCAACTATTTTTCATAATATATTTTTGAACTTTGTATTTCTATTTCTTAGATCTAGAATCAAAGAAATACAACAAAGAGAAATCTAGGAAATAACGAGAGCGCGGCTGTAATTTCGATAAAGGTGAAAATGTTAACAAGCAGTGATCTAGATAGATCACAAGGGGGCCGTTAAACAAACTGGTAGATTCGGTTTTATTGTGTAATCACATCTGTTAATCATCTAATAAGGATTTGATTCAAAGATAACTCAATTCAACCGTTGAACCCATATATTCCAATCAGTTCAAACCAGTTGCACACCGTGCAACTAATTACTTCCATATGAAACATAATTCTCTTTTCAACACTTGTACTTTTCTCTACACGCCAAGAGATAAATAATATACGTTTAAACATTTCGGAACATACGCACATAAATAAAAAAAAAAGTTATATAATGAACAAATATTGCGTAATGTTTATTTTGATATGTTGGAAAAATTGTATTTCATTTACAGATACCATATTGTACTAAATACTCGTACGAACAAAAAAATTGCGTTCTTCTTCTTCCAGATTTTGCGATCTGTTTAAACAGGATTTCAGTTTTGGTCCTGTGACGAAGATGTCCAACTTTCTCTCTATCTCTTTGGTGGACGTCCCGGTGGTCGACGATCCTCTGGAATATCGTGCATTACAATCTTAGGTATTCTCGCGGGGCCCATCCTCTCAACGTGGTCCCTCCAGAATCGTCTCCTCTGCCTGCTCCATCTCACGATGTTTTCAATATCACAACTCGGCGGATTTCCTCATTAGGTATCCTATCTCTAAGGGTTCTGCCTACGATAGGCTGCAGTGTTTTCATTTATGTTGTTTTGAGGAGGTGTTTCTTTCTTACAGAGTCTGCTCTTGCTTCGATTCCGTAAGTCATAACAGGTCTTATGCAGGTCTTGTATATTCTGACTATGCTTTCCACCAAACATGTGTTTATTGCCCCAAACAGTGTTTCTCAGACATCCGGAGATAACTGCTGCTTTATTGATCTGTTCTTTCACTTCATTATACAGATCGTAGCAACTAGATACCTCCACACCCAGGTATTTAAACTTCATGACCTGTTCTATGGGTTTTTTCGTCCACAACCAATTTACATCTAAAAAGCTGTCTGGATATTGTTGGACATTTTGTTTTGTCGACGGATATCGTCATGTTATACCTCTCAGATGCAAGATGGAACCTATACAGACATTTGCAAATTGCGTTCGTTTTTATTTAACGTTCTAAGACTTTCAAGGATTGCATTTAATGTCGATTTGGTTCAATGTGTCAACGTTACAGCTCTTATTTTCAAGATCAAGATAAAAGTTTTTGAAGTGAGATCCCTTGTGTCTTCAAGGACTTTTGCAGACCTTTCTTGAACTGCTTTTTAATCGATAATTTAGTTTTTTTTATTAAAAATGCAAGATAGAACCTATACAGACATTTGCAAATTGCGTTCGTTTTCATTTAATGTTCTAGGACTTTCAAGGATTGCATTTAATGTCGATTTGGTGCAATGTGTCAACGTTACAGCTCTTATTTTCAAGATCAAGATAAAAGTTTTTGAAGTGAGATCCATTGTGTCTTCAAGGACTTTTGCAGACCTTTCTTGAACTGCTTTTTAATCGATAATTTAGTTTTTTTTATTAAAAATGCAAGATGGAACCTATACAGACATTTGCAAATTGCGTTCGTTTTCATTTAATGTTCTAGGACTTTCAAGGATTGCATTTAATGTCGATTTGGTTCAATGTGTCAACGTTACAGCTCTTATTTTCAAGATCAAGATAAAAGTTTTTGAAGTGAGATCCTTTGTGTCTTCGAGGACTTTTGCAGACCTTTCTTGAACTGCTTTTTAATCGATAATTTAGTTTTTTTATTACAATTTTTTTCATTATTTTTCCCCAATCCTTTTTTAAGGATTTGTGACGTTGTACCTGATTCCGTATTTTGTTTACAATTTGTATTTATTTTCCAATGATTTGTCAACTGTGTTTGTATTTTTTGCGCCCTGCGGACTGTATGCCTATGGACGGTCCCGTATTGTGTTGGTCAAAATGTTATATTAAGATTTGATACCTGTTTCTTTCTAAATATATTTGTTGTAATTGGGTAAAAAAAAAAAAAGATTTTTTTTGTACATATATTCTGTCAAACTTAATGTGTTGAGTACTCACTTCTGGCTCTGTTATATTTTTTTGTTATTTTTGTTATAAGGAACAATGTACCGAAAAACTTAAAAAATGCTTATTTGTACTGATTTTAACAGCTTATCAAAGTTAATATTGCTTCTCATGTAAACTACGGTGTTTGGCAATCGCATTTGTTCCTACAAAAGCGTACGATTTTGCATAAACAAGCTCCTATTGTCAGAAATAATTGTAAATTTTTCTACCGTTTTAATTTCTCTCCTCAAAGGTGTTAATTATCAAATGTTGTTTATTTATTTATACTTTTTAATTTTACTTGCATGATTTTAATCCAACTTAATTTTTCATACATAGCATATAAATGGATAGAGCCTAAATGCATTAATACAACCTTTCTAAACAAGTTACTTATTTGAATACCCTAAGAAAAACAAGGTGTAACGTAAGGTTGCACATAAACTAGGCTACGGGGTCGTTATTATCATATACGAGGCATATCCAGAAAGTAAGTGTACTGAATTTTTGTAGGTTACAATTTTTTTTATTTAAACAAAAAAATTACGTGGTTACCGTAGTACATATGTAAGCTATTTTTCGACATAGTCGCCATTCCTCTCAATGCATGTGGTGAAGCGGGGTATCAACTTTTTGAGGCCTTCCTCGAAGTAGTTTCCCGCCAACCCCTCCGTCCACTTCTCCACCTCCTCCTTTACCTCCTCGTCGGTTGAAAACCTTTTTCCACCCATGTGCAGCTTCAGGGAGGTAAAGAGATAGTAATCTGAAGGTGCTAGGTCAGGGGAATGCGCGGGATGGTTCAGGAAATCCCATTTAAACGAGGCGAACAGTTCCTTCGTGGCGTTGGCCGTGTGTGGTCTGGCATTGTCGTGCAGCATGTAGACTCCCTTTGTCAGCATACCTCTCCTCTTGTTCTGAATCGCCCTCCGCAATTTTTTTAGGGTCTCACAGTATCTTGCAGAGTTGATGGTCTCCCCTTGAGGCATATATTCAATTAAAATTATGCCTTGACAGTCCCAAAACACGGATGCCATGATTTTGTTGGCTGAAATTGTGGTTTTGAACTTTTTGGCGGAGGGTGAAGAGGTGTGACGTGACCGTTTTTAAACTTGCGACACCACTTGTACACACTCGTACGATTCATAGCTTTATCACCATATGCAGTTTTCACCTCATTATAAACCTCAACCGGAGGTTTTTCCTTCCAAACGAGATAACGGATGACGCCGCGTATTTCGCACTTGACGGGAGATTGGATTGACATTTTTCACGAAACGTGTTGTCGCGTCGACACTTCTCAACGTACTGACCTCGAACCGGTCTCGTTGTGGAGGGGAAGGGTCAGGCTACACGGAAATGTAGCCAACATGTCGAAAATAAAATCCATCCGGTCGTGAGAGCCTCAGTACACTTACTTTCTGGATACGCATAGTACTCGTATGTTACTCTGCGAGAAAACTAAAAACGATATTATCATATTTGTATACAAATAGGCATGAATGATAATATTTGTATTAAAAAAACCATCATAAATATAACACTTGTCATATCCGTATAAGAAATTAATGCGTAAATGCAAATAAGTTATCAAATTTTTATGTATGTTTTCAATGCGGGAAATAAGAATGGCATATTTATTTTACGGCTGTTTATTTCATAATGCATACTCGTTGAGGTGTAATATTATATAAAGGGGGTTGATACGACATATTCAAGGAGGTAATAGAGGGATGTAGGCTTTAATAATTCTGAGAAGGGAGTTTTTTGAAGTGAAACATCTATTGGCGCGGCAGGGCAAATTGGCCTGAACATCACGAAAAGTGAAACGGTGTATTATATTATTATTGATTATTACTAAATATTTTATTCGTTAATAAATTATTTTAATATTAATAATTATTTATTATTAATAATAATTAATGTTATTTTAATATTTTTAAATGTATTATATTATTATTAAAATTATTATTAAAAATAAAAATAATATTTTTTTTTGTTATGTCTTAAATTTATATTAATATATTTAATAATTCTTAATTTTATTTTATATTAAATTATATTATTTAATATTTTTTAATATTTATTTAATATATAATTTATATTTAATATATAATTGTAATAATATGTATATGTTATTATAATATTATTAATTATATTATTATTATATTATAATTAATAATAATATAATTAATCAATAATATAATATAATAATATAATAAATAAATAATTATTTAAAAATAATTAATTTAATAATTTAAAATATTAATTTATTAAGTATAAATAAATATAAATTTATTATTATTAAGTGTTTTATATTATTATAAAAATTAATATTTATTATTAAAATTATTATTATTTAATATTATAAATAAAAAAAATTACATTTTTTTATTTAATTAAGAGAGATTTTCTTGTATTAGATTCCACATAACCATTTTTTATTTAATTAAGAGAGATTTTCTTGAATTTAATTCCACATAACCATTTCCTAATCCTAAAAAAAAAATCGTTAACAAATGGAAAAAAAGCAATGCATAAAATCAACTTTTCCCTAGGAGCTAAGAAGTTTCACTTCTACCGCGCGAGAGTCTCACGCATCTGTTTTTTTTACACATACATACATGGCGGACTTTACAGCCTGCGGAGACTTCGAGCAAGGAGAAAAAGGAAGATGATTATTGTGAGAGAACTGTTCTTTACGGATGATGCTGCATTTCTGACACATTTCGAAATTTATCTGCAGCAGACTGTCCTCTACTAGGCAGAGGTTTATAAACCTTTTTTGAATTATTCTACCTAATAAATGTTACAAAGAGTGATATACCACCAGTACCGCTCTCAAACATAGTGAAACTTTTTTTTTAATGAGTGTCTTTAGAAACCGAGCTTACTACACCCAGCTTGGGAGTCCTGCCAACCAGGTCATGAAGATTATAATATAATAACTAACTCCTTAATGGTTGGATTTACGTTGTAAATATTTACGGTCTTTGCTTATGACTGAATAATTTTCAACCCTATTGTTAAAAAAAATCAACATGACCCATTTAAAATATGTGACAGGCCTGTTTCGCTGTATTAAAGCAATTTAAATATATCGAGCTATTATATAGCAAAACACATATTGTTAATTAATCTGGTTGATTTATTCGCAATATTATTGAAAAGCGTTTAACTCGTAAGATCCTCGTTTACTCCAAACATCAACATAAAAATATTAAATGTTTATTATTTATTTATTTATTTAACACTTTTATTGCAAATAAAATCTGGCGGGTTTATTGCCAGGCGGCAATCTATTCAAACCAACCAGACAAAAGTAAATGAAGCAAGTTACGTGGTCGCATAAATCATTCAAATGACTATCGATCCCCACGAAATTCATAAACATATACGTGAGCATATGCCCGTGCACGAACCCCACAAAGACGTCCGGACAATCACCCGAACAGTATTTTTCATATAAAGTGAGATATCATCAATCAAAAGGAAAGGAAGGGATGGTGGAGAGGAAAGGAAAAGAAAAATCAGGAATGAAACACGTTATTTTGCTGACTTGAAATTAAATGTCTCTTCAAAGACGAAATATGTTTTTGTGACATTGATAAATATTTCGTTTTGTCATTTCATCTAATTTGTTTTAAAATGCTTTAAATTGTTTATGCCTTTAAGAAAATAACATTAAAATCCAACAATTGACACGAGTTTTTGTAATTATTGTCTGGTTGGTTAGAAAATATTTTCGTATTGCAATGAACTCGCCTTTTGAATATTTTACAATAAAGTGTCTAAATAAAAAACTTGTAATGGAATTAGTTGAAAATCATTCTGTTAAGAGTGAAATTTTACAACATTGATTTTAAAACAAAAAATTCTGTTGGAATTTTTCGAATGGATTTTTTTTGATAAAAACACAAAACCGTAGTTTTTAACATGTACGAGTACTTTGTTTGAAATCAATTATGTAAATTGATATCAATTCAAGTGTAATAAATATGAGACGATTTATTAATACTTTGAGTTATTGACAAAAAAATTAAATAACATAATATTAATATATAAAGTTATATAATTAAAAATTGACCAGATATTTTATCTTTGTCTTTCTATACTGACGAAATACGACTTTTCTCTTTGGCTCACATTATTTATTTATTTAACACTTTATTGTAAAACAATTGGACGGGTTTATTGCCAGGCGGCAGTCTATTCCAACCAACTAGACAAACGTTAATAAAGGAAGTTACATGATTGAAAAAAATATTAAATTTATTATTCACCTAAAAAAATTCATGAGCATAGTAAAAATAAAAGTGAGATATCATCAATCAAAGGAAAAAGAAATGAAAGGTGGAGAGAAAAGGCAAATCGAGAATGAAACACACGATATTACATACTTGAAATTAAGAGTTTTTCAGTTGCTTTTTTAAACATGTCAATGACGGAGCGAGATTAACATTTGTTTGTTACTGGTTCCAGAATCTCGTTGCACGACGTAATTATAGAAGAACGGTGAATTGAAAAGCAAATAAACAATAGCTGCTTGAGCGTAGCGCAAATCCATTATTGGAAAGACACTGAATAGTCTCGGTGAGATAAGAAGGGGTGGCGGAACAATTAAGGATGTTATAGATAGTGACAGTGTGAGAATTTTTCGTCTATTTCTCACGTATTTTTGTTTCTCACTTATTATATACCAGTAACAAGGAAAACGTGGCCTTGTTGCTAAGACACTGATCTTCCACTCGGGGATTTCGGTTTCGATCCATACATACGTTAAAAGTGTGTGAGTGTTGTTGCCTTTCTCTGGTATCTCCCCGCATTTCGATTCTCCTGGTAGTATTTCCAACACGTAAGAAGGGGAAGAACAGAGTATTATCACTTGTTACAAATGGCTTATTAATATTTTTGGTACATCACTCGTGCGTGCACTTGGATGAATACGTGGAGTGATAATGTATGAGAGAGAACGGAATGAATTAATTAGAGATAAATGATAGCACTTGAAAATTAAGAACAGAGTATTATCACTTGTTACAAATGACTTATTAATATTTTTGGTACATCACTCGTGCAGACTATTCAATGATAATAAAGTATACAGATTATTCACAATTGCATTACGAAAATTAAATTTTACCTATAATTTTCTGAACTTAAAGGTCATGTATTGAATAAGATAAAAAATAGGACTATAAGATAGTTTTAAGTGTGTAAAAAGACTGAACGAAGAAAGACGAACAAAATAAATTTGAATGAAAGGCGTGGTAGAGAAAGACCAAGAAATTGTGGTTGGTTCAAGGGAAGAATATTTTGAAAAAATAAAAAGTCAGAAATCGTGTGTATATCATATGTGGAAGAGGCGAACTATGCGTTTCGAGATAGGAAAGTTTGGCTCTCTGTCCTATGTACCTATTCGACGGGGAGATGGCGTGAAAGTATGTATGAATATAGTGCACAAGTTACATGGCCGGGAATAACTTGCTGGACTGTCACACGGAAGGTAACGAGTTCGAATCCCGCTCTTTGCTACTTACCTCGAACGACTCGGGCATTTTTTTTTTAATGTTGGGAGATTTTTTGTCTAACGTTAAGATATCCATGACTTCAGTTGAATCTATTTTTTAGTTCAGGTTTAAATAGCTCATTTTCACGTTGATATTTTTTAATTAACTATTGCAAAATACGCAAAATAAAAATACCTAAGGTGAGTTTACCAACATGAAATTAAACTGTTGGAAGTATACGAATATCTCATTAGAGGAAATATTGATATCAGCACATGAGCTAATCCACACTTCCTGGCAAGGATATTGCAAAACATTGAAAAAATATTTGAATTGTCAACAAATTTCGTTGAAATAAGGTATTTATACAAGACGAGTATTTTTATAGTATTTGGGGCGTGGTAGTCCTTTACTTCATTTCGTTATCTTGGGTTGAATTCCTCTCTTCTAGTACTAACATTATTGATAGAGATTAGCATTTTTATTTCGTTTTTTTTTTGTATGTCATAGAGTAAACAGTTTAATGTATTCAGTCCGCCAAATGTATCATGTTTAATCATGTACACAAAGATTTAAAATGAAATAAATAATATTTAAAAAAAATGAAATGTTAAATTTCAGAGAAATCGTAATAGTTATATGAAAGGGTTTATATATGTAATAGAAGCGAAGAGTGTGTGTCGAGATTAGAAAGTCTGGTGCTCAGTCCTCTCTGCCTACCCCAGAGATGACATAGCGCCCAAGACTGAGTGAAACATGGGCGTTGAAAAAGACAGAGGAGCTGAATAAATGCTGTATAAATGAGTGGATTGAGAAGAATACATGGAGGGACAATGTTTTACAGAATGTCGAACGAAGTGATTAGGGATGTATGTAAACTTAAGGCTGATGTATTAAATAAGATGAAGAAGAGCACGCTGAGATGGTTTGGGCATGTTGTGGCGGTCGCCCACTCGGAATACTGTGGGCATTCATACACACGGTCAATGACCGAGGAAGTGACCCTTGCATTCCTCGACAAATCTAAATAAACAAGTCCGAAGGTCACACGCCGGCCATTCAACCCATAGCCGAGCGACCGCATTCCATATTAGAGAGAGAACGCACCACGCTTGTCTCGCCAGTTCCGTATTTGAATGATACCTACATACAACAATTAATCGTTTTGCATTCGCAGAAACGAGACGTAGGCATATCGCGAGCGCATTCCCGCGCACATTCTAAAAAGATATAAATACCTACGTTACTAATAAAATTGCACTCTCTCTTTCCGTCTTGCGATCTAACGTGTTTTATTATTTATCAACAAATCATCCTTATTATCTCTTCCCTTAAGGACCGATCTCCTAAAATGTAAATTGAATGAATGAAAAAAGACTAATAAAAAAATATACACTACAATTGCATGAAAGGCCAATGAAAGTATGGTTGGATCAAGTGTATGATATTCTGAAAGAATGAAACGTAGAAAATCAGAGAATCGTAGAAGTTGTATGAAAAAGTGTATGAATGTAAAAGAGGCTAAGGATCTGTCAAGTTAGAAAATTCTGTCACTCTGTCCTATCTGCCTAGCCCGACAGAGTAATGGAGTAGTGGTCATGTGTATTTTATAGATAGTAAAATACTGTTAACAATCGTATACTGTACAATTTGTGAGGTCCATGTCATGCGGTATGGTATATATTTATTTATTTTTTATTTAACACTTTTATTGCAAATACAATCAGGCGGGTGTATTGCCAGGTGGCAATCTCTTCCAACCAACCAGGCAAAAGTAAATGAAGCAAGTTACGTGGTCGCATAAATCATTCAAATGACTATCCATCCCCACGAAATCCATAAACATATATGATACGTGAGCACATGCCCACGAACCCCACAAAGACGGACAATCACACGAACATTATTTTTCATATAAAGTGAGATATCATCAATCAAAAGGAAAGGAAGGGATGGTGGAGAGGAAAGGAAAAGGAAAATCAGGAATAAAACACGTTATTTTACTGACCAGAAATTAAGAGGTTTTTTCAGTCGCTTCTTAAAGCAAGCTCTGCTCATTTTCAAATTGAAAAGAAAACGGACACAACTTATGTTAACACCTAATATTTAAATATTCTATAACGAAATATCACTTAATTTCTCTATAATTATGTGTGACGTTTGCAGCTTTAAGAACCACATAAAATCAACCCTTTTTTGTAGTATTCATCAATAGTAAAAATAAAATAGGCTGTCCGGGAAGTAATTTCGTATTTTTATATCAAAATCTTAGCGATTCACCTTACCATAACGAAGATTTATTTTATTGTACTTTCGTTATAATATAGTACAACCTGACGAATTTACTATCACGTGGCAATTTTTCCCTACCTTCCACTCACATTTGCACTATATATATTTATATTGTTACTCTTTATCCATTAATATATGAATTTATTTAGTGATGTTTATTTATTTATTTATTTATTTTTATTTATTATTACACATGACAAGAAATATACACAATTTGAGAAAAAACAACAGGTAATTTGATTTGGACATATAATTTTAATGGATCTGGGTTTGTTGCCTTTCATTTGTCGTATCCCCAGTAAACTAGGCTTTTGCCTGTATCTCACTGAGGATATTTAGCATGAAAAAATAATTCGATACTTCTTTCCGATTTTTGATAACACAAAAAACCCCGTTGCACGCTCTCATCAACCTGACAAACAGTGACACTCAACTACAACTGGAAACATCTTGCGAAACTCAACTCCTCACACATTATCACTCCAGAAAGACCAAAAATATTCATCCCACAATATACCGCACACAATCATAAGAATAAAAATCAGAATTATATTATATAATGATAAAAAATACTGTGTAAGACATATTTGATTTTTGTCAAGTCGATGCTCAATTATTATACGGATTTATAAAAAAAAACTCCAAGAAAAAACAAACGATGTACATATATGAGGAAACACAAAGTGTTTGCTAATAAACTCGTATATTTTTGAGTTTTAAATGTTTACACAACTCAATTATTTTCTTAACAAACAGCTTTCTCTCCATACGGCTTCAGGTACTGAGATTTTTCCATTGATATGATCGATGACACTATTGCGTTAAATATTAAAATTGCGATTTCACTGAGTTATACGTGCAAACCGTTAAGTAAGACAAACAAACGGTATGAATACCAATTGTCTTCTTTCTAATATAAAACTATACTCTTTAATCATAATCGTCAAGAACGCTGGTCATGTTGACAAGTGGTCTGAAATTAGTTCGATTAGATACGAATACATCAACTTCCTACTGACAATGCCAGGGCAGTATATTTTCTTTGAGTAGCGTTGATTTTATTGTTTTATGGACACTACTGAATGTCTTACTGTCACATATTGTTTTATGAACACGACGGAATGTCTAACTGTCACATGTTGTTTTATGAACACTACTGAATGTCTTACTGTCACATATTGTTTTATGAACACGACGGAATGTCTAACTGTCACATGTTGTTTTATGAACACTACTGAATGTCTAACTGTCACATATTGTTTTATGAACACAACATTTTCGTCACATGTTGTTTTATGAACACGACGGAATGTCTAACTGTAACATGTTGTTTTATGAACACTACTGAATGTCTAACTGTCACATATTGTTTTATGAACACGACGGAATATCTAACTGTCACATATTGTTTTACGAACACTACTGAATGTCTAACTGTCACATGTTGTTTTATGAACACTACTGAATGTCTAACTGTCACATATTGTTTTATGAACACGACGGAATATCTAACTGTCACATATTGTTTTACGAACACTACTGAATGTCTAACTGTCACATGTTGTTTTATGAACACTACTGAATGTCTAACTGTCACATATTGTTTTATGAACACTACTGAATGTCTAACTGTCACATGTTGTTTTATGAACACTACTGAATGTCTAACTGTCACATATTGTTTTATGAACACTACTGAATGTCTAACTGTCACATGTTGTTTTATGAACACGACGGAATGTCTAACTGTCACATGTTGTTTTATGAACACTACTGAATGTCTAACTGTCACATATAGTTTTATGAACACGACGGAATATCTAACTGTCACATATTGTTTTATGAACACTACTGAATGTCTAACTGTCACATGTTGTTTTATGAACACTACTGAATGTCTAACTGTCACATATTGTTTTATGAACACTACTGAATGTCTAACTGTCACATATTGTTTTATGAACACTACTGAAGGTCTAACTGTCACATATTGTTTTATGAACACAACTGAATGTCTAACTGTCACATGTTGTTTTATGAACACTACTGAATATCTAACTGTCACATATTGTTTTATGAACACTACTGAATGTCTAACTGTCACAAATTGTTTTATGAACACTGCTGAATGTCTAACTGTCACATATCGGAAAATCTACAAAATTGTCATTATATTTCGTGTTCCCTTGATAAGTTTTCACCGGTGTTCTTACCAAATATGCTTTTCTTTTATTTTTAAGTCTCGGACATATTTGATCTTAAAGCCTTTAAAAGTTCTCTTAGGGTGCATTTTTGTTTGTCTGAAGCTTAAATCGCTGATGATGAGTCGGGGGGTGTGTGTGCGTGTTTGTGCGTTATCTTCTCAATAATTTTTATATTAATGCTTAATTATTTCCATCCCTTGCATTGTGGTTTGTATGTGTGAACATTATTTCCCATTTGTCATTTTACCTTTATAAAATTTGGACTCCTAGAGGCTTTTCTTTTTTTCGTTCTTGCTGACAGTTAACCTGATGTGGTATATGTGGGTTTACTTTTTATTTTGTTTTCTGCCATATATTTTGTTTTTTTTAATCTAGATGTACAGGGGGGTGGGCTGAAAGCCCCCCGATGTCCTTGTGGTCGGGCTCACCTTACATTAGTGGGGTGTACGAGGCATATCCAGAAAGTAAGTGTACTGAATTTTTGTAGGTTACAATTTCTTTTATTTAAACAAAAAAAAAACGTGGTTACCGCAGTACATACTATATGTAAGCTATTTTTCGACATAGTCGCCATTCCTCTCAATGCAGGTGGTGAAGTGGGGTATCAACTTTTTGATGCCTTCCTCGAAGTAGTTTCCCGCCAACCCCTCCGTCCACTTCTCCACCTCCTCCTTTACCTCCTCGTCGGTTGAAAACCTTTTTCCACCCATGTGCAGCTTCAGGGAGGTAAAGAGATAGTAATCTGAAGGTGCTAGGTCAGGGGAATGCGCGGGATGGTTCAGGATATACCATTTAAACGAGGCAAGCAGTTCCTTCGTGGCGTTGGCCGTGTGTGGTCTGGCATTGTCGTGCAGCAGGCAGACTCCCTTTATCAGCATGCCTCTCCTCTTGTTCTGAATCGCCCTCCGCAATTTTTTAGGGTCTCACAGTATCTTGCAGAGTTGATGGTCTCCCCTTGAGGGATATATTCAATTAAAATTATGCCTTGACAGTCCCAAAACACGGATGCCATGATTTTCTTGGCTGAAATTGTGGTTTTGAACTTTTTGGCGGAGGGTGAAGAGGTGTGACGCCACTATTGAGACTGCCTTTTGGTTTCAGGCGTGTAGTGTGCAACCCAAGTTTCATCTCCAGTAACGATGGAGCGGAGAAATTCATCTCCATGGAGTTTGCAGCGCCTCAAAAACTCTTGCCCGGCATTATTTATTTCGCACTTGGCGGGAGATTGGATTGACATTTTTCACGAAACGTGTTGTCGCGTCGACACTTCTCAACGTACTGACCTCGAACCGGTTTCGTTGCGGAGGGGAAGGGTCAGGCTACACGGAAGTGTAGCCAACATGTCGAAAATAAAATCCATCCGGTCGTGAGAGCCTCATTACACTTACTTTCTGGATACGCCTAGTATCT
Source organism: Odontocerum albicorne (assembly GCA_949825065.1). Taxonomy (NCBI): domain Eukaryota; kingdom Metazoa; phylum Arthropoda; class Insecta; order Trichoptera; family Odontoceridae; genus Odontocerum; species Odontocerum albicorne. Next base: position 1,991,838 of record OX463846.1, on the reverse strand, counting down.
CGGCAGGGGGAATGTTTGTGGGATGCGCCTGGACCTTTTAATGTCTTCTATCTTAAATGTGTTTTCTGCAGTTTGTTTTTGAGATTATTATATATACGAGTATGTACATATTGTGTTGCTGTCAAGGAACCTTTATTTGTTTGTTTGAATTGATCTGATGCGGTATTTGTGGATTTGTTTATTTTTCTGCTATCTATTTAACCTGTAATGACGTAATACCACGAATTAGTTTACATTTAATACCATATTCATTCAATATTTTCTTTATTCATTCGTTATATTTATCATGTTCATTCAATATTAACCGCTACTTAGAATAAGTAAAAAAAAAACCAGTCTGAAAACGATTTCGCCGATAATCGAAACCACGGCGCCTGTGCGCTAAGCAAGCACGAAAATTACTTAGCCACAGTACCGATGTTAAGCAATTTACTTTTTTTTTTAATTAATTAATTTCTTCTACTTAGTAGCGAATGTTTCAATATTTGTTAATAAGTTTCCTTTCCAAATATTAATGAGGAAGATCATTTGATTATTTCCTAATGATTATCATACTTGAATGTTGCAATAGCAAATTCACCATTCAGTAATGTACTCGTATGTCTTAATTCTCTACTCTATCGATTTATGTCCTAATTAGCGAAGCAAATTAATATACAGTAGACTCTCAATCCGCAGTAGAACGGAAAAAAAATATCCAGATAGAAAAAACCTGGATAATCTCCACCAAAAAAATCATCCTATTGTTCGGAAATTATAGGATGAGTCCTGTGACAGCTCACAAATTTGCCCCAATACAACCTTATGTAACGTATTTACCTATATAACTTGCTATTTATTAGAATTGAGGCTAATATAATATTGAAGTTGATGAAATAATTAAAATTAATGAACATCGTTACAAGGTTGTATTGGGCAAATTTGTGAGCTGTCACAGGACTCATCGTAGAATTTCCGAACTATACATGCTGCCCTTTTATTAAAAACTAATTGGTAGTTTTATTCAAATCTATGTCGGAAAATAATTCTCAAATATTTGTCAATTATTACACTTACTTCTTCTTCTTCCTCTTCTTTTAGGCCTGTTGGTCTGTTATGGTCCTGCATCATCGTCTCCCTCTTGTGACGTCGACTGCCAGCTGTCTTTCCATCTTTTGGTAGGTCGTCCTGGTGGTCTGCTCGCTTGGGAGATACTGTCCCTGGTCATTCTTACGGCTCTTGGTTCCGCCATTCTGGATACATATTCGTTCCAGAACCTTCTACTCTGTCGTCCCCATCTGACAATATCTTCAACTTCGCACATCCTTCGGATTTCTGTGTTTGTTACTCTATCACGAAGGGTTTTGCCAGCGATACTCCTGAGTACCTTCATTTCGCTGGTTCGAAGGAGATTTTTGGTTCTGACAATGTCGACTCGGGACTCTATACTGTATGTCATTATGGGGCGGACACAGGTCTTGTACCATATACCCTCACCTTGCTTTGGATGTTCATATACTTGTTTTTTCCAGATAGTGTTCTTTAAACATCCGGAAATAGCTGCGGCCTTTTGTGATTGTTCAAGCACTTTGCCATAGAGGTCATTATTACACATTATGCTAGCACCTAAGTATTTAAATTTTGTAATTTAAATACTTACGGCTCTTAGTTCCGCCATTCTGGATACATGTTCGTTCCAGAACCTTCTTCTCTGTCGTCCCCATCTGACAATATCTTCAACTTCGCACATCCTTCGGATTTCTGTGAATCAAACACAATAATACAAATCTATCCTCTTTTAAATTAAATTATTGTAGCAATAATAATTTACAATAGTCTCGAACGAAAGTCATAAAAGTAAATATTTCCATTAATACGCAATGTACATAAAATAATAGGTTTATATTATATCGTCGTTGTTTTGCGAAAAGCATTCAAGTCCCTTTTTCCATAGTATCCAGCGTATCTCATTTTGGTTTCTCCGATCTTCATTGGAGATCAGTGATCTTCGATCCTCATTAACATTTCCCTTCCTGTGCTAAAAAAATTCACCCGTTCCGGTGCTGTGTATTCAATACACATCAATACACATGTAAAAAGAGCGATTTAAAATCGAAAAAAATGATAATATTCATTGTCGATCACTTAAATTAATTAAATTTGAAGTCAAAAGTGATATTAATTGAAATTTAATTGCTGAAAACATGAGAAAAACATAGGCCGACGTTCACAAAACAGGCAAAGAGACCACCTCAACTGGATGCCCTAGAGCTACTGAGAGTTGAGACGGACTAACACTGTGTATGTTATACCTCGACGGAAGAAACAAAACTGCAAACTGAGATTATATTTCTTGCGTTCCCATATACCGAAGTAGAGTGAGAGTGAGACGTGAATATCGTCGCTTCCTCACCCATGGCGGTTTTTTAGAATGAATATACCTACGTCACACACTGGCACACGTTTGATTGTATTGGTGAATTTATTTCCGATTTTTACAAAATATCTCTGATGTGGCCGATAAGTGCTAATTATTATTAATATTATTTTTTCATTCAATGCGTAAATGTATTACGAAGGAATACCTAAAATCTGAACCCAGTATTTATTATATTTAAAGAGATATTAAAGTTTTTAGAATAAATGTGTACTAGTTACACATCACAGGGAAGGAAGGGTTAAAGCATTGTATTTGTTCAGTGTTTATATACATAGTTTGTCGCCGTAGCCGTCGTTGCTCCGGTTTTCTTCGATTTGCAGCAACACGCTCCTCTTCTGACAATCTGTGTCTTCCATATATTTTAAAACGATTATTTTTTGTATAAAATTTAAAGATAATATTCGCACCGAGTGTTATTTACTCTATGCAGTCAATGCGTCAAGAAACATCAAATTGTATGATTTTTCATATAATATGATAATTACCTTATTTTTCAGTATATACGAATGACAGTAAATGTACATTAATTGGTTTTGTGAAAAAGTATAAAGCAAATATTCAGTTTCAAAAATATACGAACTTATGTAATATTGCAAGTACTTACCTCTAATTGCCGATTCACTTTACTTCCATAGCGTGCGTTTCAAAATCGGAATACTTACGTTACACAGTAGCTTCTGCATATACTCGTATGTTTTGTTTCATTTACACTTCACGGTCACAGTATGTTTTGTTTTGTTTTCAGAGTCATGGCATTGAGCAAATTATATCATCATCATCATCATCATCATTGTCAACCAGGGTCGATCCACTGCTGGATGAAGGTCTCCCTAAGTTGACTCCAAATAGTTCGGTTTTTTGCTCGTTGATGCCATGTGATGCTGCCATGCTTCCTGATTTCATCTATCCAGCGTACCTTCGGTCTTCTTCTGGGCCTCTTTATGCCTCATGGGTACCATTGGATTATTTCGGATGTCCATCGGGAGTCTGACATTCTGGCTACGTGTCCGGCCCATTGCCACTTCATTCTTTTGCACAACTTTATAACGTCTTCTACCTTTGTTATATTGCGAATCCACGTGTTTCTTTTACGGTGTCTTTTAGTATATCCTAACATGCATCTCTCCATGCCCCTTTGTGCGGTCTGGAGCTTTTGTGTGTTCTTTACTGTGAGCGTCCATGTCTGGCAGCCATACGTAAGTACTGGAAGGATGTACTGGTTGTAAACTCTTCGCTTCATGGATATTGGGAGATCACTTTTGAAGATGTTGTTCAAACGTCCAAATGAGCTCCACGCTAGTTTTGTCCTTCGTGCTATTTCCTCCGATATGCCACCTACAAAGGAAATAAGTTGGCCCAGATACACATATTCCTGGACAAATTCTAGCGGCTTTCCATCTACGTTTATTGGTTTTGGGGTAGCAAAGCCGTTCATCATATATTTAGTTTTTGAAATATTCATTTTTAAACCAACTCCCTTGCTGACCTCTGCCAATTCCTGCAGTTGGTGCTGAAGATCATTCGGGTTTTGTGAGAATATAACGATATCGTCTGCAAATCTCAAATGGCTCAGGTATTTTCCATCAATCACCATTCCTTTATTTTCCAATTCTAGCAAATTGAGAAAATTATATAATATATATTAAATAAATAAATATTATTTTAATTTGATTAAATACTATTTTCATTTTCGTTATTCCACTAATTTCATTAATCCCCGATTAACGTATTTCTACCTCCTATCCTGAGACTTAAGACGGAACACATGTAGCGAAGATAAAATATTTTAATTTCTTAACAATACATTTTCATTGTATGATTCGTTTTCAGTTAAGGTCGAAATCGAGAGGTAAGCGGGGTTTATACAATATTTAAAAAATAAAAACGTGTTTTTTCCTATCTAAGTCATCTCATTTATGGAACAATGTGTCCTTATATATATATATATAATAATTTGTAACATAAAGTAATCTTTTGCAAATAGCATTATTGACATTGTAGTTTTGTCGTATACTAGTGACATCTATTGATATATAAGAAAAAGAATTCAGAAAGTATTGACATGTAAATGTTTTCTAACCTTAGCGAAATTCGTGATTACAAAAATGTTTATAGTAAACATTAATAGATGGCTCTTATTTCATTTTGATCTTTTTCTCCGTCGAAAGAGTAAATGTTCGTTTTTCGACACTATACAGTCTTCTAGATGAGAAACTATCGACCATATTTTCAGTGTTATTAAATAACACTTCCTTATTATATATTTTATCTTTTAATATTTATTAACTATCCGTAATACATTTATAATTAAAATAGTTTTGATGAAATGGCAAACCATAGAGAACAAGCTGATAACAATGCAAAAAATATACTTACAAATTAATATTCATACATATAATATACGCACATATGGGATCATTTACCTATATATATATTTGAAACAGTGGTTTGCGATTTATTTATTTAACACTTTTATTGCAAATACAATCTGGCGGGCTTATTGCCAGGCGGCAATCTCTTCCAACCAACCAGACAAAAGTAAATGAACCAAGTTACGTGGTCACATAAATCATTCAAATGACTATCCATCCCCACGAAATCCATAAACATATACGTGTACACATGCCCACGAACCCCACAAAGATGGACAGTCACCCGAACATTCTTTTTCATATAAAGTGAGATATCATCAATCAAAAGGAAAGGAAGGGATGGTGAAGAGGAAAGGAAAAGAAAAATCAGGAATGAAACACGTTATTTTACTGACTAGAAATTAAGAGGTTTTTCAGTTGCTTCTTAAAGCATGCCAAGGACGGAGCGAGTCATATATTGGTTTGTAACTGATTCCAGAGTATCACTGCATGGTGAACTGGAAAGGCCAATAAACAATCTCTGTTTGAGCGTAGCGCTAATCCATTATTGGAAAGACTCTGAAAATTCTCGGCGAGATAAGAGGGGGCGGCTGGACAGTTAAGGGTATTATACAATAGAGACCGTATGTGAATTTGGTGTCTATTTCTAACATTCAACCAGTTCAATTCAACCAGTTCAGGATGAATGACGAGTTGAAAGGATTTGTGTGAGCTCGTGAGTGTGGGTTTCTTCTTGTTGTTTTAATTTTGGTTGTTTTTGTATTTGTGTTTCTGTGTATTTTTTGTTTTAATTTTAATTTTTATTCTTATGATTGTGTGCAGTATATTGTGGGATGAATATTTTTGGTCCTTCTGGAGTGATGATGTGTGAGGAGTTGAATTTCGCATGATGTTTCCAGTCGTAGCTAAGGGCGACTGTTTGTCATTTGTTGATGAGAGCGTGCAACGGGATTTTGTTTTTGTGTAATCAAAAATCGGAAAGAAGTATCGATTTATTTTTTCATGCTAAATATCCTCAGTGAGATACAGGCAAAAGCCTAGTTTACTGGGGATACGACAAATGAAAGGCAACAAACCCAGATCCATTAAAATTGTATGTCCAAATCAAATAACCTTTTGTTTTTTCGCAAATTGTGTATATTTCTTGTCATGTGTAATAATAAATAATAAATAAATAATAAATGCCTTCTGGTATGAAGTTATATGATCGTACTTACGTAGGTTGAAAATGAATCTTAGACAAGTGGTTGGGAAAGTTATTAAGAGGAATTCAAATAACCTGCCTGAAATGCATATATGTTGAAAGAATAAAGACATCTCAAAAATGAGTCTAGAGTGTTTTCCATATTCAACTATAATATAGAAACTGTGGCATTGTGAACCAGCATAAATATATTGATTTCATAATTTGAAGATGTTTTGCAAGTGAAGATTATTTAAGGTGTCTTGGACTAAATAGAAAACTTTAAAATTGACGTATAAAAAATTGTCATAGTGGTCAAATTTCAAAAAGTCTGCATTAGTTCAAATGTCGCAAACAGATTGATTTCAAATTTAAGGTCTTTGTATTTAAGTCCCTTGATGGGACGTCTCCTTTGTTTATTTTGAATCTGTGTCTGAGAGATGTTTCTTCGGATAGCAGTAGAAGTATCCGGGGTCGATACAAACTTTCAATTATCTAAGGTCGCTTTTATCAGATAACAGATTAACCAGGGCAAGGAAAAAATCCTGAAATCATGCGTGATTGGCTAAATGTATATAACAATTTGATTGGATATAAAGATTTAAATGATGAAGAGATTGTGCAATGTGTTACTTCTAATGAACCTGCAGCTTCCAATGATACAGATCAGGAAGACGGTATCATCGTACAAGAGAAATTTTACATCACAGTGTTGCTTTGACTAACGTTGAAAGGTTACTCGGTTATTTGGAGCCACAGGATTGTTACGGAATCTACAAAGCACTATTTGCTTAACTCTTACAGGCTTAGTGGTCCTCGTTATGTACCACATTTTTTGACGCAGTACTACACAATGGTACACGCAATGTACCACTTATTAAACCTCTCTCTATTTTTGCACGAACGCTCAGATTATGTACCACTTCGTATAATATAATAATTATGACTCATTTCCGTACAGCTGCAGGTCTGGTCCTGTTCAAATTCATTTAGCTTCTAATATTATTGACAGTTAGTTGTTCTTGGTGTGCCGACTTGTGCGTATAAAAGAAAACGTTATATATTTGTATTAAATTTTAAAAAAAAATATATGTGTTGTGATAAAATTGACTTCAGTAATTGTGGTAAATTTATATTTAGGTTAAAAATTTATTTTACTTGGATGTATTTCGGCATTATTTGGTGGTACATTAGAAGTATCAGTGGAAATATGGACTAGTGGTACATAAGTTATACCACCTCACCAGGAGTTCCTTGACCTACCGAGGAAGTGGAAATATGTTAATTTAGCATTTGTATGTATCATTTTTCAAACACATTAAAAAAAAATAATGAGAAACTTGACTTTTTATTTTTTGTGCAGCCTGAGTATAAATAAGTAAAGTTTACCTGTGCCTGTAAGGGTTAAAAGGAAACAGACGGAAAAATAAATTTGTTTGCTTTCATATTTTAAATGAAAGGTTAAGTGTGTAGGAAAGTTTTAAGTTGTCATTTTTTTTTGTAGGAGATTGATCATCTGGGATTTTTTTCTTTCGTTGATGGTACGACAGGTAAATTAAATAAAAAGCTATTTACAAAAAATATTTTAATAGTATACAGGCAGCCCTCGACTTTTGCACATAATTGGTACCTGAAAATGTGTGCAAATGTTGAATGTTCGAAAGTAGAGGGATGTAAAAAAAAGCCATCAAAAGTTCTCTTTTTAAATATATATTTATCAATAATAATATTTATTTATCAATAATATATTAAAAATATTTATTTATCAATATGATATACATAATTAAGTTAACGAGGCGTGTTTAAGTGCTTTCAGGTGTTTTCTTTATAAACTTGTCAAGAGTTATTTGAATACCACCTCTTTTTTTTCTTTTCTTGATAAAGAGTTCTATAACATGTTGTGTCTTTCTCAATCGCTCTACGTACTTGAGATATACGTTCTCCATTGGGATCACATCCTTCCATGATAGTCATAAAATTGTCAAGATGCATGAAGGCTTCATTCATATTTTTGATTGTTAAAGTCTTGACGATTATATCAGCTTCTTCTTCCTCACTTTCATTGTGTATTTCATTTAACTCTTGTTGCTCAATTAAGTATTCATTTGACAGAGGTACTGAGTGAGATTCAATCAACTCATTAACATCTTCGTTGTTGACGTCCAAGTTTAGTTCATTCATAAGGCTAAATATTTCATCTGTGATAGTTTCCGGAATTTCTTCAGAATTTATTATATCACTCATCATTTGTGGGCATAATTGTTTCCACGAACCTTTCATTGTTGACTCTTTTATTTCAGTCCACAAGTCTCCAGTATTGTTTATTGTGTTCCATATATTATAGTTCTTCCAAAAATCGACAAAAAATCTTTAAAAAATTGAATTTTTTTAAATTTGCGAAATAGCGAATTGTGCGAACTGTGCGAATTGTAGAACGTGCGAAAGTCGAGGTCCGCCTGTACTTCATTTCAGTTTTCATCATTTTTCCATACAAGCTGATTTATTTCCATAAATACTTTGATTCTTATTGATAACATATCTCCCTACGAAGCTTCAACTAAATAAGGCTAGATTTCTAATTGACAGCAGGCTACCTCGCCCCAGATTACTACTTACTTTGGAAACCACTTATCTTTGTTACGTTCTTACTGCTGTTTTCTTTTCTTCGATTCTTCGATAATATTGGTGAGGGCTTATTAAATATTTGTCTGGACAAACTTCAGAATGAATCTAAATGGATCCAGAAAAGGTGGTATTTAAAATATCAATACATCAATGTCATGTGTATTAAATGTGAAGTCGATAAAATGTGTATCTCATGCTTCAATTTTATATTAAAAATGTTTCTTCAGATACAAGCCAATTTCTTCCGATACAAGCCCATGGCCTAATTACAGTGGGTAGATTGCCTATGTATGTAAAAATTACAGTGGGTAGATTGCCTATGTATGTAAAAGTTACAGTGGGTAGATTGCCTATGTATGTAAAAGTTACAGTGGGTAGATTGCCTATGTATAAAAATGTATCAAAATTACAGAGTTTTGTATTTTGTATAGCATACATAGCTCTGCATGGGGTACCGGATGGACGGCGTCCACCAGGGAGACCCCGAAACGATGGAGAGTTAGCTGGAGCTTCACAGGAGGACAATCCTACAGTAACAGTCTATTGAGTCTATAGAAAGTTTAAGAAGACAAAGAAAAATAAGTAAAGCATATAGCCACTTGAAGTAATTGTATTTTCTATAGCAACTTGGAGTCATTTCTATAGCATGTAGCTACTGGAGTTTTGAAGTCATTTCTGTAGCATGTAGCTACTGGAGTTTTGGAGTCATTTCTATAGCATGTAGCTACTGGAGTTTTGGAGTCATTTCTGTAGCATGTAGCTACTGGAGTTTTGGAGTCATTTCTATAGCATGTAGCTACTGGAGTTTTGGAGTCATTTCTGTAGCATGTAGCTACTGGAGTTTTGGAGTCATTTCTGTAGCATGTAGCTACTGGAGTTTTGGAGTCATTTCTGTAGCATGTAGCTACTGGAGTTTTGGAGTCATTTCTATAGCATGTAGCTACTGGAGTTTTCACAAAAAGGTAGACGCCATGATACATTTTTTAAGATGTCATTGTTTTTTTTGTTTTAATGATACAATTTTTGCGAGCTAATCAAACTCAATGTCTCAATGTGATGCAAGACAGTTGAAAATAACCAACCTCAATATAATGTAGTAATTCATTGATTTATTTCTAATAAATTAAATATAAACATTTTCTCATTATTAAATTTTATAATCCAATGGCATAATGGTCCTCTTTATTAAAAAAAATCACATTAATTTGAAAAAAATACAGTTATCTGAAATGAGAGTTGCCTTACAAAGAATATTATAATAAACTAATTATAAATTGCAGAAACTAAACATACATTAATTTTACTGAACACTTCTGCATAAATTAATGATAAAGTAAAAATTCATTCCAAGTAATGATGAAAAATAAAATTTAATTAAAGAATATTTTGTAATCATTTAAAATAATTGTCAATTTTTTTAATTTTAGTAATATATTCAGGTGTTAACCATACTCGTTATTTTTTTCTTTCCTATATAGCAATAAACTTTATTATACTTGAGAAAATGTAGGATGGTTCTAGTGACATTTGAAATGTCATGTCTCAAAGGGATGGGGTATAATTGTTTTTTTTACAAATCGAATAGTTTTTTTATGAATCAAAAAATTGTTTTTCTCTAAACTGACTTTAATTCCTAATTATCATTATACTGACTTTCTAATGTATTGTATGATTTGTATCTATCTTTAAATAGGCCAAGATCCACTATGAATGAATACTAATTATAAACATTTAATTTTAGGTATAAAAAAATCTAAAATCCAATTATCGTATACCCCATCCCTAGTCAATGCAGACTAACGTAGTGACTTTTGACAAACGTCACCAAATATTATTTGATTTTAACAAACTGCCACATTTTTGCTAATTTGTAACAAGATGTATTAATTTGTCATTATTGTTAGTTTTATGTAATGTATTTACCTAAATAACTTGCTATTTATTAGAATCGAGGCTTGTATTAAAGTTGATAAAATAATTAAAATTTCTGAATGTCGTTACAAGGTTGTATTGGGACCAATTTGTGAACTGTCACAGGGAACTGACCATGCTACAATTTCTCAAGTATAGTAAAGATTGTGTCCATTATATCTTCATTTTCTTCTGTGTATATTTTTTGAAAATCTCATTTCTGTTGATAGATAATCCCTCCAATGCTGTTTTTATTCTTACAATCTTTATTTATTCTTACAATCTTTATTCTTACAATCTTTATTCTTACAATCTTTATTCTTACAATTACTTATTTCTGATTTATCGTAATATCCACTGTCTCCTCATAAAACCTTCATAACACTCTAATAGTCCCATGCCCATACTCTGCACATTGCGAACAGGCAGTTTTTAGTGTCTGGATATAACATGGTTATCGTGAACACTACACAAATCGCAAATGACTAGTTCCTCTCCATTTTATTGCACATATTGTATTTTATTCAAGCTCCTACCTAATGAAACATAGTCTTATAGTTTATAAAATTATTTTCTTTCCAGTCTAATTTCTTAATTTGTGCGGAATGTAATTTTTGCTTATTTTACATATTAACTAACCAACTTCAAAATTTTATTTACTCAACAAATACTTTCCCTCTTCACCTTATCATCAAGTTATAATACCGTTATGTTAAGTGGAAAAAACATTGTTTTACTTAAAAAATTATATGTAAAATCTCTTAAATAATGAACACCTCAACTATAAATAATATATACAAAGTATTTTTTGGTAGTATGATGAAAAATAACATACACACCATTAAACTATTCAATGACAGCTGGTATATATAGTATGTACATGTATCATGGGTATACCCATGGTATCACAATTATTGGTAGAAAATGTATAATTAACTTATAATTATTTCTTTAAAACTAAAACAATGAGCAAAAATTATGGCCACATAAACATCAACATAATGATACACCACACTCACTCGCACGTATTTCATTTCGTATTTCCACTAGATCCACAAGACAGCTCAATCCCTTTTATACCGAAAATTGCTATACTATATGTAAAATCAACTCCTCTATAATTCATATATATGCAAAGACTTGGAAAGGAGTTTTGCAACAATTTAGATATTTTTAATATAAGTATAAATATAGTATTCGCCAGAATATCAGAACAATATTTAGAAATAGCTACTAACTCTGTGCTCTCCTTTATTAATATAAATAACGTAATATAAACAAAACATTAAGGACAATACTTTGCCTCTGGAGTTGAGTAACCCTGCATCAACATGTATGAAGGTTTTAATTCTGCAAAGCAACTTGCATCTCGTTCTACTAATGAGGCCATGTGTTTTCTATATCTCAATATCTATCCATAAAATTTCCACAAGATTCTCAAAGATTATTAAATAATTTTAAAACAATGACTGTAATTTATTATTACTACTGCTTTTTGTATCTTCATGTTAGTTCAAGATGAAGTTGTGTTATTTGTCAATAATTTTAAGTACGTGTATAACCTGTCACATGTTCATTTGTATATAAAGACACTGTTGTGTCGTGAGGTCAATATCAAAAGTTTCCAAAGGATTATATGATAGTAGTTTTAGAAGTATATCATGGTATCCTTATAATAACACAGGGCTGGAAAAATGGTTGGGTGAACTAGAGTTTCATTGAATGTACAAAAAATTTTAATTGTCAATATTATTATGTCGAGAACCAGTAACAATTTAGTGTTCAGAACCACTGGTTGACGAAAGTTTATTCAAAAGATTATTAGAAGCAAGAGGGCATAAAAAGAAATAAATTTCTAAAAGTCCGAGTACATATTTCTTGACAATTTGTTCTAAGTGAGGATGTATTTAATGTTCATTGTAACTATAGAGGATGTATTAACTGTTCATTATAACTATAGAGGATGTATTGAATGTTCATTATAACTATAGAGGATGTATTGAATGTTCATTATAACTATAGTGGATGTATTGAATGTTCATTTTAACTATAGAGGATGTATTAAATGTTCATTATAACTATAGAGGATGTATTGGATGTTCATTATAACTATAGAGGATGTATTGAATGTTCATTATAACTATAGAGGATGTATTGAATGTTCGTTATAACTATAGAGGATGTATTGAATATTCATTATAACTATAGTGGATGTATTGAATGTTCATTATAACTTAAAAGGATGTATTGAATATTCATTATAACTTTAGAGGATGTATTGAATGTTTATTATAATTAGAGGATATATTGAATGTTCATTATAACTATAGAGGATGTATTGAATGTTCATTATAACTATAGAGGATGTACTGAATGTTCATTATAACTATAGAGGATGTATTGAATGTTTATTATAACTATAGAGGATGTATTGAATATTCATTATAACTATAGTGGATGTATTGAATGTTCATTATAACTTAAAAGGATGTATTGAATATTCATTATAACTATAGAGGATGTGTTGAATGTTTATTATAATTAGAGGATATATTGAATGTTCATTATAACTATAGAGGATGTGTTGAATGTTCATTATAACTATAGAGGATGTATTGAATGTTCATTATAACTATAGAGGATGTATTGAATGTTCATTATAACTATAGAGGATGTATTTAATGTTCAATATAACAGGACACATAGCCAAAATGTCAGACTCCCGATGAACATCCGAAATAATTCAATGCTACCCAAGAGGCATAAAGAGACGCAGAAGAAGACCTAAGGTACGCTGGATAGATAAAATCAGGAAGCATGGCAGCATCAACGAGCAAAAAAACGAACTATTTGGAGTCAACTTAAGGAGACCTTCATCCAGCAGTGGATCGAACCTGGTTGATAATGATGATGATGATGATAACTATACATATTAGCTCAAAAAATCACTTTTTTTTAATCACTTAAAACAAGTTATTGGAACCTACATAATCTATTTACAATTTTTATTTTTTATAGCACTGTTGAATTTAATATTTATATATGTCATGTATTTATACGTGGGTCGTCCAGAAAGTAAAGAACGTTTTGGCATAACTAAATAAAAACGAAAGATATCAACACACACCTTTATTTACAAAATCGCTGTACGTTACTTTATTTTTCAATGTAGTCGCCATAGCTGTCAAGGCACTTATTGTAACGTGGAACCAATTTTTCAATTCCGATGTTATACTCTTCTACCGCCAAAGATTTGAGCCAGGATGTCACTTCTTGTTTGAGGTCTTCATCGTTTGCGAACTGTTTTCCACCCAAAAATTCCTTTAGTTTTGGGAATAAGTGAAATTCACTTGGTGCCAAGTGTAAGGAGGATGTCTAAAAATGTATTACTTAAGACGTTGAAGTTCTCGCTGTGTTCGTGCTGATGCATGAGGCCGCGCATTGTCATGAATCAAAACCACCTTTCCCGACAACATTCCACGTCTCTTGTTTTGGATGACGCGTCTAAGTCGTTGAAGAGTTTCACGATAGGCCTCTGAGTTTATTGTGTGTCCTCTTGGCATAAACTCCACGTGGATGAAACCCTTTCAGTCCCAAAAAACTGTTGCCATCATTTTTCAGGTGTTGAGATTCGGTTTTTCTTTTCCGAGCACACATTTTTTGTAGCCAAGGTGCTCTGTCACTATATCATGTAGGAGCGATCGTGAAATTTGTGGGAAAGATTCATGTACTGTGCTCAAAGTTGTCTATAAATTTCGATAGGCCGAACATTTTGTGCATTCAGAAAACGAATGACACTACGCACTTCACATTTGGCGAGATTTTCGATGGGCGCAGCCATTTTGAAAGGTTACAAAACAAAGTAACAAAACTCAGCTCGCACTGAAGCGAGGGAAGGAGCTGACTGGTGCGCATACGATGGCGGTGGTGGAGGATTGGCGGAGGGCGTGGTGCGCAATTGTTCTTTACTTTCTTACAAATTACGTGTTCAATGAAAGATAAATAATTTAGCATTACGATTATTTTTTTACTACCGCAGGTGTCAAAACACCTAACTCAGACTCTGTAATAACATAGCAATAATAAAGCATGCTTTCATTAACACTAAAATATAATATTTTAGTTATAGATCATAAGGTGTCTTAAATATAATTCACAATACAGTAGTCCCATCCCACATTATCAGTAATGGACACCATGCAGGCCACTTCCACCTCATGGTCAAATAATACAGATAAAATTTGATATACCTACCCTCAATAATGTATCAACTAGAGCTGACATAAGTCGTGTTGTTTTGTTACATTTTGAAATGTTAAAAATTTTAAATATCACTACGTTATAAAGTTTCTTTAAATAGAAATCAAAAGCCCGGTAGAAATCAAGGCCTGGCTTATTACCAACGTCGTTTAATTTTGACTCAAATTTTACCTTCTTTTGAAAGAAACTTAATTATTTTTTTTACATTTCAGAATATAATGAAACAACACGTCTTCTATGGGCTTTATTTGATATGCGAGTACTTGTGAGGATAGAAATATCAAATTTTAATGAATTCCTTACAGATTCAATACTAAATTAATATTAACAGTAACATCATGAAGGCTAAAAAGCATTTCATGAATTAAATAGTCATCCAATGTACGTAACCTATCAAAATAATGTTCAGGTAACTTATAATATTTTATCAACTGTTTCGACTTTAACTTTGTAACACTCCATATTAGAGTATTTAATAATAAGTTACATTAATCCTCACGACACGGGTTTCTTTTTCCAGTCTCAAGACTCTTCTCAGATGGAATGATTCCGGTTTGTTACAAGAGCAATGTTTAAGTCCAACGGGTAGAACATTTTATCGAAATGTGTGCATACTGACCCGAAGAATTTTTTATTTGATGAGTGATTTTTTAAAATTCTTTGACTATTCATTTATGTTTATGACTATATGAATATCTTATATATACATTTTTTTTATATGTCATATAAATGGTCTTTCAAATTGAGCGTTTTTTTTTATTCTTGGATAAAAAACAGATGGCGTCGCGAACTTGCCTGAGTCTTGTGACATTTGAGAAGTGTAATGTATGACATTTATAAAAATGGAGTCGTATACAATACAACAACACGTTCAAATTGTTAAATTATTTTATGTATTGTAATTTCCTGAAACGGCGATGTTAATAGGCCACCAAAATCATGTGATCTGACACTGTTGGACTATTTTCTCTGGGGTTACATTAAAAGTCAGGTCTATAAGAATGACCCCCGATCAATTCCTGAGCTGAAGGGTGAAATTATTCGCGTTATTGGTGAGTTAGAACCGCAATTATGCCAAAAATGTCATCGAAAATTTTGACAAAAGAGTGGACATCTGTGGAACTGCAAGAGGTGGACATTTGGCGGATATTGTTTATTGTATTAAAATGTCATTAATTATATTTCAATGACCATTAAAAAGTTTTTTTGAAATCAAAGAAAATTGTATGTTTTATTCAAGAATTTAAAGAAAAATAATTTAAAAATCCGATCAATTTACAATATAAGACCATTTACTAAACAATGAATTAAGAAACATTAAACAAAAGCAGACTTTCCTGAAAAGCGGTCTAATTCGGGATTCGAACCCACTGTTATTGACAAATCAAAAATATTACAAAATAAATATATAAGTTAAGTGTAACGATAGGAAGGTGGTGGCTGGGACCATTGCATTAGATACTTCCCTACATCTTCATATGTTCAAAAAAACATATGTGGTAAGAAAACCACTGAAAACCTATCAAAGGAAGACAAAATAAAAAAAACTTTTTAAAATCTACCGATATGTTATAGTAACACATTATTAGGCTTTGGGTGTAGTGTCCATGTGTAGTGTTCATATATTATCACGAATTTGGATAAGACCTCCCAAAAAGGGATGTCTTCAAGTACTTCCTAAAGCTCCACATTCAACCCATATCTCTAACATTAAGAGACGGGCCATTCCAAGCCACATGACCAGCAATGTCAAAAACTATATCATATTATGTAAAAGGAAAAATAAGTAAATAAAAAACTTATTTTATATTTTTGTGTTCACCACTGGTTTAATTTTTTGGGTTTACTACCGGTTTCGAAGACCTCCGTCTTCATCGTCAGGTGGAGATAAACTAAATCGCTAAAAATACATTTTCTGTACAAGTGTAAATAATATAAGAGGAATGAGGTAGAGTGAGAGAAGTGGGGAGAGATGTGATACAATGGTAAATGGGGCAGAGAAAAATAAAAGTGAATCTTTCGGGCAGGTCAGGGTCTGGATATCCAAGGGGGTGGATTCTAAATAGGAAACATATTAAACAGAGGGCTTTTATTAAAATTGGTTTAGTTGTTGATGATATTTAGACTTAATTTTGTACATTTTTTAATCTCCAATAATCCAAATTGTCAAGCTGCAATCCCCCTCGACTTATGTGTAGAATCCGCAAACCACGATTGATATCGAACATTCTCGAGATTAAAAAATGTATAAAATTAAGTCTAAATATCATCAACAACCAAACCAATTTTCATAATAGCCCTCTGCTTAATATGTTTCCTATTTAAAATCCACCCCTTCGGATATCTAGACCCTGACCTGCCTGAAAGATTCACTTTTATTTTTCCCAGCCCCATTTAACATTGTATCACATCTCTCCCCACTTCTCTCCCCCTACCTCCTAGCTCTTATATTATTTACACTTGTACAGGAAATGTATTGTTAGTGATTTAGTTTATCTCCACCTGACGATGAAGACGGAGGTCTTCGAAACCGGTTGTAAACCCAAAAAATTATACCAGCGGTGAACACAAAAATATAAAATAAGTGTTTTATTTACTTATTTTTCCTTTTACATAAAACATGGCACCACAAAGTGAAACTATAGTATTTTCGAAGATTCAAGAAATATATCATATAACCCTACCCTATTGGATTGTTACTTTCAATTAAGACGAAATCGACCAGAAAATTCTAGAAATTTCCGAAAGGGCATCTATCTGATATAAATTCGACATATACAAATGAAGATATCCTTGAATTAATATAGACAAACTTTAAAATAAACCCGTTTGCGACACTTGCGCGACATATGATAAAACCACAAGCAAAAATAATACAGTAATTGATGATCAAGAATGCGAAATTTTTTGTCATTCTTTAAAACTTTTCCTTTGGGTCAATAGACCACTCACAATTCTGATGAAGCATGACACCAGTGGGTTCTAAACATTCCTCTCATAATACACCGAGATTATTCCACCTAATGAGAGTCTCGAGATTGAAGGAAGAAACATGACACCAGTGGGTTCTAAACATTCCTCTCATAATACACCGAGATTATTCCACCTAATGAGAGTCTCGAGATTGAAGGAAGAAACATGACACCAGTGGGTTCTAAACATTCCTCTCATAATACACCGAGATTATTCCACCTAATAAGAGTCTCGAGATTGAAGGAAGAAACATGACACCAGTGGGTTCTAAACATTCCTCTCATAATACACCGAGATTATTCCACCTAATGAGAGTCTCGAGATTGAAGGAAGAAACATGACACCAGTGGGTTCTAAACACTGCTCTCATAATACACCGAGATTATTCCACCTAATGAGAGTCTCGAGATTGAAGGAAGAAACATGACACCAGTGGGTTCTAAACACTGCTCTCATAATACACCGAGATTATTCCACCTAATGAGAGTCTCGAGATTGAAGGAAGAAACATGACACCAGTGGGTTCTAAACACTCCTCTCATAATACACCGAGATTATTCCACCTAATGAGAGTCTCGAGATTGAAGGAAGAAACACGTGTCACAGGTATTCATTAAATTAGTGGAATAACAAAGAAATTTGTTATTTAACGTTATAATCTTTATTCACTATTTAGTCTGAAGCTTGTGGTTGTTTGGTTTGATGCTTCTCTTGAGCAAATTGCTCTCATCAGGTGGCAACAGTTCTCTGTTGGACTCAAAGGTGTTTTTCTTTGTGAAGAAGAATGGAAACTCATTGGTAGGGCAGAGGAACCTCTTCCACGTATCACCCCAGTTTGTAGATTTTTGTCCGATTGGTTCCAGCATGTTGTTCCACAGTGCATTTGATGCTGAAAAAAGAATTTAAATAATTTTTAATGAATCAGGAATACATAAACTGGAGTTCAAAAGTTAAAATGTTCAAGTTTTGAGTGGAAGTGTCAATGATAGACGTGGTAACCTAATTAAAAAAATAACTCCAATCGGGTGACTGACAGCACCACACGGTGGCCGGTCCTAAAAAATTTTGATCAAGGTAGTATATGTGAATTCAAACTTAAAGTGATTCGGTTTTACAACCAACGATGTCACTGGGCACATCTCTACAAGCAGTTTACTCAAATACCGCAAAGTTTTTTTCTTATAACTCT
This sequence comes from Odontocerum albicorne, assembly GCA_949825065.1. Taxonomy (NCBI): domain Eukaryota; kingdom Metazoa; phylum Arthropoda; class Insecta; order Trichoptera; family Odontoceridae; genus Odontocerum; species Odontocerum albicorne. The sequence continues at coordinate 1,972,906 of OX463846.1, read as the reverse complement.
TTACGTATTTTTTGGCTCTTGATTGGTTAATGAGTTTTACTCTTCAATTATATGTTTTAAGAGTACTATTAAATAACCATATCTTACCTCTAGCATATCCTTTTTGACTAAAGTGGAAGCAGTCTGTGGACATAAGACTGAAGTCCGTCTTTCCATTGATCTTGGGGAACTGAATGTCTTGCACGAAAGGTTGAAATACCACAGCAAAGTCATCACTGTCATTGAAGTCAGGATGATCTTGCATCTGAATATACAAGTTTAAAATAAATATTTTAGTTTTATTTCTAATGAAATCTTTACTAAAAAAATACATGTATATACTCGAATCGGGCAGTATCAAAATCTCATAAGATGATCTAAGTATATAACAGCACTTAAGTACAAATTTTGATGTATAGGAGTGAAACGTAAACGTGGAAAGAGACTGGGAGGAACCGAATAAATGTTGCAGAAATGCACAAACTTAGAAGATTACATTGGGTGCAAGTGTATAATGAATCCGGAATGAAGCGATTAGGAATAAATGTGAACATAAGACTAATGTGTTGAGTTAGATAAATATGAACATTTTATGATGGTCTGGGTTTGTGAAATGAATAAATGAGCATTTTAAGGTAGTCTTGGTTTATGAAATGAATAAATTACCATTTAAAGATGATCTTGGTTTGTGAAATGAATAAATGAGCATTTTAAGATGATCTTGGTTTGTGAAATGAATAAATGAGCATTTTAAGATGGTCTTGGTTTGTGAAATGAATAAATGAGCATTTCAAGATGGTCTTGGTTTGTGAAATGAAGGAATGAGCATTTTAAGGTGGTTTTGGTTTGTGTTATGAATAAATGAGCATTTTAAGATGGTCTTGGTTTGTGTAATAAATAAATGAGCATTTTAAGATGGTCATGGTTTGTGAAATGAATAAATGAGCATTTTAAGATGGTCATGGTTTGTGAAATGAATAAATGAGCATTTTATGGGGTGGTCTTAGTTTGTGAAATAAATGAATGAGAATTTTAAGATGGTCTTGGTTTGTGAAATGAATAAATGACCATTTTAAGATGGTCATGGTTTGTGAAATGAATAAATGACAATTTTAAGATGGTCATGGTTTGTGAAATGAATAAATGACAATTTTAAGATGGTCTAGGTTTGTGTAATAAATAAATGAGCATTTTAAGATGGTCTTAGTTTGTGAAATGAATAAATGAGCATTTTACGGTGGTCTTGGTTTGTGAAATGAATAAATGAGCATTTCAAGATGGTCTTGGTTTGTGAAATGAATAAATGAGCATTTTATGGGGTGGTCCTAGTTTGTGAAATGAATGAATGAGCATTTTAAGATGGCCTTGGTTTGTGAAATGAATAAATGACCATTTTAAGATGGTCATGGTTTGTGAAATGAATAAATGACAATTTTAAGATGGTCTAGGTTTGTGTAATAAATAAATGAGCATTTTAAGATGGTCTTAGTTTGTGAAATGAATAAATGAGCATTTTACGGTGGTCTTGGTTTGTGAAATGAATAAATAAGCATTTTAAGATGGTCTTGGTTTGTGAAATGAATGAATGGGCATTTTAAGATGATCATGGTTTGTGAAATTAATAAATAAAGAAAACTCAACAAAACAAATTTACAGTGTAAATGTGAGAAGTAGGTTTGGTTGAGGAAGATAAATTAAAGTATGGTTGGATCAAGTGAATGATATTTTGAAAAAAGGAAAAGTAAAATAGATCTAGTAGCTGTATGAGAAAGGGTGTATTGTATTGTAATCACTTTCGTTGTACTTGTCTATTTATTTATTTATTTAACACTTTTATTGCAAAAACAATCTGGCGGCCCATAAACCCCTATGCCAATACTAATCTAAGCATAAACATCTACGAGTATATATGCATAAACACCTATATATGCATAAGCATCTATATATGCATAAACATCTATATATGCATCTAAATATAAACATCCCACAAACATCTAGCATATGCCCATAAACCCTACAAAGACGGACAATCACCCGAACATTCCCCTTCATACAAAGTGAGATATCATCAATCAAAGGAAAAGGAAGGGATGGTGGAGAGGAAGTAAAATATGTGTGTCGAGATAGATAAGTTTGGTATTCTGTTCTTTCTGCTTAACCCAACAGGGAACCAGCGTGATGGTATGTTTATATGACCATACGATTTGGATGTCTACAGAAAAAGTTAGAATGATAGAAATGATATATCTCTGAGAATTTTAGGACGTCAGAAATGATACAATAATAGTGGAACATCTGGTTGAACTTTTATTACCCTTTATAGAAAAAATCCAGTTTAGCAAAATGGGACATATGAAACAAAACTGTACAAATCCTCTGGGGTGAACCAAGTAAAACCACTTGGAAGGTCGAGGAATTACTGGAGAAAGCAAACGGTTGTGGTATGTAGGGTAAGAAGTGGTTGCAAATCTTGGTTCATCATCATACAGGCGATGGGTATCTGACCCACATAAGAGAAAGATGGAGAAAAAACAGAGTGAGGGTGATAGGTTTTAATAAATGTTTTAATAAATTTGTCTATTTCAATATTGAATCCAGTAAATTTTTAAATTAATACAGCTAATGGAGATGGAATCTTTCAATCGATGGAATTGGGGTCAGATGATTACCAGTAGCCTGAAATATTTACTCAGTGTCGTTTCCAGGCCTCGTAGTTGAGGATCCCATCACCACTCCAACATTAATCTTGATTCGTTCTTCCACGTCGATCATGTGATCTTCTGTGAGAAAACAGCCCGATCCTAGATGCACACTCCCTCGCGCAAATATTACAGATATGTGAACCCTGCTGAGCCGCCTGGCCATGCTGACCGATGTTTGCAGCGCGCTGACTGTTTCTGACACGTCTAGCCGCTGAGACGCCATCAGCCCGAAAACATACGGCTCTCTACCCCTCACGGTCCCGAGCCACCTGCTCCCAGTCCTCAGGCACTCCGCACAAAGTAAGTGACTCTCGCAGACTGTCCTTATAGCGCTCCCTCTGCCAACCAATTCTTCGCTTGCCCACCACTTCCCCGTACAAGACGCGTTTTGGGAGTCTGTGATCGCCTATGTGTATCACTTGCCCGGTCAACTGCAATTTCGCCTTTACAGCCATATCCTCTATAGGTTTACAGTTGGAGCTGTAGCGACCGTGCGTGCGGTCACTGAACCCACTGAGGCGATCTTTGGCCGCTCGATCATTGAACTCGCACTGTAAGGAATGCGAGACAGCACTGGGCGAAGGTCGCCCGCGCGGTCATTGAACTCACTAGTAGCGAACAGTGAGAGCGAGGCACCGACATATATCTTGCCTCTCCTGCAGACCGTAGTATGAAATGTATACGAACGCGCAACAATAACCATGTGTCCGGCGAAGCGAGACAGCGACATGTTCTGCGCCGTTCTACACATTATAAATACAGACGCTTTCAATAAACTTTCTCTCTTTGCTTATCTCGATCTCGACGACTTTTATAAACAACCTCATCCTTCTATGCGAAACACAAGTCCCTAAAGTGGTGACCCCGACGGGAAGAAAGCGATGAGAGATAGCTCCAAAGACTGCTGTCGGAGATGGAGCTCGGCGACCAGCGTCCATCACAGCTGCTGCGGCGCATGCGGAACCACGCCCGCGAGATGATCCCAGATGCGACGCTGCGCCTGATGTGGATAAACCTGATGCCAGCTCATGTGAGGTCAGTCTTGGCGATCAGCCATACGATCTCCAAGACTGTTCTCCAAGAAGTCCCTAAAGAGCTTTGCAGGACCGAAACATTTGTGACATGATCACTCCAGTGGATCCGAAGAATTCAGGAAACGCTGGTGGAACATTTCAAGAGTGTTTAAGATGTATGTTACTCAATAAGCTCAAATTAAGTGTCAGAATAGGAAAGCGGTGACTACGGCCAAAGATTAAACACTTCCCAGGATCTTAATTTCAAACATATTTGGTAAGAAAACCGCGAAAACTTACCGAATGAAGACGAATTACAAAGATACCTTTGTAGATCTTCTGATACGTGATAGTAACATATTTGATGTTATAATATAATTAAAATTACTGAACGTCGTTACAAGATCGTATTGGGGCAAATTTGTGAAATGTCACAGGGACCATGCTACATTTCCTCTAGAATAAATATTATGTAATAATAAAACCAATTTTTCTTGAAATATATCAACCAGTCTCGTAATAAGAACACCAGTTCAATGTTGCGAAACGTCATAATCATGTTAAGATGACAGTCAACCAGCCCTCAATGGGAAGCCGCATTTGAAAAGGATAACTATGTATTTTCTACTCACATCTCTTTGAACCTGCTGCCACTCATGGATAACTGTCACAAACTCCCTCAGCCTGCCGCTGTTGGGCAATCCGAAGAAGCAGGGACACTCAATCAAGTGGGTCGTCTCGCAAAGTGGCGGAGTCCCAGTGAAGTTCTTCAGCAGCTCAACATCTATAAATTACGAAATCATGGCAAATTAGGGAAGCAATGTGCTTCTTGTCTTTTAGGTCTGCAGAGAGAAGTTCTTTCTCATATTTAAAACTATTATATAGACTAATAGCCTCATATCGGCTTCTTTCAAATAATTTTGAGAATCAATATTTTCCTTTTATTTCTTTGGTGCTTTATTGTATTCCAACAACACAATACAATAAAGCACCATGTTCAAGTTACAAAATTTAAATACTTGGGTGCTAGCATAATGTGCAATAATGACCTCTATGGCAAAGTACTTGAACAATCACGAAAGGCCGCAGGTATTTCCGGATGTTTAAAGAACATTATCTGGAAAAACAAGTATATGAATATCCAAAGCAAGGTGAGGATATACAAGACCTGTGTCCGCCCCATAATGACATACCTCATATAGTCCAGAGCCGACACTGTCAGAACCAAAAATCTCCTTCGAACCAGCGAAATGAAGGTACTTAGGAGTATCGCTGGCAAAATCCTTCGTGATAGAGTACGAAACACAGAAATCCGAAGGATGTGCGAAGTTGAAGATATTGTCAGATGGGGACGACACAGAAGAAGGTTCTGGAACGAACATTTATCCAGAATGGCGGAACTGCAAGAATGACCAGGGACAGTATCCCCCAAACAAGAAGATCTCCAGGACGACCTCCCAAAAGATGGAAAGACAGCTGGCAGTCGACGTCACAAAAGAGGTGAAACGATGATGCAGGACCATAACAGGCCAACAGGCCTAAAAGAAGAGGAAGAAGAAGATTAAGGTGCTTTATTGGATAAGGTACACAATCGGCAGTTCAGTTCGATCCCATCACCATCCAAGCTGGTATGGGGAACTAAATAAATCCCCATCCACAGAATTTATTTTTTTATGAACGGGACGTCACGTAGGGACGAAGAACAAACTGCACAAAGGGACTGTAGGGATCCACGGTCGTCGCTGAATATTGTCGCATACATACGGTCAATGACCGACGAAACGAACTTCGGATACCCCGATAAATTATAGTAAACAGTCCAAAGGTCACATGCCCGACATGAGGCCGGCCGAGCATCGCGCCGCATTCCATAGTAGAAAGAGAACGCACCACGCTGTCTCGCCAGTTTCGTAAATAAATGGTTACCTACAATACTACAATTGACCATTTCTGCATTCACAGGAGCGAGGTAGAATCATATCGCGGGCGCACTCCCGCGCCCATTCTGAAATGTTATAAATACCTACGTACTATCAAATAAAGTATTCATTCACTCTCTCCTTCCGCATTGCGATTTAACGTGTTTTATTTATTTACCAACAATCATAATCATCATATACCTTTAAGGGGCATTTCCCTAAAGGACTCCTCCTCTGGTGGCAATTCACCTGTGTGAGAAAAGAATAGAAGTAACAACTGATTTAAGGTACAACGTTACGGGCAAAGGAAAATGACTCTCAGTTCAGTTAATATATTTATAAAGTGGCTTTAAACCTGGAGTCCACACAGCCAGTTCTTTCACAGAAAACTTCGAAAGCAGCAAAACCATAATTTGACGCCACTAAATCGGAGTTGCCAATCGGTCCGAAAGTAAACAGATGTTAGGCTGAATGGAGATCGTTTCGGAAATTGTTGACTAACATATTATCATCGCAGTACCACAGAAAGTCATCTGCTGATTGATTCAGATGGCCACACCAATTTAAACAGGGCGAAGTGACAAAGATAAAGAATTTGCCGTTAAAGCTACCATGGTCAGAGAAAAATTGGGTAGTTAAAAAGCTTGGGTACACCCACGGAGAGCCAAAGCGCACCTACAGCAAAGAATTTATTGTTTTATTTTACACATGACAAGAAATATAAATAATTTGCGAAAAAACAAAGATAATTTAATTTGGACACACTATTTTAATAGATCTGGGTTTGTTGCCTTTCATTTGTCGTGTCCCCAGTAAACTAGGCATTTGTCTGTATCTCACTAAGGACATTTAGCATGAAAAAATAAATCGATACTTCTTTCCGATATTTGATTATATAAGCCACCGTTGCACATTCTCACCAACCTGACAAACAGTGACACTCAATTACATATGTATACATCACGCGAAATCAAACTCCTCACACTTCATCACTCCAGTCAGACCAAAACGTTCATACCATAATATACCGCACATAATCATAAAAAAAAAAACAAAAAACACCACACTCAAGAGCTCACACAAACCTTTTCCACAAGGTATTCATCTTGCAAACCCAAGTACTCAAACTCCTGTCGCAATAACAACCGCGCTCCTATCGACTGCCTAAATTGTTTTCCTCCCTTTATCTTTATTGAATTCGGCACCCCGTTGTATGTCATAGGAGCTAAATAGGCATATTGCCTTTGGGCAAAAGATGATTTAACTCTAGAGATAGTGAAAATTTGATCAGTTGACATGCGTGTCATGTGTCTCTGCTGAGTCTGCATCTTCCCTTCCTCTCGATGATAGTGACAGAGAATAGATTTGAAATGTAAATTGGCTATGTTCAGGACTTCAGGAATAAAATTAAATAGCTGTCTTCCTACGGATGATGACGACCATTGATGTTGCTAAGTTGACAGTTGGGCTTTTATGCAGGCTTAAATAATCACGCGTGGTTTAATTGGCATGTAAATTAATATACACAGGGCCACTTAACTATTAGGCTAATAGGCATGCTGCCTGAGGGCGCCACGAGACGACGGCGCCGGTTGCCACCACATCACAAAAATCTTTGGTTGGTTTTGAAACTATACGAGTTTTTTTAAAGTTAATTATAAATATATACGCATAAAAAGCGCAAAGTAAATAAATTGAAATATTACAACATAAAAATAGTTGAATGCCATGAATACTAAATAACAACTAAAGAAAAATATAGTTCGACGAAAATATTGAAAGAGATTATTATAGAAGTGATAAAATGTGTTTATGGGAGTAGTTAGTAGTTAACCAATTGAATATTTTATATGTTGTTTATAGTTAAGGCATTAACGTTGTGGAGGTTTAAAGACATTGTAATTTATTTTTAACAAACACTGTTTATTCCACTTTTTTGTGACGGTATAACCCTACCGGTTTCAAGGCTTTCTCCTCATCTTCAGGGGAGCGCAAACAATACTAAATGCTGTTCGAACTGGTACCGATATAGACGCTTCAACGGTTGGAGGCTGGGGGGTGAGGAATGCTAGGGATAATTTCGGCCAAGAGCGGAGAGATTTTTATCGGTACCAGTTCGAACAGCATTTAGTCTTGTTTGCGCTCCCCTGAAGATGAGGTGAAAGCCTTGAAACCGGTAGGGTTATACCGTCACAAAAAAGTGGAATAAACAGTGTTTATTAAAAATAAATTGCAATGAATATTTTATATATAAGCTCCGTTTTATAACAGTTCTGAATCGCTACAAAAACCGACAAAAACATTTATGATATTAATCGTCTCATATTTCAATAATCTAAACAGCACATATTTCAATAATCTAAACAGCACATAAAAAATATTTCGGATGAAAAAATAATTATGATCAAATAAAGTGTTAACACAAAGCGTCTCTCAACAGTTATAGTATTCTCGTATTTTTTTTCAATAATATATGTAAGTTATTAGTTATTAATGTTAAACCATAAAATGTTGCTTTTTACTCAAAAATAAATAATACGAGTATTTTGTAATTTGTTTTATCAAACACTGTTTATTTCACTTTATGTAACGGTATAACCCTACCGGTTTCAAGGCTTTCACTCCATCATCAGGGGAGCACAAACAAGACTGAATTCAGTTCGAACTGACAAACATAAAACTTGTTTTTTACGCTAATTTTAATCTCCGGAAACACTTGTTTAACGGGAAAGGCAAAAATGGAATACTTACGTTGAAAGGAAAATCTGGCGCTTTGTCTATTGTGCTTACCCCGAAAGGAAAATAATGTGATGGTATGTATATACATGTATGTGCACTTTCAGATATTTATAGACGGTTGGAAGATTTTGGAACATTTAATTTTTCATCCCCTGATGATGAGGTGAAAGCCTTGAAACTGGTAATGTTTTACCGTTACAAAAAAGTGGAATAAACAGTGTTTAATAAAACAACTTACAATGACCTGACAATGTAAGAGAGAAAGCTGTGAGGTGCATGGCCGCCAGGTAACACACTGGACTTCCGTGCGGAAGGTCGCCGATTCGAACCCCGCGCTGTGCTACTCTCCTCGAATGGCACAGACATTTTTTGCCTAGTAATCGGGGGTATACGGATGCCTATGACTTCAGTCATGTCTATTCTTTCAAAAGAAGAGAAAAAGCATGCCGGTATTGGCCATTAGATCCAGTACAGCGGTGTGGCCGGTGAGTTTGCTGGTGTGCAGCCCCCTCACTTAAAAAAAACTCCTGGCACAGTTTTGCTTTCTAACTGAATTGACGTTGGAATGGTGAAGTGATGACGTTGGAATGGATCCTTGACTATGAAACCCAGCAATGACGAATTTAAGCGTGACGCTCGGAATGGCACGGTGCGGGCTGCCCGTCTTGAGCCAGTCCCGTATCGTAATAACTATGTACATATGTTGTAAATTTTTTGTAAGAATTAAAAGGTGCACTTATCGTATGTTTTTTCCCTTGAATTATTTTATTTTCATTGTATATTTTTAAAATAAAACAATTCAAGGGAAACATAACCATTTAGACAGTCGACCGGAGCGTGGTTGTTATTGCGACAGGATTTTGAGTACTTGGGCTTTCAGGATGAATGACGAGTGGAAGGGATTTATGTGAGCTCGTGAGTGTGGGTTTGTTCATGTTGTTTTAAGTTTGGTTGTTTTTGTATTTGTGTTTCTGTGTATTTTTTTTTTTTTTTTGTTTTGATTTTTTTTTGTGATTTTGATTTTTATTCTTATGATTGTGTGGGGTATAATGTGGGATGAATATTTTTGGTCTTTCTGGAGTGATGATGTGTGAGAAGTTGAATTTCGCAAGATGTTTCCAGTTGTAATTGAGTGTCACTGTTTGTCAGGTTGATGAGAGCGTGCAACGGGGTTTTGTTTTTGTGTAATCAAACCCAGATCCATTAAAATTGTATGTCCAAATCAAATTATCTGTTGTTTTTCTCAAATTGTGTATATTTCTTGTCATGTGTAATAATAAATAAATAAATAAATAACAAGAGGACGCTCTACAAAGCCGAAGTTAGCTGATTATGACCGACAGTCTCTTTCTTAAGCCCGATGTGTATTACTTACCGCCGGGTACTGTTTTACTTTTTGGAAGAAAACCACATGAATATGCTCAACAATTTGTGGGTCACTTTCCTCAGCATTGAGGTCTCGACAAATAAGACGATGTTACTAATGAACCACGTTTAAATGAATTCGCGCAAATAGAGACCGTGTAAATGTAAAGCGGTAAATGGAGACCACTGTGTAGTTCAATCGAATCAACTCACCTGGTGCAATCACTATACTGACTAACGTTCTCGGCAAATTCCTCTTCAGTATCTTCAACGCTGTCAATAGTTCTCGGCGATGTATTTCTGCAGACTTCGTAATGTCCTTCACGTAACAAAAGTCTAAGCAAAAATCATTCGGTCCCATCAAAAGTGTGATGAGCTGAAATCACATGAATTAAGATGGTTTAACTGTTGTTCTTGCAATATCAACGTTTTAACTGTTGTTCTTGCAATATCAACGTTTTAACTGTTGTTCTTGCAATATCAACGTTTTAACTGTTGTTCTTGCAATATCAACGTTTTAACTGTTGTTCTTGCAATATCAACGTTTTAACTGTTGTTCTTGCAATATCAACGTTTTAACTGTTGTTCTTGCAATATCAACGTTTTAACTGTTGTTCTTGCAATATCAACGTTTTAACTGTTGTTCTTGCAATATCAACCTTTTAACTGTTGTTCTTGTAATATCAACCTTTTAACTGTTGTTCTTGTAATATCAACCTTTTAACTATTGTTCTTGCAATATCAACCTTTTAACTGTTGTTCTTGTAATATCAACGTCTTAACTGTTGTTCTTGCAATATCAACGTTTTAACTGTTGTTCTTGCAATATCAACGTTTTAACTGTTGTTCTTGCAATATCAACGTTTTAACTGTTGTTCTTGCAATATCAACGTTTTAACTGTTGTTCTTGCAATATCAACGTTTTAACTGTTGTTCTTGCAATATCAACGTTTTAACTGTTGTTCTTGCAATATCAACGTTTTAACTGTTGTTCTTGCAATATCAACCTTTTAACTGTTGTTCTTGCAATATCAACGTTTTAACTGTTGTTCTTGCAATATCAACGTTTTAACTGTTGTTCTTGCAATATCAACATTTTAACTGCTGTTCTTGCAATATCAACGTTTTAACTGTTGTTCTTGCAATATCAACCTTTTAACTGTTGTTCTTGCAATATCAACGTTTTAACTGTTGTTCTTGCAATATCAACGTTTTAACTGTTGTTCTTGCAATATCAACGTTTTAACTGCTGTTCTTGCAATATCAACGTTTTAACTGTTGTTCTTGCAATATCAACGTTTTAACTGTTGTTCTTGCAATATCAACGTTTTAACTGTTGTTCTTGCAATATTAACGTTTTAACTGTTATTCGATTAACTCTTAATTTGAATTTATTGGTGGGTTGGATAGGCGGGGTAATTTAGGGCTATAAACAAATAGAAGGCTTGAAGGCGAAGATTTAGGGTTATAAACAAACAGAAGGCTCGGAGAAGAAGGAGGTCAAAGCTCGATATGGGTAAGATCATCGAAAGAAACAAAGAAGAAGAAACAAATAAAAAAAAGTTGTAGAGATTGTAAATATTTATTTGTATAATTGCCAACCCCCTGTCATATGATAATTGATTTAATATTAAAAAGTACTTCTCTTATTAAACTCCTTTATTACGTAATGCAAAGTGTCGCATCGAGTACCAATCTCCACTATTACCTCTGTGGCGTTATAGCAGATGTTGATATGTCCGTTTTTTGTCATTTTGTGTTTATTCTCCCAATTTATAGAAAATATTTCTCAGCATGTTGTGGCAAAACTCGGTGTGTCAGTCATTATCCAAACAAAATAAATATGGTTTGGAAAAACTTTAAAAATACTTATTTATACTCATTTTTAACAGCTTATCAAAGTTAATATTTGTTCTCCTGTAAACTAAGGTAAAGCGAACATATCAACTTGTGCCATAACGTCACAGAGTTCAAACCTACACATATGTATTACAACCCGTATTGTTTTCACTGTATCGTAACGTACCGTGTCGTACCGTGTCGAACCTTGTCGAACCGTGTCGTATTATGGCATACTGTAACTCACAGTATTTTAACGTTTTATACTGTATCTTATCGCATCGTACTATGTCGTACCTAGTCGTAAGTATTTTATCGTACCGTATCGTATTATATCTTACTGTATCGTTTTGTGTCATACAGAGTCGTCTGTATCGTATATTGTCATACCGTGTCTCACTATGTCGCACCGAGTCACAATGTATCGTACCATGTCGTACCGAATTTCAACTTTTACTATATTTAACCATGTCGTATCATGTCATACAGAATCGTAATGTATCGTACTCTGTTGTACTGTGTCCTTATGATAACATTATACCGTATCTTACCGAGTCATACCGAGTAGTACTGTATCGTGTCGTACTGTATCGTACCGTGTCTTACCATGACGTACTGTATTGTAACTTTTTGTATGCACTATAACCAGGTGTACTTATTGTCACTTAGCAGTTTCTTCCAGCCAAAGATGTACATAGTGCATCATCAAACTGAGAAATAATTAGAAAAGTTCACCTTCCAATCCTTCTTAATGTTCACTCTCGGGTCGTTTTTCATCCTCCAGACCAGCTGGTTAGCCATGTGCATGAGGTCCCTGGACATGGCCCCGAGCTCCGCCACGTTAAGCTGCGCGGCCCTCTGGTGCCCGTAGGAATCCGACAGAGAAAACCCTATCAGGTTGGGGTTGAACACCTTGATGATATTGGGGAGCGTCAGGTACTTTCTCCATGTACCCTGGCCACCTATAAAAGTCGAGATTGTTAGCAATAAGATCTAAATAAACTCCACAAACAAAAACACAAGTATGGTATTATATTGTAATTTGTTTAGTCAAACACTGTTTATTCCAACCGGTTTCAAGGTTATCCCCTCGTCATCAGGGGAACACAAACAAAACAAGAAGAGTCCTGTTTTTACTCCCCTGATGATGAGGGAAAAACATTGAAACCGGTAATATTTAAACAATGTATTTAAACCTCATGCAAAATTACAATGTCTTTAAACCTCCACAGTGCAAATGTCATAAATTTCAATAACATATTGTATTACACGTTTCACAATGAGGTATGTCGCCACCGGAGGAGGTATTCATTTGGACAGTTCCTTCTTCGTCACTACGTGACGTCGTACTCATTAAAAAAAAACAGATACGTGAGACTCTCGCGCGGTAGAAGTGAAAATTCTTAGCTCCTAGGAAAAGTTTATTTTATGCATTGCTTTTTTTCCATTTGCTATCGATTTTTTTTTAGGATTAAGAAACGTTTATATTAATTAATTGATATATTATAAATAAAATGCATTAATCAATTAATTAATTAATTAACTTTTATTAACTATTATATTAATTAATAATTAATTATTAACTAATAATTATGATTATTAATAAATAATTAATTAATTATTATAATTATTAATAATTAAAAATAGTTATAATAATTATAAATAATTAATAATTATAATGTTAATATTATATTATTAATTAATATTATAATAAATTAGTTAATTTTTAATATTAATTAATTTTCTATTATTATTAATAATAAATATTAATATTAATTATAAATAATAATTAATATTATTAATATTAATAACATAAATATTATTAATAATTATTATTATTATTAATAATTATTATTAATAATTATTATTATTAATTAATATGAATTACAAATTAATTATTTATTAGTTTTATAATATTTATTAAATTATACTTATTGATTTTAATTAATTAATTATAATTAATTAATTAATTTAATTTAATATTATTTAATTAAATCAAATAAATTATAAATAGTCATTATTATTCTATATTATTTAATATTTAATTGTATATACAATAAATAAATAAATTTATTTATCATTCATTTATCAAATAATTAAATTATTTATTTACATTATTAATGATTATAAATTTGTATTTAATATTTATTATTTGTTAAATTTATTTATTTATATTAATATAAATAAATATAAAAGATCATCACATGAAGGAAAGGAAGGGGTGGATCCATCAAATAAATATGAAAGATCATCACATAAAGGAAAGGAAGGGATGGATACATCAAATAAATATGAAAGATCATCACATAAAGGAAAGGAAGGGATGGATCCATCAAATAAATATGAAAGATCATCACATAAAGGAAAGGAAGGGGTGGATCCATCAAATAAATATGAAAGATCATCACATAAAGGAAAGGAAGGGATGGATCCATCAAATGAATATGAAAAATCACGAAAGTACGATCATATAACTTCATACCAGAAGGCATTGAACTGGTTCAGCCTACGAAAGTACGATCATATAACTTCATACCAGAAGGCATTGAACTGGTTGAATGTTATAAATAGACGCTAAATTCACACACTGTCTCTATTGTATAATATCCTTAACTGTCCCGCTACCCCCTCTTATCTCGTCGAAAATTTTCAGCGTCTTTCCAATCATGGATTAGCGCTACGCTCAAACAGAGATTGTCTATTGGCCTTTCCAGTTCACCGCTCCTCTTTTTTTACGTCGTCCTTTACTGCCCATGCAGTGAGACTCTGGAATCAGTTATAAACCAATATGAGACTCGCTCCGTCATTGGCATGCTTTAAAAAGCGACTGAAAAAACTCTTAATTTCTAGTCAGTAAAATAACGTGTTTCATTCCTGATTTATCTTTTCCTTTCCTCTCCACCAGCCCTTCCTTTCCTTTTGATTGATGATATCTCACTTTATATGAAAAATAATATTCGGGTAATTGTCCGTCTTTGTGGGATTCGTGGGCATATGCTCACGTATGTGTTTATGAATTTCGTGAGGATGGATAGTCATTTGAATGATTAAAGCGATAACGTAACTTGCTTCATTTACTTTTGTCTGTTGGTTGGAAGAGATTTCCGCCTGGCAATAAGCCCGCCAGATTGTATTTGCAATAATAATGTTAAATAAATAAACCAACCACATCTAGCAGCTACAGTAAATTAATATTATTATTTCAACTGTATTCCTTTTAAAATTAACTTCCAACTTCTCTAATTTTATTTGCTATGCCTAAAAAATACCAATTATCATCTATTTTCTCACCAATAGACCAAGAGATGCCTCTATTCTCTACCAACACCTGGAACAAATTGGTGGCTGCACCTCCGTTTCCAGCCGTCAAGGAGTCCCCCATAGCTCCAATCACATCTATATCACCAGGTCTTAACTCATGAACGGATTTTGGTATCTTCAAAGAACGACCTCGGGGTAAATGCTCCGAGTTTCTTGAACCTTCTTTGACAGCATCAGGACCAGTTCCGATAAACTGGCAAGGGAATTTTGTTGTAGATGGAATCTTATCTTGAAGTTTCTGAAATTTTTGAAATAGGTAAATAATTAATATTAACTATAGGGTATTCCAAAAAAATGTATACCAACTTTTACAACGTGTCGTTTACTTGAACTTGCTGCATGATTTTTTTCATGCCACGCATTCGTGAGGAGTTTAGAAATGAGGAGGCTTTTATTTTCAGCAAGATGGGGTTCCTCCCACTACCATCTTGATGTGAGGGACTTAGTGAAAATTGGGCAAACAGGTGGATTTGATGTGGAAGTAACATTGAATACCCCCGCACTTCCCAGACCTCACGCCAATGGAAATTTTTGATAGGGGCCCATAAATAATAAAGTTTATGGTACACAACCGGCAACAGTTAACTCTTACAGACTTAGTGGTCCACGTTATGTACCACCTTTTTTTGACGCAGTACTGCACAATGGTACACGAAATGCACCACTTATTAAACCTCTCTCTATTGCTGCACGAACTCTCAGATTATGTACCACTTCGTATAATATAATATGACTCGATCCGCACAGCTGCAGGTCTCGTCCTGTTCAAATTCATTTAATTTCTAATATTATTGACAGTTTGTTGTTCTTGGTGTGCCGACTTGTGCGTATAAAAGAAAACGTTATATATTTGAATTAAATTTTAATAAAAAATAGTTGTGTTGTGATAAAATTGACTTCAGTAATTGTGGTAAATATATATTTAGGTTAAAAATTTATTTTACTTAGATGTACGAGTATTTCGGCATTATTTGGTGGTACATTAGAAGTATCAGTGGAAATATGGACTAGTGGTACATAAGTTGTACCACCTCCCCAAGAGTTCCTTGACCTACCAAGGAAGTGGAAATATGTTAATTTAGCATTTGTATGTATCATTTTTCAAACACATTAAAAAAAATAATGAGAGACTTGACTTTTTATTTTTTGTGCAGCCTGAGTAAAAATAAGTGGAGTTTACCTGTGCCTGTAAGGGTTAATGGATTGAGAGCAGCGAGAGAGGAGAAAGTGAATGCGCCTAAATACCAAAACAAATTATACTTTGTGTTCGCAACTCCACATTATCAGCAGAGCATTAATCCGAACATACGTGAATTTGAGCATTTGCGATAATTACTCATTACTCGTTAAAAAATTACATCTGTTTAATTTATTTTTAATTTTAATCTTTGAAATTCCTTAATAAATTCTAAATTTGTAGTCCTTCAAATTGTGTATACATTTTTTGGGATATTCTGTATTAAACAATACACTTATTACAGGAAAGAATCGAAATATCCAATGCCTGAAAAAGAAAAAAAAGCCTCAAGGTAGTAAATAAATGTGAAGATAAACTTTTTATGTCACGGTAATTCCGGAGTTTCTTGGTCTTGATCGATGAAAGTGCATTCTTCTCCCTGGCTCCATCCCAACTCACTGTCTGCGAAGACTGTTGGGGTCAGCTCTCCTCGTTCTCAGGTTGTATGTTCTTCTGTCCCGGACTACGTCCCCCAGGCCGTGCCTCTGCATCAGGTTATCTTTTTGCACCACCCATTAATTCTTTGATCTTCCTCTGTTGTTATTCGAGGAAGATCCATGGAGATTGCCTGGTTCACAATGTGATCGGGTGCTCTGCATCCAACGTGCCCATACCATCTCAATCGCCTCTCCTCCACCTTATTGTTGATATCTGTAACACCTAGGCTTTCACGAATGCGTGAGCTTTTTATTTTGTCTCTTAGGGGCACACCAGCTGACTATCTTAGCATGCGCATTTCAGCAGTTTCTAGTTACCTAGAGTAAGAGGTATACATCGTCCAGCATTCGGAGCCATAGAGGAGTGCGGGTCTGACAATCGTTTGGTATACTTTTCCTTTTAACTTTACTGGCATTTTCGGATCACATAGAACTCCCGTCATTGATCTAAACTTCACCCATCCCACACTAATCGAAGAAAGTGCATTCAAATTAAAAAATAAATGAGACCCTCTGCAATAGTATCACATCGATCAATAAGTTCCGGGACTAACCAACAGATGGCACCTTTAATAACAAATAAATATATCAGTTTATATTTTGTCATTCTCACAAGATATATCCGTTTATATTTTGTCATTCTCACAGCATATATTAGTTTATATTTTGTCATTCTCACAAGATATATATGTTAATTTTTTTTTGTAATTCTCACAGGTTATATCAGTTTATATTTTGTCATTCTCACAAGATATATCTGTTTATATTTTGTCATTCTCACAGGACATATCAGTTTATATTTTATCATTCTCACAAGATATATGTGTTTATATTTTGTCATCTCACAGGATATATCAGTTTATATTTTGTCATTCTCACAAGATATATATATGTTTATATTTTGTCATTCTCACAGGATATGTCAGTTTATATTTTGTCATTCTCACAAGATATATCTGTTTATATTTTGTCATTTTCCGCAAGATATTGTATTTCTGTTTATTTTTTTTTTCTGCCTCAAAGTTTCAGACTTCGTTTGCTCATCATTGTGGAATGAAACAACGTGTCTCACTTATTAAAGGAAACTTCGACAAATTTGCATAACATTTCGACTCACATAATTGCATAAAGAACTTTTGCATCAAGATTAATTGTGTAAATATTTGATAGCACAAATTATCCTAGTTTGGGTGGATTGTCAAATTAAAAAAAAACTTTGAATACTTATATTGTTGATAGTTATTTTATCAAACACTTTATTCCAGTTTAACGGTATAACCCTACCGGTTGCAAGGTTTTCACCTCATCATCAAGAGAGCACAAATAGCTACCCTGATTATGAGGTGAAAGCCTTGAAACCGGTAGGGTTATACCTTTACATAAAGTGGAATAAACAGGGTTTAATAAAACAAATTACTCTATATTTAAATCTCTACAATGCTAATGCCTTAACTCAAAATAAAATTTATATGTTAGTTTATATCAAAATTTACAAAAAAGCGGAAACGTTTCAAGCCGCTATTGCAAACTGGACAAAACTTGAATGCTTTATGAACAAATCTCAATTGCCAGACGGCTCACCGCTAGAAGATTTTGACGTTATATTGTCGCGATATATAACGAGGTGATCTTCGTAGCATAACATAGTTGGTAAGTCTTGACTTCCATTTAGAAGATCCGGGTTCAATTCCTGATGGTGCCCAAAAAATTAACTAATGATGACTACTAGTCCAGGGTCACTCTTCGTGTTGTAACAATACAACTCAAACTCTGTTTTATTGCCAACACATATGATGATGAACTACGAACTACGACAACCAGTAATTATGAACCCGAAGGCATGGTTAATGACGCCAAAAACAAATGTATCTTCCGGCCACGCTCTTTGACAAGCTAATCAACATAACCAATAAGGATTATTATTAAATGTTGAAACAATATAGTTCTGTACAATTAAGCAGTAATTGATGTAAATCACTATACTCGTACGTGCACAATTTTCGTTTTCAAAACAATCTTCGTCTTCTTCAGTTTCAATCCTGGGGATTGGTTAGCAGCAAAGCTCTGCATCTCCTCTTCCACTCCGCTCGGTCTTCAGCGATCCTCTTGAGCTCTGTATAGGAGGTGCAGTCCATATCATGGCATATTTGCTCCAGATACTCTCGGCGAGGGGGCCCTCTGCCAATTGATCCTTCAATCATTCCCTCCAGTATGACCCATTCATTCTGCACGCCTTTCCGATATGGTGTTTTACATGTGCCTGGTTTCTTCGATCCTCCTGAGAACCTCGTCATTTGTAATGTGGTATCTCCAGGAAATCCTTAGGATTCGTCTATAGGTCCATATCTCGAAGACCTCCAATTATTTTCGATCAAAATAATATTCCGTCAAAATCTCCTAGCGACAAAGCTTGCGGCAATTCAGGTTCGTGCAAACCACAATCAAGATTAGTTGCATTTCTTTAAGTGACTTGAAACATTTCCGCTTTTTGTTTAATTTTATTTTTTGGTTTCATATATTTCGATTTTTTTTCCTATCAAAGGATATCGTTAAAACAGGCACACAACAGTACAAGGTTCAGAAAGTCCAGGGCCGTATACCTTGCAAGAAAAAAAAATCAACATAATATACTACATTGACACATTTCAATGGGCACACTTCTGTACCTCAACACATTTTTTTTTTTAAATACATCAGTAAATTTTTGAGTGGACCCTTCAGTGAAAAAGTCGATTAACCCTTGCAGAACTTACGTTGTCACTGGCCGCCCTCCGCAGTAGATAGGGATCATTGCCACTGCTGCCCAGGATGGTAATACCAATGTCCCGGAGCAGTCTGTACAGCGCCACCGGCTCCCTTTGCCTGTTCACCGTGACGTAACCCTGCACTAGCCATACCTGCAGCAACATCACCAGAAAAATGGAAACCTGGAACGTTATTTATTTATTTATATATAAACAGTATTGAGTGCTTCAAACATTACAAAATAAATAATAAAAAATAATAATTACAAGCACGTACAAAAGTGAACAAAACACTAACACAATGCGAGGGCCTTCAAAGGTAGAATTGGGGTATGAAGTATCCAATTAATTCAGGATCTTAAATGGATGTGGGATATTTAGTAAGCCATCACTGAACACTTGTCTTACTGTGTTAAAAAAATCCGCCAGTCACGGTGCTGGACGCTAAGCGTCCGGTGAAAAATGTGTGTTTAAATTAAAATTATGCAAAATCTGCTAAGTTATTTTTTGTAGTGGTTTAAATAACATGAAGACATCATTTATTGATTTATTTTGGTTTTTGTTATAAGGTACAATGTGCCATATAACAATAATCAAAATTGAAATAAATGGGACTGCTTCATACATTTCAAAACAAGTGCATACTAGTACGCTAGACTTCCATGCGCAGACTTCCTACGCTAGACTTCAAGTAGTACGCTAGACTTCCATGCGCAAGGCTGCTGGTTGGAACCTCTTGTGCTACTCCACTCGAATCACACAGGCATTTTTTTCCGTATATTATTCAGGATTATAAGGTTATCTATTACTTCAGTCATACCTACTTTTTATATAAAAACATAATCAAAAAAATTATCGGTTTAAATTATATGCAAAGGAAACAACCGTTACAAAAATCAAGCAATACAAAAACTAGCAAGTAAGTGCTTGCATCATACTCTCACAACAATGCACAAATTCAACTCACCACCACAATACGGGACCGTCCAAAGATGGACAGCCCGCATTTTAACAAACCAGGCGTCGTCACTCTTGACATCAAAGTAAAAGCGGAATACAGATTCGTATAAAGAAAAAACAAAACGACCTCCGTGGCCTAGTGGTAAGACACTTGTCTGCTGATCCGGAGGTTGCGGGTTCGATCCCCGCTGGAACCCAGATTTTTTTAAATAGGATTCCAGTCTGGTTAACACTTAGGGCCTATAAAAAAAATATTTCTGGTTGGTTGGAAGAGATTACCACATGGCAATAAACTCGCCAGGTTAAAAAAAATGTGCATAACACAAACACAACCATAAATCGTCCCCACATCACTCGATGATTCTCAAGATGCCGATATACAACGTTTAAAAAAAGTTATATTAAACTAAATACAGTTACAAAAGAGCAGTCATTGAACAACGAATTATAAAGAACGGAATCAAATAGGTGTCAATTCACAAACCTCTTCTACGGGAAAGAAATACAAGAATGGATAAAAGAAACACAATCATCAATTAAAAAGGGGTTGAAAAAGTTCTTTAAAAGATACGCGGGATTCCATCTCATGGGTAAAATATTCGGATGTACCTTTTCAGACACTTCTTAAAGATTAATAATCTAACTCCAAAGGTATCCAAGACTGCAGCGAACATATTTTCGATCACATGGAATGTTGAAGCGTTGTCAATTTTAGTAACTCTCGACATTAGCACAAGTTGAGAGGAGTTTGCTATTTAAACAGCGCTATGTAAATTGGAATTCTATTATTATTATTACATAATCAATGTGATGAGTAAAGACTCAGTGACGCGCGATTTATTGTAGATATATTGAACCAATTGAGTGACACAGTGGATAGCAGTATAAGAAAATTATTTCCTTGTACTAGGTTAGTCAAAAAGTTTTGAAAGCGGAAATGAAAATACATTTTTTTTGGGGGGAAATCACTTTTATTGCTCAGTATAGTCTCCCATAAGATCAATACACTTGGTCCAACGATCCTCCAACTTTGTTGTCCCATCACGGAAGTGACTTTCTGGAAGGCCTGCAAAATAATCCTCTACGACGGCTATAACATCTTCGTTTGATGAAAAATGCTTTCCACGAAGGAATTTTTTGAGGTGTGAGAACAGCCAGAAGTCAGAGGGAGCTAAATCTGGCGAATAGGATGGATGCTGCAACAATTCGTACCCCAATTCACTGATTTTCGCGATGGTTTTTTGAGATGTGTGAGCAGGTGCATTGTCTTGATGAAAAATGATTTTTTTCTTCTGCAAACCGGGTCTTTTTTCACAAATTTTTTCATCCAACTGGTCCAAAAGGTCACAATAATAATCAGAGTTGATTGTCGTACCAGTTTGGAGATAATCTATCAATAAAATTCCTTTTGCATCCCAAAAAACTGACGCTAACACCTTCTTGGCCGATTTCTGGACAAGAACTCGCTTCGGAGCCAAAGTGCCTGGTTCACACCACTCCTTAGCCTCTTGTTTTGATTCAGGATCATGGTGGTAGACCCAAGTCTCATCCATAGTGATGAATCGACGCAGAAAATCCTTTTTATCCTTTCGATATTGCTCCAAATGTTGCTCAGAAAGTCGCATTCGAACGTGTTTTTGTTGCATTGTTAGCAAATGCGGCACCCATTGTGCACACAGTTTTTTGAAACCCAAAACTTCAGCCAAAATATGCCATGTGGTTCCATGTGAGATGCCTATGGTGTCAGCTATCACGTCCACAGTCGATCGATGATCTTCCAAAACCATATCCTGTATTTTCGATATGATTTCTGGTGTTGTTGCACTTTTTGGACGTCCTGAGCGTGGATCGTCTTCAACGCATGTACGGCCACGCTTAAACTCCAAAACCCATCGGTGAACGGTTGGAAATGAAGGAGAAGACTCCTTTAATACTTTCACCATCTTTGCATGGATCTCAGTAGCCGATAAACCTTCCAAAACAAAGAATGTAATCACTGCACGATATTCGGATTTTTCCATTGTTAAAAAATACACTGACACGTCAACTTCAAATGGCTTGTAAACAAAGAATGAATTGACAGATCGAAATGAAATTTTGAGTACGTTCTTATGAAAGATGAAATATTAAAATGAAGAAATTTTGGTTTTTCTACTGCTCCATAGATGTCGCTTTCAAAACTTATTGACTAACCTATTATTCTTAAGTAAGTAGTATGAACCGACTGGAAGCATTCGAAATGTGGATGCACCGGAGAATGCTACGGATACCCTGGACGGATATGGTCAGCAACACAAGGGTTCTTAAAAGAGCCAAAGTTGATAAAGAGTTACTGACTAATATTAAAATCCGAAAGGTGTCCTATTTGGGTCATGTACTTAGAGGAGCAAAGTACAAATTACTGCACCTGATCATCCAAGGCAAAATAGAAGGCCGAAGAGGTGTTGGCAGGAGGCAAATCTCCTGGCTGCGCAATATACGAGTACGTGATTGGACAGGCATAAGGGGCATTGGAGATATTTTTCGGGCTGCTTGAGACAAAGATATCTACTCTCAAGTGATATACAACGTTAGGGAGACCTGACATGACACTGAGAAGAAGAAATAAAAATAAATCAGACCCCCATTATGTAACAGCAAAAATCCGTGTAATGTGAAAAATAATAAAAAGTATATTATTTTCTTTGTGAAAGAACACATTCCGACTATTGAATTCAACCTCTAAAAATGAAGTTCTTATATCTCCGAATATATCTATGGTACTTCAATGAGTGAGGTTTTACTGTAGTTTGATAATTTTTTTCATCCCCACAGAATATTTTTGATAAAAAGAAACCGGTTAATATAACGAACCGAGACATATTCAACGTTATCGGTCATGTATTCCTAATGCGTTCAATCATGACTTAGGAACAAAGGAAAGTTCCAGGAACTACAGTTAAGCCAACGTTTATCTTACAAAGAACTGGACGAAAGTCCCCTCAAGTCAGTTTATAGTTAGCTTTCTCAATATTCATATAATCTTTATTTAGTATCTTAAAATGTTTTGTTTGATTGATCTTTGGAGAGTTTTGTATTCATTCGGAACATTTACAGATCTTCTTCATTACTCCATCGATCCCAGAATTTCTCCAGTCATCCAGCACTTTTTACGAATCATTCGATCACATTTTAGATGATCATTGCAAATTGTATGCATTACACCTTTAAATTCGTTCCATAGTGTTACGACATTATCAGTGTTGGTGTTTGTGGACACTTGCTGAAGTTTTTCATTCAGTTGGTTTGCAACAGTATTCCTTATTGAACAGTTTTGAAGCTTTGAAGTGTCTTGTTCTTTACAACTTTCAGTTTTAGTTTGATATCAACTATTAGTGGGCTATGGTCAGATCCGATGTCAGCACTTGGAAGCGTTGGGGCTCGTTTTATACAGTTACGATATCTGCCTCCAATCAATACATAGTCAATATGGTTTCTTACTGGACACATGTTTGGCACGTCCTGTGGCAATTTCCATGTATACAGTCTGCGTTTAAGGAATTGAAACCATGTATTAACTATCCTCATATTATATTCCTCACAGAACTCAAACAGTCTATCTCCCCTTTGATGACTGTCCCAATAACTATAAAGGTTCGTATATTTTGTATCTTATTAAAAATATCGCCATTTCTCACACTATAGTCACTTAACACATATTTCGGTATGTTTTCAGAGCAAACAGGAAATTATTCATTCGTGTTTTAAATGTCACATTTTTCAGAAGAAATTGCCCTTCAAGGTTAATTTTGCTGTCCTGACAACAGGAAACAAGAAACGATTTCTCATCATTATAACTATTTTTTCGTTCAACCTCTTTATCCCCAAAGGCAGTAGTTTTAAATGTTTGAACCTTGGCAGCCTAGGAATAAACGACTTTTTAAATTTTATTTAATTCATCAACGATGCAATGAATCTTATTCATAAAAAATATAAAAATGCAAGTAAGGAGTGTTTCATTCATTACAAAAGACATATGTGATAAAAAAATCAAAGTTTTATAAAAACCAAATCAAAAGATACATTGACACTAGAAAACCATTAATACGTAAGTATTTATTAATTTAACACTTCATTATGAAAACACTCGGGTGGGCTTATTACCAGGTGGCAATCTCTTCCAACCAACCAGACATACCATAAGTACATAAAGGAAGTTACTTTGCAAGTATACAAATCAAAATCATTTTAAAAATCAATAATTAATATACTCGTATATTATTTACTGTGAGTATTTAGTTCAAAAGTAAAATTATTCTAAAAACTCAGTATCAGCACTATAAAAATAAATTCATTGTTTCAAATTTTAACCATAATTTTAACCATTAACAGTTAAGGATATTATAAAATAGAGACACTGTGTGAATTTGGCGTGTGAAGTTTTATGATCCTACTTTCGTAGGTCGAAAATAAATCTTAGACACACATTTTGAAGACACTGTAATTTGTCCAGCTGTTCCTCTGTAACATCCAAGTAACATACGTTCGCATAGTCCAGAATCGGAAAGAGCAGAGATTGTACGAGTAAAATTTTGGTTTTGGCTGGAAGGAATCTTTACAACACTTTAAGGGAATGAAGGCTGAAGAAAATCCTTCGGCTTACCTCATTTATTTGATCTCGCCATGAGAGAGTGTTATCTATTAGCACTCCTAGGTTTTAACAGTTTTATGTAATGGTATGATAGAGCCATCAAGTAATATTGGAGGAAGTAAGTCAGTGTTGAATTTACCGAGAAGCTGAGGGCTGCCAATGAGGACGCTTGAGACTTCGTAGGATTTATGAGTAAGCCATGCTCCCCAGTCCACTCCGAGATCGATTGAAGGTCCGTATTTAAATTGTTCAAAGCCGCGTGAAAGAAATTTGGATTAAAATAATATATATCTGCAGGTCATCCGCATACAGATGATAAGAACATTTAAGAGACGACTATAATACTAATATCAAAGTCCCAAGACTTAAGGTCAAGAAAAGACTGGACCATGAACGCATTATCGTGTAATAATTCACCACAACCAATTTCAACCAATATAATATGCATATCTAATTTTTATTTAACCACTAACGGAACTTTATGAGTTTTTGCGGTTAATCTAAATAGTTTTAATTTAGTGGTTAAGGCGCATGAATATACATACATACATGCGCAACGCTTAATGCAAACTTATTAATAAATCAAATAAAACGATTGTATTACATAAAAAAAATGTACTAATTTCTTCCAACCGTCTATAAATGTTTGAAAGGACACATATATGTATATACCATCACACCATTTTCCTTTCGGGGTAGGCACAATGGACAAAGTGCCAGATTTTCCTTTCAACGTATCCTTGTGTGGCTAAGCTCGCTCTCTTGTATTCAAAATTCAATTCTCGTATTCTTTCTTCAACGACAACCATCGTACGGGTTTTGGCCTATTTATACTATGACTAGTTGCAACCCGTGAAATACTCACGGAAGTAAAACAAATTCTACATTTATGAAAATATTTATTCATAAATATAGAATTTGTTTATATCTACCATTTATACATCGCCCCTTTTATACCGGTTCAAAAATTGTTAGCTAGGTATTTAAAATTCGTTCAGTATAGTTTCCATCTTTTCATTTATCACGGACCCACCGAGATTCAAATTTCGAATTACTTTCGGAGAGAATCCAAGTATTCCTCTCTCGCTCTCTTGTATTCAAAATTCAATTCTCGTATTCTTTCTTTGGCGACAGCCGTCGTATGGGTTTTGGCCTATTTATACTATGATAGTAAAAATTCAATATTTCATCAACTCTGCAATCTGCCTTCTTTTATTGCTCGACAGACTATGGAAAAATATATATTAACAATTTCAACAAATATTGATGAAATATTATTTTACGAACCTCATGACACCGGAATGAGGTTCAAAAATAAAAAAATATATTATTCGACCTTAACGATTCAGATTATTTCAATTGACAAAGTATCACATAACAGCTAAAATGAATGACAAAGTATTACATAACAGCTAAAATAAATGACAAAGTATTACATAACAGATAAAATGAATGACAAAGTATCACATAACAGCTAAAATGAATGACAAAGTATCACATAACAGCTAAAAATGAATGACAAAGTATCACATAACAGCTAAAATGAAAGACAAAGTATCACATAACAGCTAAAATGAATGACAAAGTATCACGTAACAGCTAAAATGAATGACAAAGTATCACGTAACAGCTAAAATGAATGACAAAGTATCACGTAACAGCTAAAATGAATGACAAAGTATCACAAAACAGCTAAAATTAATTAAAGCCCTTGTCATGTATCTCTCTACTGCCAGCACATGTTAATCTTATATTCTTATCTCATTCACCCTCAATATATTATGCATGTACCACTTATCTAAGAACCTATTTGGAATTATCTGTAACACGGTATAATCACCAAAACCGATGTTATCTTATCCACATTCAAATAAATATTATAAGTTATATTATACCCTTGTCAAGCTTATCATGTACTAGATTTAGCGTTATTACTTTAGTGTCGACCTACTCGATGTTTTATTTTTTAGTTTACTATCTCGCTGGCGGTTATCTCCCCAAATTCAATAAAGATTTAATATCACTAAATGGGAGAAGCTGCGACGAGATATAAATCACTGATATTGATTTGACAGGATAACATACCCTACGCTTTCCTCTCTAATCTATTGAAGGGTCGTGGAATAGTTATCTTTGCTTTAAATAAGACGTCATATCTGAGGCAGCATCATTATTCTTAAAGCCGCCAAGATATTAACATCATCCTTATTATATAATACTGTTAATATTATACTTCAAAAGTAATTCAACTTTTATACAAATAAAAATACACGTTGAAATTCTAAAAGTGTTTTCGTTGCAAAAGGCCATAACACCCTACCTTTAGTACTTCTTCATAAATTATTGTTATATGGGTGCACATTTTAGGTATTATTAATATGGCGACCTTCCAAAGAAGTGTTCTCCACAAATGGAAAAGATTGATGGACCTTGACCAACGTGCTCAGCTGAATGTAAAGTGTTACACGTGTGTTATTAACGTTGAACGATCAACATTGACGTGTCAATAGTTATTGATTGAAACATATAATGCCATTTTTAAGTGATCATTATCAAAGAAATTATTCTTTTACATAACCATCAATGAAGGGATTCAAAACCTTTTTAATGTCGTGAAAACAAAATCGAATAAATGCTGTATAAATGCGTGCACTTGGAAAAATAGATAGAATGAAAATGAGATGGGATGGGATAAAAAATATAATTGGATGAAAAATTGATGGAATGGGATGAAAATGGGATGGGATAAAAAAAATGGGATGGGATGGGATGAAAATGTACGACAGTATACAATGAAAAGATAAGATAAAAAAAGAATGTGAACTTATTTATTTATTTATTATTTATTTATTTAACACTTTTATTGCAAATACAATCTGTTGAGTGTATTGCCAGGTGGCAATCTCTTCCAACCATCCAGACAAAATTAAATGAAGCAAGTAACGTGGTCGCATAAATCATTCAAATGACTATCCATCCCCACGAAATCCATAAACACATACGTGAGCATATACCCACGAACCCTATAAAGACGGACAATCACCCGAACATTTTTTTTCATATAAATTGAGATATCATCAATCAAAAGGAAAGGAAGGGATGGTGGAGAGGAAAGGAAAAGAAAAATCAGGAATGAAACACGTTATTTTACTGACTAGAAATTAAAAGTTTTTTCAGTCGCTTCTTAAAGCATGCCAAGGACGGAGCGAGTCTTATATTGGTTTGTAACTGATTCCAGAGTCTCACTGCATGGACAGTAAAGTTTTATATTTATTTTTCTCAAAATATCATACACTTTACACAACCATACTTTCCTTGGTCTATATCTACCACGCCTTTTATTCACTATGTAACGTCTTTCCGATCACAGACTAGCGCTACGCTCAAACATATATTGATTATTAGCCTTTCCAGTTCCCTCTCCTCTTTTTTTACGTCGTCCTTTAATGTCTACGCAGTAAGACTCTGGAACCAGTTACAAACCAATGTCAGACTCGCTCTATAACTGTCCTTGACAGGACTGAAAAAACTCATAATTTCTAGTCAGTAACATAACGTGTTTCATCCCCGATTTTTCTTTCCTTTTCACTATATATTTTTCTTTCGAATGGCGTATAACCATTTTGTTTTACTTTTGGCGCTCATTTTTAAATTTGAAAAAAAACGGACACAACTTATGTTAACTTAACACTCAATATATACTCGTATGTACGTTTGTCTGTAGTATTAAATATCTTAGTTGTTTCAAGGAATTATTTGTCTGTGAAACTCGGCTTAGAGGAAAAACTGAACAGTTAAAAGAATACAAAAAAATGTCCATCGTTTGAGATATCCTCAAAGCATCTTCGGCGTTGAACAAATATAATTATAATAATATAGGTATGTTATAATAATATTAATAATTATATTATAATTTATTACAATATAACAATTAATAATAAAATATAATAATATTATTAATAATATAATAATAAATAAATAATTATACAATTATTTTAAAATAATTAATTTAATAATTAACAATAGCATTAAAATATTAAGAGTGATTTTCTTGAATTAAATTCCACATAACCATTTCCTAATCCTAAAAAAAATAATAAAAATCGTTAACAAATGGAAAAAAAGCAATACATAAAATCAACTTTTCCTAGGAGCTAAGAAGTTGTAGGAGGTTGCGGTTTCGATCCCCGCTGGAACCCAGTTTTTTTTTAAATAGGATTCCAGTCTGGTTAACATTTAGGGCCTATAAAAAAAACCATCTTTCTGGTTGGTTGGAAGAGATTGCCACATGGCAATAACAACGCCAGGTTTAAAAAAAAAGTTTCACTTCTACCGCGCGAGAGTCTCACGTATCTGTTTATTTTTTTATAATAATTCTCGTTTGTAATCCCTGTGTTGAAAAATGTATATCCACCATCTTGTTAACAATACAATCGAAGGTGAAACTGATAAAAAATATTTAATCATCTGATATAAAAACGCACTGCCCGTCATATTCAATATAAAAATAATAAAAAAAAAAAAAAACAACGTCGTACCATGTTAACTAACCATCCTTGAAAATTATTCGAGCCGGAAAACGTTAATACTCGTATGCCCAAAAAGCGATCAAATTTATTAACACGCAGAACATAATCATTTGTGTAAACAATCCGTGGCACCAACAATGAAATATGTCAACATTTATTTTAACAATTTCAATTACGTCGTCATTTATTCAGCGTCATGAATTTTAATTTTTTATTTTTGTCACGTTGTTGTTATAGTAGTTAAGTGACAAAAATAAATAAATTACTTGTAAATGACACAGCGTATTTCTGACATAGTGAGCTATGAAAAAAGGACACTAAACATATTTTAAACGTATCAAAAAACAAGTAATTAAAATCATGTTCGAAGGGTTATGTCAAAATATTCGTTAATGTGTTTTGAAATCGATCTGAAGATGAAGAATTGCAACACATTCCAAACGTCGGTTATTATTCGAGATAACTTAACTACTCATGACGACCTGCTTAAGGCCCGTTCTCACAGTTCAAGTTTAGTTGACCGATTAAAGTTGATCAACAAAAGTTGAATACGACTTAAATCAGTATTTGTTCACACGTTTCAATAGAAACTGATTCAAGGCCCGTTCTCACGGTTCAAGTTTAGTTCACCGATTAAAGTTGATCAACAAAAGTTGAATACGACTTAAATCAGTTTTTGTTCACACGTTTCAATAGAAACTGATTCAAGGCCCGTTCTCACGGTTCAAGTTTAGTTCACCGATTAAAGTTGATCAACAAAAGTTGAATACGACTTAAATCAGTTTTTGTTCACACGTTTCAATAGAAACTGATTCAAGGCCCGTTCTCACGGTTCAAGTTTAGTTGACCGATTAAAGTTGATCAACAAAAGTTGAATACGACTTAAATCAGTTTTTATTCACACGTTTCAATAGAAACTGATTCAAGGCCCGTTCTCACGGTTCAAGTTTAGTTGACCGATTAAAGTTGATCAACAAAAGTTGAATACGACTTAAATCAGTTTTTATTCACACGTTTCAATAGAAACTGATTCAAGGCCCGTTCTCACGGTTCAAGTTTAGTTGACCGATTAAAGTTGATCAACAAAAGTTGAACACGACTTAAATCAGTTTTTGTTCACACGTTTCAATAGATACTGATTCAAGGCCCGTTCTCACGGTTCAAGTTTAGTTGACCGATTAAAGTTGATCAACAAAAGTTGAATGAAATATGTAGTGAGAACCTTTGTTTCAATATAGTTGATCAACTTTTTAGTTGATCTAGAAAAAATTGACCCAGTCAAACTTTATCGTTCAAGTTATGAGTCATCCGCCATTTGCTTTCAAGTTGAAATCGGTCTTGAAACGTGTGAACATGTTGATTGTCAAGTTCGCTTTCAACTCGGTAAATTTAAAAATAAAGATGCGAGAGAAAATGCTTTCGAATCCATTTTTAACTGAATTAAATTATTTATTAAATTGAAACAGTTTATTGAATCAGTTTCTATTGAAACGTGTGAACAAAAACTGATTCAAGTCGTATTCAACTTTTGTTGATCAACTTTAATCGGTCAACTAAACTTGAACCGTAAGAACGCGCCTTTAGTTAGCAAGATACTTGTCTTCCAGCTCAGGACTTACAGGTTCGATTCCTGTTGAATTTTATGAAAAAAGGATTCCAGTCTGCTTTTATTTAGGTCTCTTAAATAACGTTCTGGTTGTTTGCAAGAAATTGTCACCCACCAGGTTATATACAACATAATTGCAATACAATAATATAAATCATCCTCTTTTAATTACAAACATTGTAAAATGGTTGCAATATTATACTCGTATATACTCCATATAATAAAGATTTAAATAAATAAAATATTTATTTACTTTTAAAAAATATTTTAATAAGACTTATTTATTTAAACACTTTTATCTACAATGTACAATTTTGTGGGTTTATTGCCAAAGAGCAGTCTCTTCCTACCAACTTTTTGTTTACATTGTTTCCTTCATATCTTTGTCATAAATCCACTTGCAAAACATATACTTTCTCTTCAATCAGGCGATAATAGACTCCTACGAACGCACATCTCATTTTACGAACACACCTTATCTCATTTTACGCATACGAACACACCACATTTCATTTTACACATCTTCGTTTTATGTTCCTTCGGCGCAAATGTTTGAAAGAACTTCTGAGAGTTATCAGATGTGCACCACATTTTATTACATTTACGAGTTAATTGAAAAATAATGCATAACTCAAAATATTATATCATTCTGATTTTCCTTTGTATTCTTTAGAGAATGATCATTTACTAGGTTATTTTTTCTTGAATTGAAAATAATATATTTCTTTGAAAAGTCTATTATGAATTAAAACAATTTGATGTATCCAAGATGAGCTGGTTGATTGGATGAAATTGATATATGGCAATAAGCTCACCAAACGTGACATGTATAATCATGCGCAGAAAAGAATAAAAATAATAAATATATGAAGATTTGCATTTTATCTTTATTTAGATTTACATTTGACCTTTCTAATTACGATTTACATTAGAGCTTTATTATTTAGATTTACATTTGAGCTTTATTATTTAGATTAACATTTGAGCTTTATTATTTACATTTATATTTGAGCTTTATCATTTAGGATTACATTTGAGCTTTATTACTTAGATTCCCATTTGAGCTTTATTATTTTGATATACATTTGAGCTTTATAATTTAGAATATCATTTGAGATTTATTATTTAGATTCACATTTGAGCTTTATTATTTAGATATAGATTTCAACTTTATTATTAAGATTAACATTTGAGCGTATTTTTAGATGCACATTTGAGCTTTATTATTTAGGTTTAAATTTGAGTTTTATTATTTAGATTTACATTTGAGCTTTGATTTTATAGATTCACATTTGAGCTTTATTTTTTTTTTACATTTGAGCTTTTTTATTTAGATTCACATTTGAGTTTTATTATTAAGATTCATATTTGAGCTTTATTGTTTAGATTTACATTACATACTCGTACATACATACCATCACGTCATTTCTCTGTCAAGCTGGATAGAGAAGATACATCGCCAGACATTCATTCATATATCGATCCAGAGCCTCTTTTACACCCATACAGTTTCTTATACAACTCATATACAACAAACAAAGACGGTTTCTTCACTTAAGCGTACTCATGCATAAAATTACCAGTTCAAAAATGCCACTTTATCTCTTCGAAAAACTGAATTGGTCTAGAAACTTTCACGGCTACGAAACTAGAAGCAGAGAGACTCTTTTACTTATCCCAAACCATAACCTAACACTGTTCAGGGGATCCTTCTCATACTCAGCCAGCAAATGCTGGAATGAGTTGCCCCAGGCCTTGAAGGAGCGGGTGAATAGTTATACCTTCAGAGATGCTCTAAAGCGTTATCTTCTGGGTGGTTAATGGGTTTCTCAGTGGTTAATGGGTCTCTTGTTTGCTTTTCTTTTCTTATTTTCTTTCTTTTCTCTCTTTTCGCTGGTGGTGAATCGAGGATTGTGCATACGTGTTTGTGCGTCATTTCCTCATTAATTCTTTTAAAACTGCTTATCTATAATATTTCAATGTACTACTGCCTAACTATTTCAATGTTGTCTCAACTATCTTACTTTCCATTTGTCATTATTTAAAATTTGGACTCCTTTGAGGCTTTTCTCTTCTTTTTTTTTTCTCCTCGTTCTTGCTGACAGTTAACCTGAGGTGGTATATGTGGGTTTACTTTTTATTTTGTTTTCTGCCATACGTTTTTGTTTTTTTTTTTTTCTTTTTTATTATATTTATTCTTTAATCTAGATATGCGGGGGTGTGGGATGGAAGCCCCTGATGCCCTTGCGGTCGGGCTCGCCCTACATTGGTGGGGTGTATCTCGGCTGTGGGAATGTTTGTGGGATGAGCCCGGACCTTTTGGTGTACTCTCTCTTGAATGTATTTTTTTCTTTTTTTGTCATCTACTATATTTATTTTCTGTGTTTATTTTTTTTTGTATATATTCCTGTTTCTACGTGTTTAAGGGTGTGGACTGAAAAACATCTGGTGTCCCCGTGGCTGGGTTCGCCCTATATTGGTGGGGTGTATTTTGGTCGAGGGGATGCTATTAGATGAGCCCAGACCTTTTGACAACTTCTGTGTCTGATGTATTGTCTGCAATTTTTGTGTTTTAGAAGTGTTATTCAGGTGTGATCTTGTACATACTATGTTGCTGTCAATAAACCTAATATTTATTTATTTATTTATTCATATGATTTCTCTTTCAAAATGTCATTCACTTGATTCAACCATACTTTCCTTGGTCTTCCTCTCACACGTCTTTCACTCAAATTTGCAATATATGTTTATTTTATTTATCTTTCTTCATTCATTGGTTCTAGGTGCCCATTATCTTTCTTATAATTGCATTTATGGATTTAGCAATGTACAGTACCCAGCGGTAAGTAATACACATCGGACTTAAGAAAGAGACTGTCGGCCATAATCGGCTAACTTCGGCTTTGTAGAGCGTCGTCTCTGTCATTCATACACGTGTTCCGTCACGATTTGTCAGTCGTTGTCAAGCGTTCTAGGGGCAGAGATGACGCTCTACAAGCCGAAGTTAGCCGATTATGACCGACAGTCTCTTTCTTAAGCCCGATGTTTATAAATTACCACCGGGTACTGTACAAGTCTTTCTAGTGTGGAGAGAGAAAATTATACATTAAAAAAATTATTTATTTTATTATTTTGTGGTTATACGTCGTCGTTTCTGATTGTCGTATTCAAAGTTCCCTTCGCCTTTCTAACTTCAATTCAATCAAAAAGCGCAGCTGTACAGTGGAGTTAGCTTAAAGTAAGTGAGCCGCTGCACACCGGCAAACTCACCAGCCATAACGCTGTACATACATCTGATGGCACACCGAAGTGAAACGATCGAAGCACACCGGCATGGTTTCTCTTTTTTTTATTCATGGTACATTTAGCGAGCGTTTTGTTTCTGACTAATTTATCCGTCTTAAATTCATAACAGATTTTACATTAAAAACATTAATTTTTATGCATTAAAAAAATTATAATCTCTGAATAATGATGGTAAGACAAGAGGAAAGAAAATCGTCCAATGATAAGGAAGCCAAATTCAAATACTGTCTCTATAGTATAATATCCTTAACTGTCCCGCCGCCTCCTCTTATCTCGCCGAAAACTTTCAACGTCTTTCCAATCATGGATTAGCGCTACGCTCAAATAGAGATAATTTATTGGCCTTTCCAGTTCACCGCTCCTCTTTTTTTTTACATCGTCCTTTACTGTCCATGCAGTGAGACTCTGGAATCAGTTACAAAGCAATATAAGACTCGCTCCATCCTTGGCATGCTTTAAAAAGCGACTGAAAAATTTCTTAATTTCTAGTCAGTAAAATAACGTGTTTCATTCCTGATTTTTCTTTTCCTTTCCTTCTCCACCATCCCTTCCTTTCCTTTTGATTGATGATATCTCACTTTATATAAAAAAAGAATTTTCGGGTGATTGTCCGTCTTTGTGGGGTTCGTGGGAATATGCTCACGTATGTGTTTATGGATTTATTGAGGATGGTTAGTCATTTGAATGATTTATACGATAACGTAACTTGCTTCATTTACTTTTGTCTGGTTGATTAGAAGGGATTACCGCCTGGCAATAAGCCCGCCAGATTGTATTTGCAATAAAAGTGTTAAATTAACAAACGACAAAAGAAAATAAGCATGAATTTCAATGTAATATTTTTTTCCATGTTTTCTTGAATATGATTGAGGATGGTGTATATCTAATAACTTGAGGAAATTCGTTGTTCCATATTCGCACCAAGTAGACTCTATAACAAAAAAATTAATGAGGCGTGGTGTATGCAAAGTACTTTATTCCGTTAAATATTATATTATAATTTGTAATAAAAAAACCAGGGGAATGACCCCATTACAAGGAGTTACCATCAGACCCTACCGCATCCATCAGACAACCTTGATTTAGTAACGATCATGTTCCGGGCGACCTTTTTGTGTCGATGACACTCGCAGAGAAACTAAAGTGTCCAAACACGTTGTTCTTCTCATTAAGACAGATTGCATCCTTCCACTTTTCAACAATCTCAGAAACTGATCACATGTTTTGATTACGAGCAAATATCACATTTCT
The DNA here is from genome assembly GCA_949825065.1 of Odontocerum albicorne. Lineage (NCBI taxonomy): Eukaryota > Metazoa > Arthropoda > Insecta > Trichoptera > Odontoceridae > Odontocerum > Odontocerum albicorne. The sequence continues at coordinate 1,937,329 of OX463846.1, read as the reverse complement.
TAACATGTTTATTTTATTAACGGGTGGTAAAAACCTGTTTCACAAACGTCAACATGATTAAGGCTGTTTTTTTCTTATATAAAAGAACTTTTGGAATTTATTTGTTTTTGATTTTATGAATGTTTGTGTTATCTCTACGAAACAGACGACCGACTAATTATTTATATAGCGTTAATAGCCCCGACATATTGGGACAAACTTGTTTTCATACTCTTAGTAGAAACACACGAACTTTTTAACTATTCAAATGTGTCAATAGCAATTTGTCAAGTTATATTAAGTCCATCAATCGTAACAATTGAATTTGGTAAATATTTTAAATAATAGTAAAAGAACAATTAATATAAATTCTTGTTTGTGCTCCCTGATGATGAGGTGAAATCGTAAAATTCGTTAGGGTTATACCGTTACATAAAGTGGAATAAACAGTGTTTCATAAAACAAATTACTACGTATTTAAACCTCCACAATGTTAATGCATTAACTATAAATAATATCTATAATACAGCTCCGTTTGGAGAGCAAACTCTCCACAAGGGCGCTCTTACTCGAACCCACTATTATTGAACACTTTAATCAATTGTTCGTTTGTAAATTGAACCCATTATTAAAGATTGAAAATATCATAAAATAAATACATAAAAGTTGAGTGAAATAATATGAAGTTAGCGGCTGCGGTCATTAGATTAGGTACTTCCCCGCATCTGCATATGTGCTTCTCATTTTAACGTTCCTTTTCACGTTGGAAGTAGGCAACTGCTTTGAACAGTGTCTCCGTGCTGTAATGGAACCACTGTCTCAAATTCTCCAGCCAGGAGTTTATTCTTCTTCTTACGCTTAATTTCCTTGTATCCTTCACTGTAATATGATTTTAATGATTTCATATTTGTTTCCTCTCATGAAATGCACTAAACATTCAAATATTCTCCTCTTAATGCAAGTTAGTACTTATTTGTCTTTTTTGGGTCTGAGGACCCCTTCAAATAACATACATATGTTCAGAAAAATATATTTGGTAAGAAAACCTTAGAAAACTTTCCGAGGGAAGACAAACAATACTTTGTAGATCTTCTGATATGTGATAGTAATACATTCGACTTTAGGTGCATAGTTGTGTACGTGTGTAGCGTTCATATGTCATGATACATTTCTGATATGTGATAGTAATACATTCGACTTTAGGTGCATAGTTGTGTACGTTTGTAGCGTTCATATGTCATGATACATTTCTGATATGTGATAGTAATACATTCGACTTTAGGTGCATAGTTGTGTACGTGTGTAGCGTTCATATGTCATGATACATTTCTGATATGTGATAGTAATACATTCGACTTTAGGTGCATAGTTGTGTACGTTTGTAGCGTTCATATGTCATGATACATTTCTGATATGTGATAGTAATACATTCGACTTTAGGTGCATAGTTGTGTACGTGTGTAGCGTTCATATGTCATGATACATTTCTGATATGTGATAGTAATACATTCGACTTTAGGTGCATAGTTGTGTACGTGTGTAGCGTTCATATGTCATGATACATTTCTGATATGTGATAGTAATACATTCGACTTTAGGTGCATAGTTGTGTACGTTTGTAGCGTTCATATGTCATGATACATTTCTGATATGTGATAGTAATACATTCGACTTTAGGTGCATAGTTGTGTACATTTGTAGCGTTCATATGCCATCATACATTTCTGATATGTGATAATAATACATTTGACTTTAGGTGTAGAGTTGTGTACGTGTGTAGCGTGCATATGCCATCATACATTTCTGATATGTGATAGTAATACATTCGACTTTAGGTGTAGCGTTCATATGCCATCATAAATTTTGATAAGACCTCCCAAAAGAATTATCTTCAAGTGCTTCCTATAGCTGCATACGCCATCCATATCTCTCACACTAAGAGTAATGTAGATGTTATGGAGTTCAAGATGATTCTTCGACTTTTCCTCAATCTTAGATCTTGATTGAGGGACTGGTTGTTCATTTACATTTGATCTTATTTGTTATAAATACATATACATACAAACATACAATCACACCATTTCACAATCTGGGTATGCAGAGAGGGTAGAGTACCAGACTTTCCTATCTCGACACACGTCCTTACACCTCATACAACTCCAATAATGTATCTGACTTTCTACGTGTCCTTCTTTCAATATATTATATAAGTCACTTGATCCAACTATACTCTCCTTGGTCTACCTCTCACACGCCTTCGATTCACATTTGCACTATATTTGTCTTTCTTCATTAATTCGTTAAACACGCCCAAATCAATTCAGAGTGCTTTTCTTCATCTTACTCAATATATCAGTATATTGTTAAGGCATTAACATTGTGGAGGTTTAAAGACATTATAATTTGTTTTATCAAACACTGTTTATTCCACTTTTTGTAATGGTATAACCCTACCGGTTTCAAGGTGCACACCTCATCATCAGGAGAGCACAAACAAGACTCATATCTTCTTTCATGAGTCTTATTTGTGTTCCCCTGATGATGAGGTGAAAGCCTTGAAACCGGTAGGGTTATACCGTTACAAAAGGTGGAATGAACAGTTTTTTTTTATAAAACAAATTACAATGTCAATATTACAATGTCAATGTCAATATTACAATGTCAATGTCAAATTACAATGTCAATGCTTTAAGTTCACATGCATCCGTAATCACTTCAAATCATTTATTTTTTAAATGCACAAAAAATGACACCAGACACAATTAAACGCAAATACATTAATTAATTTTAATGTAAATTAAAAAAGATGTGTATAAAATAATTTAAGTATTTAATTATATGAACACTAGGGATACTTGTGACCCTGGAATTGACCGCCAGCGTGCACACCACTCACTGCACACATGGTAGCGTTGGCCCTGGTCGGGCGTGCATCGTGCAGTTTTGGTGGGTGTGTTGCATCGTGCAGTTCTACTGCTGCATAGCCTTGTACATATACCGGTTTATAGAGTTGTGGATTATATCGAAGGTATCAGGTATCGTGGGTGAACAGTAGCTAAATTATGATATATGTATAAAGAATTCTGTTTTTGATCCCTCATGTCTCAAAATCTCTCTAACTACAGGGAGTTTGTATTAAAAACATATATAGTCCTCAATCGATCTCAACCATAATATCACTCACGACTGTAACGTGAGCATTTGGATCCATCTCTCTTCGCCATCGATATAATCCCACCACGTATCACAACAGGAGCACGAAACGCAGCTTTCATAGAAACGCAAATGTTTCAATCAATATATTTTTATGGATGAGGTACACAAGGTTTGGCGCTGGTTTTATTTGGATGAACTCCACGGCTTAGTTGGTAAGACGCTTGTCTCCTAGCCCAGAGGTTACGGGTTCGAATAAGAAAAAAACGATGCCAGTCTGGTTTTCACTAAAGGTCTCTTAAACATCTTTCTAGTTGGTTGGAAAATATTGTCACATGGCAATAAGTCCACTAGGTTGTACTATATACAACCAAAGTGTAATAAAATACAGTAAAATAACGTTTTTATTTATTTGAATACTCCAATGTATCATTTACAATTTGGCGGGTTAATTCCCCAACTAATCAGAAAAAAATAACGATTTAGTCTTCAGTGTTAAGTGAAAAATTGATGTTGCAGCTTTATGCAAAAAAGACGACCTCCGTGGCCTGGTGGCAAAACGCTTGTCTGCCAATACGGAAGTTGTGGGTTCGATTCCTGCTGGAACAAAGTTATTTTTAAATAGGATATTAGTCTGGTTTTCACTTAGGGTCCATTTAAATATATTTCTGGTTGGTTGGAATAGATTGGCACATGAAAAATATAACGTAAAATATAAAAACAGAATTGTAAGATAAATGGAGGGAGAAATCGTTTGACGATTTAAACATAACAATTTTATCTGTTGCTTGGAGATTGGAGGTAACATTGGGAGGAATAACAATGGGGGAACCAGGAAACACGCTGAAGGGAAATATAATGCTTTTTAATTCGCTATTTGAAACACTCCAGTCGCGTTTACATACAGGTACAGTACCCGGCGGTAAGTAATATACATCGGGCTTAAGAAAGAGACTGTCGGCCATAATCGGCTAACTTCGGCTTTGTAGCCATGGTGTCTGTTTTTACAAATTATATCGGACGTATGCGTCACCCTTAATATGTGTTTTTATTTTTTATTTTTGTTACTTAAAAAGTCGATCTCGACTATTGATTCACTTAAAAGTCAATCGCGACTATTTTTTTTACTTAAAAAGTTGAACGCGACTATTTTTTTACTCAAGAAGTCGATCGCGACTATTTTTTTTACTTAAAAAGTCCATCGCGGCTATATTTTTAGCTCAAAAGTCAATCGCGACTATTTTTTTTACTTAAAAAGTTGAACGCGACTATTTTTTTACTCAAGAAGTCGATCGCGACTATTATTTTAACAAAAAGCCGATCGCGGCTATTTTTTTACTTAAAAAGTCGATCGCGACAGCATTCACGTTGACCACCCCTGTCATAGACCATAGATCGTGAAGGACTACATATCACACGGCCATTGCCATCAACTTACAACACCTGCACAACGGAGGAATCGTGGTGACCTCTGCTTATCCCAGCAGGGAAATGGCGTGATGGTATGCATGTATAAGGTGCCATTCTTCTTGCATTTACACTCTTGCATTTTAAAGTGCTTTAAAATAATATTGTTTAGTTGTAATCGTCTTTATAGTAACAGTATTGTCTGAGGGTGCATTCAGCAATACATTTTTCTAGACAAGTCGAATTGGTAAGACGGACATAATGTACGAGTATTTAAGAGTGTTGCTGGGAGACAATATTCTGTTCGATCCCATTTATCGGGCTATTCAAACCTTTGTGGCGGTCGCACACGCGGTCAATGACCGATGAAATGACCTTTGCATTCCTTAGCAATGCAAAACAAACAGTACAAAGTCCGGTCATTCAACTCATAGCCGATGCGGAAAGCATTCCATACTAGAGCGAGAACGCACCACACCTGTCTCGCCAGTTCCGTAAATAAATTATCACCTACATACGACATTAATCGTTTTACGAATGCAGAAACGAGACCAAGGATACCTTGCTCGCATTCCCGCACACGCGCGGGAATAGTATAAATACCTACGTTACAAATAAAATTTCTTTTTCCGCATTGCGATCGAAAACGTGTTTTATTTATCAACAAATCATCATCATCTCTCCCTCCAGGATACATATGCTAAACCTTCGTGTGTAGAACCACTGGAGTAGACACATAACTTTGGTTCGTTTAATATGAAGTCGTACAAAATTAAAGCCGAAACCTTTGATAAAAAAATATCGTTGCTTAAACATAAGAAAAACATTTACTTTCATTTATGCATTTAATTCAGATTTTTTCAAACCTTTAACCATGCAATGCCGAATAAAAAAATTGAATTTCAATTCTACAATACCGAATTAACCTTGACATATTCAATGCAAATATAATGCATTTTTCAAAATAATATTCATCGATCAATTAACGTACGCCTCATCTACAATTTTCTATTGTACGAATTTATGAAGCCATAAATCATTTAGATTGGAGATATGTCTTATATATTAAAATGTTAATATTTTTATGATCTAATATTAAAATTTAAATATTTTTTTCAATTTATTCCTTATACAGAATGGCCCAAAAGTCGCTAGCTAAAATACACCATTAAATTTTTTTATACCTCCAGACTTCTTTCTATGGAAATTTGATTTGAAAGATAGAGTATACCGTAACAATCTTCAAACTATTTAACAACTGAAAGCTAACATCCGTGAAGAAATAAGCCAAGAAACATTACGACAGGGGATAGTTTTCCTTTCCTCTCCACCATCCATTCCTTTCCTTTTGATTGATGATATCTCACTTTACATGAAAAATAATGTTCGGGTGATTGTCCGTCTTTGTGGGGTTCGTGGGCATGTGCTCACGTATATGTTTATAGATTTTGTGGGGATGGATAGTCATTTGAATGATTTATGCGACGACGTAACTTGCTTCATTTACTTTTGTTTGGTTGGTTGGAAGAGATTGCCGCCTGGCAATAAGCCCGACAGATTGTATTTGCAATAAAAGTGTTTAATAAATGAAAATAAGTTTACGCCTTACAAAGAGCGCGTCAGTGTGAAGAACAAAATGGGGATTATTCAAAGGATGTAATTTTTAAAACTTAATGAAATTTATTTCCAAAAAGTGGGTTTTTTGTTTATAAAATAATAAATGTGAATTATTAAGAAATAAAAAAGATGTTTTCTTTTAAAATAGTCTAGTGACTTTTGGGTTAACCTGGTATTTTAACACGTTGCGATTATCGATTATTTTAACACGTTGTTTAGTCGTGAATTATTTTATATTTATTTTTTTAGGATTACGCTTTAATAATCTGAACTTAAAAAAAAAAACAATTATTAATTGTGGAAAATTATTTGAATTTTAAATAATCTAGTGACTTTTGGGTCATCCTGTATAAATATTTTCGATTTATAACGTGAATAACAGTTTGAATCTTGTGATTAGGAATCGTCATAAATTATGTTCTTTAAGAATAAAAATATAAGCTCACATATTATCAGTTTGTGTTCCTTGCGGGGTAGGCAGAATTATTATATCTCCACGGGGTAGGCACCACTAAGTGAATAAATATTGTACATACGTATTATCAGTTTTTGTTCCTAGCGAGATAGGCAGAATTAACATATCTCCACAGGGTAGGCACCACTAAGTTAATAGATACATACGTATTATCAGTTTGTGTTCCTTGCGGGGTAGGCAGAATTAACATATATCCACAGGGTAGGCACCACTAAGTTAATAGATACATACGTATTATCAGTTTGTGTTCCTTGCGGGGTAAGCAGAATTAACATATCTCCACAGGGTAGGCACCACTAAGTTAATAGATACATACGTATTATCAGTTTGTGTTCCTTGCGGGGTTGGCAGAATTAACATATCTCCACAGGGTAGGCACCATTAAGTGAATAGATATATGGCATACGTATTATCAGTTTGTGTTCCTTGCGGGGTTGGCAGAATTAACACATCTCCACAGGGTAGGCACCATTAAGTGAATAGATATATGGCATACGTATTATCAGTTTGTGTTCCTTGCGGGGTAGGCAGAATTAACATATCTCCACAGGGTAGGCACTACTAAGAGAATAGATACATAAGTATTATCAGTTTGTGTTCCTTGCGGGGTAGGCAGAATTAACATATATCCACAGGGTAGGCACCACTAAGTGAATAGATACATATATATTATCAGTTTGTGTTCCTTGCGGAGTAGGCAGAATTTTTATACCTCCACAGAGTAGGCACCACTAAGTGAATAGATACATACGAGTATGTTACATATTATCAGTTTGTGTTCTTTGTGGGGTAGGCAGAATTATTATATATCCACAGGGTAGGCACCACTAAGTGAATAGATACATACGTATTATCAGCTTGTGTTCCTAGCGAGGTAGGCAGAATTAACATATCTCCACAGGGTAGGCACCACTAAGTGAATAGATACATACGTATTATCAGTTTGTGTTCCTTGCGAGGTAGGCAGAATTAACATATCTCCACAGGGTATGCACCTCTTAGTGAATAGATACATACGAGTACATGCATATATGGTATACCATCACTGAGATAGGCAGAAAGAACAGAGCGCCAAACTTTTCTATCTCGTTAAACATCCTTAGTATATTCTTCATCCATACACCTTCTTATAAAACTTCTACAACTTATCTGACTCTCTACCTTTTTATTCTTTCAAAATAGAAATTAATAAATATAGGTTTATTTAAAGCAACATAGTATGTTATGTAAATGAGGTGCATGGCTGCGCGGTAACGCACTGGACTTCCGTGCGGAAGGTCGTCGGTTCGAACCCCGCGCTGATCTACTCCCCTCAAACGACACAGGCACCTTTTCCACCTAGTGTACGAGGGCTTAAGGATACCTATGATATATCTATTCTTTAAAAAAAAAATTTTTTAATAAAAAAATTATGTATACATTTATCCAGAAATTATATATATAGTACATTTATCCAGAAATTATATATACATTTATCCAGAAATTGCATATACAATATACTACAAGATAATATCAAAGAAAATATAATTACGAGAGAAGCTATCAAAAGTTCTAGGTTTATATCCTCAGTTAGATACAGGCAAAAACCTAGTTTACTGGGGATACCACAAATGATAGGCGACAAACCCAGATCCATTAAAATAATGTATGTCCAAATTAAATTACCTGTTGTTTTTTCGCATATTGTGTATATTTCTTGTCATGTGTAATAATAAATAAATAAATCTCATAACACCCTTCAATCGACATATACCCCCACCAATAGAGGGGCTGTATCACCAACTTGATCGAACAATATTTTCCTTAGTCTTCATCTCAGACGCCTTCCACTCACATTTGCACGTTTTATTTTATAAAATTGAAATTTTCAAGACACCCACTATTTTACGATTTTTTTTATTCTTTGGCACCAACTATAACATTATTTTTTTATCAAGAACCTATGTATGATTTTTGTTTCAGATTTACGAAAGGGCTCCAATCATGTCGATCAGCTAACCCCCTTTTTTACGACAAGATATAAATAACAGCTGATAACATCTTGAATTTTCAATTTTTTTTCAATTTTTTTTTTGTGTATTCTCAAATCATCAATGAACAAACTGTAAAAAATGTGTACGAAATTTTTTTTTTGTTTTTTTTTTTAGTCCGAAAAAATACCTGAAATTCGCGCCTCTCGAATAGAATACCCCCCCCTTAAGACCTCTTTAAAATATTACTGGTTGTTCGAAAGAGATTGCTACATGGCAATAATCCCGCCAGGTTGTACTATATATTATATAATACAATACAAGGCATGCATTTATTTAGAAAATGGGTTAAAATTTCCAAAATATTGCTATGGAAATGTGCTGAAAAAAAAAACTCACGAGAATGTCCTTAAATGTACACACAAAACAACTATTTTCAATCCCTGTAGTTTTACAACACCTGATACAATGCATTATAGAGTCATTTGTCTGTACCCAGCAATGTTAATTGGTACTTCGAGATAGTAAACCTAACTGGTGGATGGAGAAGTCATTAGGTCCACACGTACTGGTGCGAGGCACTACTAGGCTCTACTCTTAGACCTTGCTCCACTTTGATCAGAATCGATCAATGTCAGAAGCTTTTTTCATCTTATGGACTATCAAAACTAAGTTTGCGTGTTATCTATTCAATAGGAGTTTCTAGAAATTCGTTTTGGATACCTGGGCGTGGGAGGTCAAAGATAAAATATGTGGCATTATAATAATAATAATAAAAGGACGATTTATAAAGGGTCGTTTAGAGAGCAAACACTCCTCAATGGCGCTTTAACCCGTGAGTTAAAAGCACTGTTATTGATCAATTAAAAATATTACAAAATAAAAAGGAACATTGTAATTTGTTTTATCAAACACTTTATTCCACTTTTTGTAACGGTATACCCCTACTGGTTTCAAGGCTTTTACCTCATCTTCAGGCGCGCACAAATAAGACTTGTTTATGCTCCCCTGATGATGAGGTGAAAGCCTTGAAACCGGTAGGGTTATACCGTTACATAAAGTGTTTTATAAAACAAATCACAATATCTTCAAACATCCACAGTGTTAATGCCTTAACTAGAAATAATATAGAATAGTACAAATTCAATATTTCGTCAACTCTGCAATAAGCCTTATTTTTTTGCTCGACAGACTATGGAAAAATAAATCAACAATTCAACAATAATATACAATATTGAAATATTGTATATTATTATGTGAAAGTCTTGAAATCGGTAGGGTTATACCGTTACATAAAGTGCAATAAACAGTGTTTGATAAAACAAATTATAATGTCTTTGAACCTCCGCAATGTTAATGCCTTAACTATAAATAATATAAAAAAGAACATATATAGGTTAATGTAAAAAACGAAAAATTGTGGCTGCACATATTAGATTAATCATTTCCCTGCTTCTGCATATGTTCTTAGGTGCATGGCCGCGCGGTAACGCACTGGACTTCCGTGCGGAAGGTCGTCGGTTCGAACCCTGCAATGTGCTACTCCCCTCGAATGATACGGGCATTTTTTACCGCCTAATATTCGGAGACATGGTGCATGGGTGAAATGGATCGAAAAATATTGGAGGCCTTCGAGATGTGGAGCTATAGACGAATCCTAAGGATTCCCTAGAGAGACCACATTACAAATGACGAGATTCTCAGCAGGATCGAAGAAACCAGACACCAGTCAAACACCACATCGTAAAGGCGTGCAGAATGGATGGGTCATATGCTGCGACATGAAAATCTCCTGCACAATATACCGGAGGGAATGATTGAGGGATCGATCGGCAGAGAGCGTCCTCACCGAGAGTATCTGGAGCAAATATGCCACGATATGGACTGCACCTCTTACACACAGCTCAAGAGGGTCGCTGAAGACCGAGCAAAGTGGAGGAGGAGATGCAGAGCTTTGCTACTAACCAAAGCTTTGCTGTCATCGTACACGTTGGCAATACTACAGCATATTTACCAGACAAACTCCTGGTAAGCATGATGTAGCATTGCCCTAGATTGGAACCCTTTTTTACTATATTCAACCCAAAAACACTGATTGAAAGACTAATGTGTTACCAACTAGTTATAAATATCATTCTTTCATTGTAATATGTGAAATTATTAATAAATGATTATTTATGAATGAAGAAAGATAAACTAATATACAGGGCAAATGTGGGTGGACAGCGTGTGGAAGAAAGACCAAGGAAAGTGTGGTTGTATCAAGTGAATGATATACTGAAAAAAGGAAAAGTAGAAAGTCAGAGAAATCTTAGAGGTTGTATAAGAAGGTGTATAGATGTAGAAGAGACTTAGGGTGTGTGTCGAGCTAGGAAAGTCTAATGCTTTAAAGTCTAATGTCGAGCTAGGAAAGACTCTAGCGCAGGGGTCTCCAAACTACGGCCCGCGAGCACCACCAAACCGACCCGTGGCAGCGGGCCGGAAATGCCCGGTATCCGGCCTGTCATAGTTTATTTTGGTTACATTGTAAAATTTACAATGTGAGTAAATAATACAAAGTAATGATCAGATGTTTTTATTTAACGACCAATTAAGAAACACAACTACTAACATACATAATGAAAGTGAACATTTAACTGTAATTAATAATATGAGATTTATCCTAAAAACTTTGTCACGTCCTGCACTTAACTTCTCTACTCTCTGCAAGATGTCACTAATATACATTTAGAATGGTCGTAAGTAGTCGTAACAATACGTAACGCACAGCACGTGCATCGGCTATCTCCGCCGCAATGAAATGTCCTTGACACTAGCCCGTAAGTAACAACCGAAATTGTGTACGGAGCGGAGTCCACCCCCACGCCCTGCGCCATAGATATCTCACTCACCGGCTAGTCACAATACGAAAATTTGCGCGTAATTCAAAACTACAGTATGTTGGTATGATGAGCTAGCTATGTCTTGGCCCTTGGAACTTAGTGGAGAAGTCAGTGTGGCTCTTAGGCTAAAAAGTTTTGAGACCCCTGCTCTAACGAGTTAAGAAAGTGTGGTCCTCTCTGCCTACCCCAACCTATGGATCTATGTTTATTATTAAGTGTTAAAAAATTTAAATCAGCTTTTATACTATATTAATTAATGACTATATAAAAATATTAAAAACGCTTTGAATTTTTTTATAATAATCTGTATAAGGTTTTCACTTTTTAACCTCGTAAAAAAAGTTAAGGATGCAATAAAATAGATGGCACTTACCCTCATTCTTAGAAATCCTACAGTTTTGTGTGTTCGGTAGATAATTCGAGAACTTAGTCTTTTTCACTAATTTGGTATTTAGACTAGATAATCACTAAAACACTTAAGATACGAGTATATTGTCAAATTCCAAACAAAAAGCACTCACTTCAGAGCAAAACACTCTAAATGATTATGTCATTTATATACACTATGTCAGAAAATTTGTAGATTTGTCTATAAAGAAGTGAATTATTTTTGTCCAAATTTTACTAACTACCATTGCGGCATATTAAAATGTATATCTTTTTTTCTGATAACTATTTTTTAAATTCAGGGAACTATTGACTTTTCCGTGCATCGAGAATCACAATAAAAAAAATCCGATTTGAAAAAATGACAACCATCAATACTTCTCTCTTCATCTTAAGGAAAGCGTTTTTTTTTTAACTCCGCATTTTCCTGATTTCCTCCTTCCTTATTCTATCATACAAAGTTCTTCAACACATTCTGTTCTTCTTTCCACACGTTTAATTCTGTGTTCCAGTTTCCCTTGCATTTCATAATAACAGGACCAAGTTTTCAGTAAAAACGACTTAAATCTGACACCGAAAAAATTATTTCATTTCAAAATTAGCATAAGCAATTTTCGTTCGTAAAATTACTACATTTCAAAATTAGCATTAGAAATTTTCGTTCGTAAAATTACTTCATTTCAAAATTAGCATAAGCAATTTTCGTTCGTAAAATTACTTTTTGGAAAAAAAATCGTAGAATTAAGGTGAATTTATAACACTTATAATCAGACACACACTAACTTGTTAATTTAAAAATATGAATAACATTGTATGTTTTACAATCATATAGGTGTTAAAATGAAATAGGTTCAAAGCCTTCAGTTAATTAATGACGTTGTATAACAATTTTTGTTTTATCAAACAATGATATACTGCATTGGCCAGACTATAAGGCGAGGTTTTTATTTAAAAAGGCGACACGTAAATAGGGGGGTCTCCTTATATTCGAATCACAAACATAGTGGGTAGCAATAAATTCACTACTCGCGATTAGCAAAATGGCAACATTATAATGAGAACGTTCCAAAGGCGCCATTGTTTACACATAGCCTGTGCGTAGTCATTTCTGACAGTTTTTGAGGTGTTTTTTTTGTACTGTGCTTCGTTTTGCATCTTTGCTACCTAAAAAAATATTATGACTGACCATATTGAAAGACGAGGAGAGAGAAAAAATCAAGTGAATCAAGGAATACGCAGAAGCTATAATTCCGATTTTAAGGTTATGGTGGTGCGTGCTGCAGAAACAACCAACAACTGTGCGGCTGCCGGACAATTTGGTATCACGGCAAATAATGCTAGACGTTGGAGTTTACAAAAACATAGCTTGATGAATGCACATTGCTCAAGAAAATCATTCCGGGGGCCTAAGATAGGACGATTTGAATCGATTGACAGGAAGGTAGCAGACTACGTCATGGAAATAGGCGGAAAAGGGGTTCCCCGTAACAAGAGAAACATTGCAGTTGAAAGATTTATGTGAGCTCGTGAGTGTGGGTCTCTTCTTGTTGTTTTAATTTTGGTTGTTTTTGTATTTGTGTTTCTGTGTGTTTTTCTTTTTTTCTTCTTTTTTTTGTTTTGGATTTGTTTTGATTTTTATTCTTATGATTGTGTGCGGTATATTGTGGGATGAATATTTTTGGTCTTTCTGGAGTGATAATGTGTGAGGAGTTGAGTTTCGCAAGATGTTTCCAGTTGTAGTTGAGTGTCACTGTTTGTCAGGTTGATGAGAGCGTGCAACGGGGTTTTTTGTGTTATCAAAAATCGGAAAGAAGTATCGATTTATTTTTTCATGCTAAATATCCTCAGTGAGATACAGGCAAAAGCCTAGTTTACTGGGGATACGACAAATGAAAGGCAACAAACCCAGATCCATTAAAATTATATGTCCAAATCAAATTACCTGTTGTTTTTTCTCAAATTGTGTATATTTCTTGTCATGTGTAATAATAAATAAATAAATAAAAATAAAGCTCGCGAAATTGCAAGAAACGAAAATATACCAGAAGATAATTTTAAAACCAGCATGAGCTGGTGCATGCGAATGATGGTTCGATATGGATTGAGTTTGCGGCGACGTACAACTTTAGCGCAGAAATTATAATGGTGAGGGAAATGTTTTTTCTTCAAAAAGCAGATTAAAAAATAGGGGTTGCCTTATAATTAGGGTCGCCCTATAGTCGGGCTAATACGGTAGAAAAAAACTTTACTATTTTAGTGTCAAATTTGGTGTATGGAAGTGAGACTGTACGTGGACGAAGTAAATGCGTGTATTGAGAATAGATGGGAAGAAAAGTTATGATAAAATAAGAAATGAAGTGATAAAATAAGAAATGTGGATTTAACCTTTCCTTCCCTGTGTTGGGTATCTTCTACACGTTGCTTCTAATAACCATCAATATCTCTATAAATATAATAAATACAAGGTTAAGATTTTAGGTATTCCTCCATAATATATTTACGCATTGATTTAAAAAATAATATTAATAATAATCAGAATTTATCGACTACATCGAGGTGTTTTGTAAAGATCGAAAACAAATTCGCATTTAAACGCTGCGAGTGCCTCGTCTTGACGATAGGTGAATAGTATGCGGGAAGCGCGACACTATATTCGCATCTCACTCTTGCATACTAGACTGAATTGCGAGGAGCTGAATTGTCTCAACGTCGCAAGCATAAGCGTAAGCGCCGGGGTATGCGACTGACGTTCCGCGCCACTAGTAGCTTCTAAGCTTGCAAATAGGTTAGACGTACGTCCGTTCCGTGAGCTTTGCCAGATGGTTTTTTAATGTTTTCAGCAAATAAATCTCAATTATTATAATTTTTAACTTCAATTATAATTAATTAAGGGGATTATCTATGAATGTTCTTATTTTTCCGATTTAAAATCGCTAATTTTTTATTGCGTACTCACTACCTAACACCGGAGCACGCGTATTATTTTTATCACCGTAAGGGAAGGGTTAAGGCCGATTTGTTGAATAAGATGAATAAGAGCAAAGTGAAATGGTTTGGACATGTAAAACGAATTAATTAATTAATGAAAAAACTAACAATACAATTATTAAGAACAAATGTGAGTGGAAGGCGTTTGAGACAAAAATCAAGGAAAGTATGGTTTGATCAAGTGAATAATATTTTAAAAGAAAAAAACGTATAAAGTCAGAGAAATCGTAGAAGTTATATAATAATATGTATAGTTGTGGAACAGGTTAAGGATGTGTATTGAGATAGGAAAGTCTTATGCTTTGTCCTTTCTGCCTGCCCCAATAGGGAATTTGCGTAATGGTATTCATATACACAATAAATAACTGCGTAAAGATTATTTTTTATTTATTCATTTAACACTTTTATTGCAAATACAATCTGGCGGGCTTATTGCAAGGCGGCAATATATTTCAACCAACCAGACAAAAGTAAATTAAGCAAGTTACGTGGTCGCATAAATCATTCAAATGACTATCCATCCCCACGAAATCCATAAACACATGCGTGAGCATATGCCCACGAACCCCACAAAGACGGACAATCACCCGAATATTATTTTTCATATAAAGTGAGATAACATCAATCAAAAGAAAAGGAAGGGATGGAAAGGAAAGGAAAAGAAAAATGAGGAATGAAACACGTTATTTTACTGACTAGAAATTAAGAGTTTTTTCAGTCGCTTCTAAACCCTTTAACGGGCATAAGCAGAAATCGGTCGCATATGCGACCACCCTTATGGTTACACTTATAAGGATTCATTTTCTTAATAAAACGTTTTTAAGTAACACAAATGTCAAATTGGCAAATGTAGTGGACGGGCAGAGATCTTATTAAAGATGGATCGTCGTGAAGTTAGCTGCATGTTCAGTAGCAACGATCTAAACATCCGGTCAATTTATTGTCAAATATGTAAATAGGTATGAACAGTAAATCACCATTCATTATATTTCATATAAGAATTGTATTTCCTAATACAACCTTAACTTAGATATTATTACCCAAACATTCATTGGTCACTTTTGCTCCCACTGACATGACCCCTGAAATGGACACACGTCTCATATACGGTCGCCACATTTCCAAAAAAATAATTTTAAAACACATTTTCAAAGAAATAAAGTTGATTTGATACACATAATAATAATTTATTCAACAAAAAACTCAATATCTCAATAATAAAAACTTAAAGCATGCCAAGGACGGAGCGAGTCTTATATTAATCGGTATTAGAATTTAAAATCATTAAACTCGTATAAGTTATAACGAGATATGACTCAAAACGAATACACTACATATATCCTTATGACATTGTGGAGGATCTTGATCGACTGCTTAAGAAGACGGTACCACTCCTTGAAACGAGTATCCTACATTTTTTAACAATCAAGTTACGGGTACATTGACCTCAACGTATGAAATTATATTTAACGTATTTAGTGGTTTTGCCATCCCAATTTCCATTTATTTATTACTCAAACGTCATGGCGTGTCTTTAAAACAACCTACGTTGTTATAAAACATTTGAAAATCTATATTTTAAGGCTTTCGTAGATCTCCGTATCAGTTGTACGGAGTCTTTTGAAGTATTGTATCGTGTTGTTTGGCTCATAATGCATTTGGATGTTTATATATTTATATTTCCTCTTTAAAGGGGAATTCTCATTTGATTTTATTTTTTTATAATCCTTTTTAAATCATTTCCACTAAGAAAATTTCAAAAATCTTAAAAATTAGAAAAGTTATGAGGGTTTATAGTCGTGTGCGCCGGTCGAAAAATTATCTGGGCTTCGCAGCTTTCGGATCGTCTATTGTTATGGCAGCAGCCTTATTTTCCAAAAATTCTCGTCCAATAGGATTTCTTGGAATTATGAATTGATATTTAGTTTGTCGGGATTTTTGAACAAGTTTATATGGTCCTGGAATTGCTGATTAACAGTAAGTTGAAAATATTTACTTTAATTCGTGTAAAAATCGCACTTGAAACTTTAAACGCGTTTCCTGAAAAATCACTTTTGTTAAACTATTCCCCATAATAACTCCAAAACTAATTAACCGATTTTAATGAATTAATACTTATTCTCTTTGTTATACTTCTCTCTATAGCCGGCACTAGAATTATTTCAATCGATTCATTTTTTCGATTTTTTTCACCCCTCTAAAGACAAAAAAAACTTTAATTTCAACAAGTCGGTTCTTCGATAACTTGTTGGTTCGCAGAGTATTTTATGGTTCAAGTGAGAAACGGTGACCTTTCTCGATAAAGCGTTCTGTCAATGCTGATTTTTTAGGATAAGCAAGTCTGCAAACTTTTTTTACAAGTATTATAAAGTAAAAATGTTCATCAGCTTTAATTAGATTGCACATAAAAATAAAATGAATGTAAGAGTATTTAACATATTAATGTATCATAATTACAATGCCAAATAATAAAGTTTTAAAATAATAGTGGATGGAGTGATACTAAATTCTAGGAAACTTTTATTTATTGTTATGTTTAACACGTTTATTGCAAATACAATCTGGCGGGATTATTGCCAGGCGGCAATCTCTTCCAACCAACCAGACAAAAGTAAATGAAGCAAGTAACATGGTCGCATAAATCATTACAAATGACTATCCATCCCCACGAAATCCATAAACATATACGTGAGCACATGCCCACTAACCCCACAAAGACGGAAAATCACCCGAACATTATTTTTCATATAAAGTGAGATATCATCAATCAAAAGAAACGAAAGGGATGGAAAGGAAAAGAAAAATGAGGAATGAAATACGTTATTTTACTGACTAGAAATTAAGATTTTTTTCAGTCGCTTCTTAAAGCATGCCAAGGACGGAGCTAGTCTTATATTAGTTTGTAACTGATTCCAGAGTCTCACTGCATGGACAGTAAAGGACGACGTAAAGAAAGAGGAGCGGTGAACTGGAAAGGCCAATAAACAATCTCTGTTTGAGCGTAGCGCTAATCCATTATTGGTTAAAATTTTCGGCGACATAAGAGGGTGCGGCGGGACAGTTAAGGATGTTATAAAATAGAGACAGTTTGTGAATTTGGCGTCTATTTCTAACATTCAACCAGTTCAATGCCTTCTGGTATGAAGTTATATGGTCGTACTTTCGTAGGTTGAAAATGAATCTTAGACACACATTTTGAAGACGCTGTAATTTGTCCAGCTGTTCCTCTGTAACATCCAAGTAACATACGTCCGCATAGTCCAGAATTGGAAAGAGCAGAGATTGTACGAGTAAAATTTTGATTTTAGTTGGTAGGAATCTTTGCAACACTTTAAGGGAATGAAGGCTGAAGAAGATCCTTTGGCTTACCTCATTTATTTGATCTCACCATGAGAGAGTGTTATCTATGTTATCTAACTTTAAGTTATAACGAAGTAGATTCTAAGCTTTCGAAAAAAATTGAATTATACAATACAATAGTTTTTCTAATCACCGAGTATTTTAACAACAATACAAACGTGCGTTCTGCGCGAACCAATCGTGTGGCATTCTCAAACCAATACCACTACATAAGTTGTATAATACAGAGAGTGTTACTCAGACTATTGCAAAATGACTCTTCTGGCTGAATGATCTACGAGTATATCCACGTTCAAATTCATTTGATTAATTTACAAATGAAAATAAAATTTCTTGAAAAATTATAATATAAGGGATAATAGAAGAATATTTTTGAATAATTAATTAATCCTGGTGTGATGGTAATATTCTGGAGATTCCAGCTCCGTGGACTACGATGCGAACGGAGAGAGTTTCTTGTGCTGAAGTTGATGGAACGTCTTCTTGAAGAGGAGGGAAGACTCGAACGGTTTCGTATTTTTTGATGAAAAAGTCAATTAGATAATCTAAGTGAAAAAAAAGTGTGAATTCGTTTGTCCAGTAAAGCTTTAAACTCTCTTGAAAAAAAAGAACCATTTGAAATATTATTCAAACACGTCAAAAATAGAATATTATGACAGCATCGCTACTTAATTTGTTTGCCTAACATGTTTGTCTTGCTTTTCTGAAGAAAAAATGGAAAACTTTAAGAATTGATTGACTAGTTTTGAACACTGATATTTTTTAACATTAATTTATTCGTGTCTCTTCACAAATTGATTAAATTAACATAAATATTGGGTTTGTATTCGTGAAGTGGCCAGCCCACGGCAGCTTGAAGATCGACACACTCGAGGAATAATAATAAACAACGTTGATAATTTTGTATGTATTCAAATATGTTATGATTAAGAATTTTGTCAACTAAATTACGTAATCCAACTCTGCCCAAGTGATATGGGTAATCAATTCCCGGTAGTAAACAATTTTTTTTTTGTCAACTAAATTACGTAATCCAACTCTGCCCAGGTGATATGGGTAATCAATTCCCGGTAGTAAACAATTTTTTTTGTCAACTAAATTACGTAATCCAACTCTGCCCAGGTGATATGGGTAATCAATTCCCGGTAGTAAACATTTTTTTTTTGTCAACTAAATTACGTAATCCAACTCTGCCCAAGTGATATGGATAATCAATTCCAGGTAGTAAACAATTTTTTTTGTCAACTAAATTACGTAATCCAACTCTGCACAAATGATATGGGGGTAATCAATTCCCGGTAGTAAACAATTATTTTTTGTCAACTAAATTACGTAATCCAGCTCTGCCCAAGTGATATGGGTAATCAATTCCCGGTAGTAAACAATTTTTTTTTTTAATATTCCATTCGGGGTTTTCACTTCAGTATAGTTTAACACCCTATTTGGTTGGTTGAAGAGGTTGTTACGTGTCCAGAGCAGAAACCTTCTTCGAGTGTCGTGTAAACATTATAGAATTTTTAAATCACATTTGACACACGATAACTTACTGCATCGTCGTTCATCGGCGGCTGGTCTCGAGGTGCGTTGGTGCGCTGAACCGGAGAAATAATTCGCAATAATTAAAGCGTGTATTCGCAAACATGACTTCCAAAAATGCTAAATATTTGTATAAATTAAATATATATATATAAGAATACTGACAAATAGTACGAGGATTTTTATTTAAGTGAAAATTAAAATAAACGTAAAGTAAAATTTTTCAAAATTTGCCAATTCATACTAGAGTGATCTCCAATATGCACCGGACTGAAACGCAGATTCATATAGGGCAGACAGAGACATACAGCAAACCGTGAGACAGCGATATTTCATATTCGCTCAGCGTCTCGAGGTGCTCAGCGCACCAACGCACCTCGAAACCAGCCGCCGCTGTCATCGTTATACACTGTACATATCTTTTTAGTTTGTGTCGCGTTCTTTTGTAGTAGGAAAAAGCATCAAACAACAAAAAACAACATTTTGTTCCATCTTCAAAATAACGCCAAAACTTTGCTCTAGCAATAAGGGTAAACAACAGTCGAAAATGCACTTAATCTTTTATAATAATATACATTCTACAAGCTAAAATGAAGTTAACAATAAAAAAAATCTCCTAACCATATTATTTGACTATCTATCTAAATAACATAGATTTATTTTTAACCTAAGAAAGTACAATCATATCACTTCATATCGATAAAAGCTGAACTATATAATATCCTTAACTATCTCGCAACCCCCTCTTATTTCGCCGAGATTATTCAGTGTCTTTTCAACCATGGACTTGCGCTACGCTCAAGCAGAAATTGAATAGTAAAACTCATAAACCACATGACAACCATGTTTTTGATTTTTCATATTTTTATGGAAAACCCGTATATTACAAGCGACAATATATCCATAAATGATATGCAAATTCAAACTATAAAAATAACTTCATATAATTTGTATGTTTTTTTATTTTTCACAAATAAAATGTTTTGTAGAAAATGTGCAGTTTTTTTCTTATAACTATTTACGTATTTTTTGGCTCTTGAGTGATTTATGAGTTTTACTCTTTAATTGTTAATTGGTTTTTCCAGCTCACCACTCTTATTTTTTTTGTCGGACTTGACTGTCCATGCAGTGAGACTCTGGAACCAGTTATTAACACTTGCCACCCTGTGATGGATATTGAGTGACCAGGACTTATATTGTATTTGATTATTCGACGTTTTAATACGTAATTATATTATTTTAATGGATTATTACAAAAAATAACCTGACAGACTTTGCATAATTTTAATTTAAAACATACATTTTTCACTGGACGCTTAGCATCCAGCACCGTGGCTGGCGGAATTTTTTAGCACAGTAAGGCAAGTGTTAACTAATGTTAGACTCACTCCATTATTTGCATGTTTTAAAAGCGTCCAAAAAATCTTTATTTTAAGTCAGTAATATAATTTGATTAACATACTCGTAATTCCCAATTTTCCTTTCCACTCCACCATCCCTTCCTTTCTCCTTTGATTAATGATATCTCACTTTTATTTTTAATGTGCATATTGTTCATGAATTTCGTACTGGTGAATTAACGCACTGGATTTTCTGGTGAATTAACGCACTGGTTCGAATCCTACGCTGTGATAATTCCCTCGAACGACAAAGGCATTTTTCTGCCTAGTATTTGTGGGGTTAACGATACCTTTATGCTTCAGTCATATATATTCTTTCAAAAATAAAAAAACAAGCCGGTGCGCTCCAATCGTCTTGCTTCAATGTGCCATCGGATCCAGTACAGTGGTTTGACCGGTGATTTTGCTAGTGTATAACGGCACACTCATTAAAAAACCTCCACGGCACAACTTCGCTTTCCCACTGAATTGACTTTGGAATGGCGAAAGGATCTTCGACTACGAGGACCATCAAGGACGAAGACAGAGGAATAATAATATGAATGATTTTTGCGACCATGTAACTAACTTCTTTTTTTTGTCTGATTTGTTGAAAGAGATTGCCGCCTGACAATAAGTCCGCCAGATTGTTTTAAAATGAAATGTTAAAGAAATACATCTATCAGAAAACTACTGAACTATTTTCCGGACAACAAGAATGTTGGAAATAGACGCCTACTGTATCTATTGTATACTATCCTTAACTGTCCCTCCGCCCCCTCTTATCTCGCCTAAATTTTTCAGCGTCTTTCCAATCATGGATTAGCGCTACGCTCAAACGTGTGAAACAAAGAGAGTGTCTATTGGCCTTTCCAGTTCACCGCTCCTCTTTTTTACGTCGTCTTTTATTGTCCATGCAGTGAGACTCTGGAATCAGTTACAAACCAATATAAGACTCGCTCCATCCTTGGCATGCTTTAAGAAGCGACTGAAAAAACTCTTAATTTCTAGTCAGTAAAATAACGTGTTTCATTCCTGATTATTCTTTTCCTTTCCTCTCCACCATCCCTTCCTTTCCTTTTGATTGATGATATCTCACTTTATATGAAAAAGAATGTTCGGGTGATTGTCTGTCTTTGTGAGGTTCGTGGGCATATGCGCACGTATGTGTTTATGGATAGTCATTTGAATGATTTATGCGACCACTTGACCACTTGCTTAATTTACTTTTGTCTGGTTGGTTGGAAGAGATTTCCGCCTGGCTATAAGCCCGCCAGATTGTATTTATAATAAAAGTGTTAAATAAATAAATAAAATAAATAGTTTACAGTATTTAACTTTTTAAATAACAAATTATTTGCTTTAAATAAACGTTTTCCGATTAGCTGTCCATCTTAAAATTTGTCTCCATTTACGTTCACCAAAACGTTATCTTGAATTAAAGTTTAGAATATTTGTACTAAATAAAATCTGTTCACTTTTAGGTCAGTTATTTTTTTACTTGAATATCTGATCTAATTAACGTTAATCTTATTAAATAATATATGTTTATAATTGCTGTATTTCCTAATTAAATTTGCTGTACAAATTATCCTTGCCTATTTTAATTCAATTAAAATTGAATATACGTATTTTTTTATTGTTCGACGCAAATTTTTATTGAACAAAGGACGCCTGTTATTTTTTAATTGTAGTTAATCGACTTTTTTTCATAGTTAACCAGTTTAGTTAAAAAAATATATACTCATACTAACAAGAAAATAGATTGTAAACTTCACAAGCGTACACTACACTCGAAGTAAACTTCACACGCATATACTACACTCCACGTAAACTTCACACGCATACACTACACTCCACGTAAACTCACACGCATACACTACGCTCTACGTAAACTTCACACGCATATGGTACACTCCACGTAAATTTCACACGCATACACTACACTCCACGTAAACTCCACACGCACACATTACACTCCACGTAAACTCCACACGCACACACTACACTCCACGTAAATTTCACACGTATACACTACACTCTACGTAAACTTCACACGCATATACTACACTCCACGTAAATTTCACACGTATACACTACACTCTACGTAAACTTCACACGCATATACTACACTCCACGTAAATTTCACAAGCATACACTACACTTCACGTAAACTTCACACACATACACTATACTCTACGAAAACTTCACACGCATATGGTACACTCCACGTAAATTTCACACGCATACACTACACTCCACGTAAACCTCATACGCATACACTACACTCCACGTAAACTCCACACGCATACACTACACTCCACGTAAATTTCACACCCATACACTACACTCTACGTAAACTTCACAAGCATATACTACACTCCACGTAAATTTCACACGCATACACTACAATCTACGTAAACTTTACACGCATATACTACACTCCACGTAAATTTCACAAGCATACACTACACTTCACGTAAACTTCACACACATACACTATACTCTACGTAAACTTCACATGCATATGGTACACTCCACGTAAATTTCACACGCATACACTACACTCCACGTAAACTTCACACGCATACACTACACTCCACGTAAACTCCACACGCATACACTACACTCCACGTAAATTTCACACCCATACACTACACTCTACGTAAACTTCACACGCATACACTACACTCTACGTAAACTTCACACGCATATTCTACACTCCACGTAAATTTCACAAGCTATCACTACACTGCACGTAAACTTCACACATATACACTATACTCTACGAAAACTTCACACGCATATGGTACACTCCACGTAAATTTCACACGCATGCACTACACTGCACGTAAACTTCACACGTATACACTACACTCCACGTAAACTCCACACGCATACACTACACTCCACGTAAATTTCACATGCATACACTACACTACGTAAACTTTACACGCATATATTACACTCCACGTAAATTTCACACGCATACGACGACCAGTGGACTTCGATGAAGACCGATTAAACCATATTATTTATGAACATCCCCTTCAAACCACCGTAGACACAACTTATGTTAACATTCAATTCATTGGTGTCCTAAAACATTGAGTGTTGTGGGAACGATTTTTACTTTTGATTGTGCTTGGTGTATGCACATTTTGATTTTTGTTTGTTCGCATCTGTATTCCCCTTTCATAATGATGTCAAGAATGTCTCCTGTTTTGGTGCAGTGTGGACTGTCCGTCTTTTGACGGCCCCGTATTGCAATAGTAACATGTATTTTTTACGCTGGTATACGCTTGTTCTTTGTCATTATTTTTGTTGTAATATTTTACTTTTTTTATGTTCTGTTCCTTTGTAATGTATATGTATGTTATGTAACACTAACTAGTGTTTTGTAATATATTTTTTTGGTATATGGTGTTTTGTAGAATTAATAAATATAAAACATTTTATTTACAGTTATGGCATTAACACTGTGGAGGTTTAAATACATTGTAATTTATTATTATTTATAGTTAAGGCATTAACATTGTGGTGATTTAAAGACATCGTAGTTTGTTTTTATCAAACACTGTTTATTCCACTTTTTACAAAGTAAAAACAAATTACATTTTGTAAAAACAAATTACATTGCAACTTATTTAGTCCACTTTATACAAAAGTATAACACTACCAGTTTCAAGATTTTCACTTCATCATCAAGGGAGCATAAACAAGATTTGTTTGTTATTTTTATTGTAATATTTTACTTTTTTTATGTTCCGTTTCTTTGTAATGTATAGGTACGAGTGTGTTATGTAACACTAACTAGTGTTTTGTAATATATTTTTTTGTTATATGGTGCTTTGTAGAATTAATAAATATAAAACATTTTATTTACAGTTATGGCATTAACACTGTGGAGGTTTAAATACATTGTAATTTATTATTATTTATAGTTAAGGCATTAACATTGTGGTGGCTTAAAGACATTGTAATTTGTTTTTATCAAACACTGTTTATTCTACTTTTTACAAAGTAAAAACAAATTACATTTTGTAAAAACAAATTACATTTTGTAAAAACATATTACATTGCAATTTGTTTAGTCCAACACTGTTTATTACACTTTATACAAAAGTATAACCATACCAGTTTCAAGGTTTTCACCTCATCATCAGGGGAAAATAAACAAGAATTGTTTGTTCTCTCTTAATGATGAGGTGAAAACCTTGAAACTGGTAGGGTTATACCGTTATATAAAGTGCAAAATATAAAACAGTTCAATAGCAAATCCAGTCTTAAAGTGAATCCACCAGGAAATGAACCTCAGACACCCGCTGGCTCAGCGTGTATGCTAACCGTTAGACCGAGGCCCCCGAAAATGTAGGTGTAATAAAAACATAATTAAGTATAATTACTTGACATTGTGATTCTCTCAAGAATTCCTCCATTATCATTGCCTGTTATTATCTATGGTAATATATTTCAAAGAACCATTTTCACTTATATATAAACATAATGGTTTTAACCTTGATCTATCATTATTTTAATTAGCAAATCATTTTTAATATGCACCTTGGCTTTTAAGTTTTTTATATTGTAACTTGTAAAACCTCTTTTCGCTATTGACCCTCTTTTGATATTCCTAAGAGGCTGTCGAGGAAAATAAACAGTGTGATAAGTCAATTGTGTAACAGATGCGAAGGGAAAAGTCTGAGAATTGATATTATGAAATTAAAACTCGTAGTGTAAAAGGGAAAAATAAATGCGACACATGGGTGAATAATTTAAGATTTTAGCGAGTATTTTCATAAAAGAAAGTCAATAGGGTATTTATTTATTTAACACTTTTATAGCAAATACAATCTCGGGGGCTTATTGCCAGGCGGCAATCTCTTCCAACCAACCAGACAAAGTAAATGAAGCTAGTTACGTGGTCGCTTAAATTATTCAAATGACTGTTCATCCCCACGAAATCCATAAACAAATACGTAAGCACTTGCTCACGAACCCCACAAAGACGGACAAACACCCGAAAATTCTTTTTCATATAAAGTGAGATATCATCAATCAAAAGGAAAGGAAGGGATGGTGGAGAGGAAAGGAAAAGAAAAATCAGGAATGAGACATGTTATTTTACTGACTAGAAATTAAGAGTTTTTTCAGTCGATTCTTAAAGCATGCCAAGGACGGAGCGAGTCTAATATTGGTTTGTAACTGATTCCAGAGTCTCACTGCATGTACAGTAAAGGACGAGATAAAAAAAGAGGAGCTGTGAACTGGAAAGGCCAATAAACAATCTCTGTTTGAGCGTAGCGCTAATCCATGATTGGAAAGACGCTGAAAATTTTCGGCGAGATAAGAGGGGGTGGCGGGACAGTTAAGGATATTATACAAAACAGACAGTATGTGAATTTGGGGTCTATTTCTAACATTCAACCAGTTCAATGCCTTCTGGTATGAAGTTATATGATCGTACTTTAGTAGGTGAAAAATAAATCTTAGACACACATTTTGAAGACGCTGTAATTTGTCCAGCTGTTCCTCTGTAACATCCAAGTAACATACGTCCACATAGTCTAGAATCGGAAAGAGCAGAGATTGTACGAGTAAATTTTGGTTTTAGTTGGTAGGAATCTTTGCAACACTTTAAGGGAATGAAGGCTGAAGGAGATCCTTCGGCTTACCTTATTTATTTGATCTCGCCATGAGAGAGTGTTATCTATTAGCATTCCTAGGTTTTTAACAGTTTTATGTAGTGGTATGATAGAGCCGAGAGAGGAATACTTGGATTCTCTCCGAAAGTAATTCGAAATTTGAATCTCGGTGGGTCCGTGATAACTGAACGAATTTTAAATACCTAGCTAATAATTTTTGAACCGGTGTAAAAGGGGACGATGTATAAATGATATATATATATAAACAAATTTTACATTTATGAATATGTATTTTCATAAATGTAGAATTTGTTTTACTTCCGTGAATATTTCACGGGTTGCAACTAGTCATAGTATAAATAAGCCAAAACCCATACGACGGTTGTCGCCAAAGAAAGAATACGAGAATTGAATTTTGAATACAAGAGAGCGAGAGAGGAATACTTGGATTCTCTCCGAAAGTAATTCGATATTTGAATCTCGGTGGGTCCGTGATACTGAACGAATTTCAAATACTTAGCTAACAATTTTTGAACCGGTGTAAAAGGGGACGATGTATAAATGATATATATATAAACAAATTTTGCATTTATGAATATATGTTTTCATAAATGTAGAATTTGTTTTACTTCCGTGAATATTTCACGGGCTACAACTAGTATACCATATTATATAATAACATCTAGGAGCATAAATGCTGATAATAATATATTCTCGTATACAGGCAGCCCTCGACTTTCGCACATAATTGGAACTTCAGAATTTATAAAATCACTCATCATGTGTGGGCATAATTGTTTCCAGGAACCTTTCATTGTTGACTCTTTTATTTCATCCCACGAATCTCCAATATTGTTTATTGTGTTCAATATATTATAGTTCTTCCAAAAAACTGGGAGCGACTGCATGGAAGCGAACAATTTTTGCATTATCGACAAAAATCTAGGTGCGAAATAGCGAATTATGCGAAAGTAGAATGTGCGAAAGTCGAGGGCCTCCTGTGTAAAATAACTCCTAGGAGTATAAATGCTTAATTTTTTCTTTTATCACTTTGTTTTTTTTATGTAAACAACAGGTGTTACTGATTATCAAATATCGCACACCTACAAATAAACTTAATGTATTTTTGGACCATTAAATATCCAATAAGGAAAATATTGCAATTCATAACATTTTCTAGAACTACGTGTTTATTTGTAAAACACAAAAAAGTAGGAATACCAGATTAAATGTTAATATCAGTTCGAGACCAGATTAAATGTTAACATCAGTTCGAG
Source organism: Odontocerum albicorne (assembly GCA_949825065.1). NCBI lineage: Eukaryota > Metazoa > Arthropoda > Insecta > Trichoptera > Odontoceridae > Odontocerum > Odontocerum albicorne. The sequence continues at coordinate 1,909,274 of OX463846.1, read as the reverse complement.
ACCAGATTAAATGTTAACATCAGTTCGAGACCAGATTAAATGTTAACATCAGTTCGAAATGAGTTATAAAATTACGTTTCGAATGGTTTAGGTATATAATAAGTATATCCAAGACTGATTTTGGTACAATTCGTTTAAAATACAGATCGCCAAAAGATATTCAAAAGAATCGATATCTTAAACTCCATATAAACACTCGTCTCTCCACAAACTGTTAATGAAGTGTATCTCGTTTCTTTGGACACATATTGAGACGCGATGATGCAAGTCCCAAAAAGACTGTCATGCTGGGCAATGTTTCTGGTAGAAGATCAAAAGGCCGAGACGGGCCAGATCATTGATGATACCAACTCCATTTATCTTATCATTTATGTATCTAGACATATATGAAGCCTCGCAATAGATATATAAATTAATGGCTGGAGAAATATTGTGCAGGCCTTATCATGAAGAGAAAATAGTGTATATTGTGCAGGCCTTATCATGAAGAGAAAGTGATGTATATTGTGCAGCCCTTATCATGAAGAGAAAGTACTGTATATTGTGCAGGCCTTATCATGAAGAGAAAGTACTTTGTATTGCGCAGGCATTGTCATGAAGAGAAAGAACTGTACATTATGGAGGCCTTATCATGAAAAGGGAGAGTACTGTATATTGTGCAGGTCTTATCATGAAGAGAGAGTACTGTATATTGTGCAGGCCTTATCATGAAGAGAAAGTACTGTACATTATGGAGGCCTTATCATGAAAAGGGAGAGTACTGTATATTGTGCTGGCCTTGTCATGAAGAAAGAGTACTGTATATTGTGCAGACCTTATCATGAAGAGAAAGTACTATATATTGCGCAGGCCTTATCATGAAGAGAAAGTACTGTATATTGTGCAGGTCTTATCATGAAGAGAAAGTACTTTGTGTTGCGCAGGCATTATCATGAAGAGAAAGTACTGTATATTGTGCAGGCCTTATCATGAAGAGAAAGTACTGTATATTGTGCAGGCCTTATCATGAAGAGAGAGTACTGTATATTGTGCAGGCCTTATCATGAAGAGAAAGTACTGTATATTGTGCAGGCCTTATCATGAAGAGAAAGTACTGTATATTGTGCAAGCCTTATTATGAAGAGAAAGTACTGTATATTGCGCAGGCTTTATCATGAAGAGAAAGTAATGTATATTGTGCAGGCCTTATCATGAAGAGAAAGTACTGTATATTGCACAGGCCTTATCATGGAGAGAGAGTACTGTATATTGTGCAGGCCTTATCATAAAGAGAGAGTACTGTATATCGTGCAGGACTTATCATGAAGATCACCACGACTGTACTGTATCTCGATTAATAAAACACCTGATAGAATATAACAAACCGTTTTTGAAAAAACATCAAACGCAAATGTATCATGTCAATTTTAGTGGCGCCGTCTCCATCAGAATATTTATTCATCTATTTGATTTAGTGACCTTGAACTAGAAAACTATCTTGAGGGGCAAAGTAGCCCGAATTTTATTGCATTTTAGTTTCATTGTTTATAGCAGGCATTATCAATCAGGTGTTTATAGCAGGCATTGTCAACCAGGTGTTTTAGCAGGCATTGTCAACCAGGTGTTTATAGCAGGCATTGTCAACTAGGTGTTTTAGCAGGCATTGTCAACCAGGTGTTTTAGCAGGCATTGTCAACCAGGTATTTTATGCAACCCATGTTTTTTTTAATTTATGTAAAAAAAATAGCAATGAGACATGATTGCAGGACAGAGATAGTCTTGTAAATGAGACCAAGACTCAAGTGAATTATATTTTTTTTAAATGTTGCATTATTTTAACCAACCAAAATAAATATTAAAAATATTGTTCATTGAATTCTAAATAACACATTTTTTTACTATAATGTAGAGGTGGTGGAAGCTTAGTAAAGTGCTCAATTTTGGATAGCAAATTAATTGATATTTCAAATTTTATACCTATTAATTTAAAAAATACACGTTCTGTTCTCGAGACTTAACCAATGTCGATTTTGGCACGCGGACCAAAAGGTTAGCCTCTCCTGATTTACAACATAGCCTAGTGGTGTCTTGTCTTGTGGAAATATCTTAAAACCAACTAAGAAACTTGTGTGTCTAAGATTTATTTTCAACCTACGAAAGTATGATCATATAACTTCATACCAGAAGGCATTGAACTGGTTGAATGTTAGAAATATACGCCAAATTCACATAGTGTATCTATTGTATAATATCTTTAACTGTCTCGCCGCCCCCTCTTATCTCCCCGAAAATTTTCATCGTCTTTCCAATAATGGATTAGCGCTACGCTCAAACAGAGATTGTCTATTGGTCTTTCCAGTTCACCGCTCCCCTTTTTTTACGTTGTCCTTTACTGTCCATGCAGTGAGACTCTGGAATCAGTTACAAACCATTATAAGACTCGCTCCGTCCTTCGCATGCTTTAAGAAGCGACTGAAAAAACTCTTAATTTCTAGTCAATAAAATGACGTGTTTTATTCCTGATTTTTCTTTTCCTTTCCTCTCCACCATCCCTTCCTTTCCTTTTGATTGATGATATCTCACTTTATCTGAAAAAGAATGTTCGGGTGATTGTCCGTCTTTATGGGATTCGTGAGCATATGCTCACGTATGTGTTTATGGATTTCGTGGGGATAGATAGTAATTTGAATTTACTTTGGTCTGATTGGTTGGAAGAGATTGCCGCCTGGCAATAAGCCCGCCAGATTGTATTTGCAATAAAAATGTTAAATAAATAAATAAAATAAGCAAATATTCAAAATTAAGACATGTTTATTTTTGCCACCATCGTTTTCTATCTCTTTCCAAACTTCTTGCACCTTCCGTACTTCTCGTATATTTTATTTTTCTTCAAATATATTTATTTATTTAACGCTTCGTTGTAAATAAAATCTGGCGGGTTTATTGCCTGGCGGCCATCTCTTCCAACCAACCAGACAAAAGTAAATAAAGTAAAGTCGCAAAAAATATAGGCCCTCGACTTTTGAACGTTCTACATTCGCACAATTCGCTATTTCGCACATTTAAAAAAAAAGTTTTTTGAGATTTATGTCGATAATGCAAAAATTGTTCGCTTCCATACAGTCGCTCCCACTTTTTTTGAAGAACTATAATATATGGAACGCAATAAACAATATTGGAGAGTCGTGGGCTGAAATAAGAGTCAACAATGAACAGTTCCTGGAACAAATTATACCAACAAATGACGAGTGATTTTATAAATACTGAAGAAACTCCGGAAACTATCACAGATGAAATAGTTAGCCTAATGAATGAACTAAACTTGGACGTCAACAACGAAGATGTTAATGAGTTGATTGAATCTCACTCAGTACCTCTGTCAAATGAATACTTAATTGAGCAACAAGAATTAAATGAAATACACAATGAAAGTGAGGAAGAAGAAGCTGATAAAATCGTCAAGACTTTAACAATCAAAAATATGAATGAATCCTTCATGCATCTTGACAAATTTGTGACTATCATGGAAGAATGTGATCCCAATGGAGAACGTATATCTCAAGTACGTAGGGCGATTGAGAAAGACACAGCATGTTATAGAACTCTTTATCAAGAAAAGAAAAAAGGGGTGGTATTCAACTAACTCTTGATAAGTTTATAAAGAAAACACTTGAAAGCACTTAAACATGCCTCGTTAACATAATTATGTTATATTAGGTCCTTACATATGAAATTGGCGTTTTGTTTGGGAGGAACATAAAGTTGATTTTTTTTTAATATAATATATTTATTTAATCAAAGTATGTACCATTGCTATCTATGCACTTTTGCCATCTCATAGGTAGTTCATCGATCCCTTTACTAAAAAAACCATTCGGACGGGAATCAATAAAATCTTTGAAGTCGGTTTGGACTGCCCCATCGGAGTTGAATTTTTTCCCTTGCAAGAAGTTATCCAAATTTCGAAAAAAATAGTAATCTGTCGGGGCAAGGTCCGGAGAGTACGGTGGATGTCTTAGACATTCCAATTGAAGCTCTTCTAATTTGGTAGCCGTCTGTTGTGCAGTGTGTGGTCTAGCGTTATCATGAAGCAGCAGTGGCCTAGAGCGATTAACCAGCCTCGGTTGTTTAGCAGCTAGCTTTTCCATCATGGTTTGCAGTTGCTGACAATAGACATCTGCCGTAATCGTCTGGCCAGATTTAAGAAAGCTGTAGTGAACGACACCAGCACTAGTCCACCAAACGCTCACAAGTAACTTTTTTGGAGTCAATTTTCGCTTGGGGCATGGTTTGGCTGGTTCGGCAGGGTTCAGCCATTGCGATGAGCGCTTCCGATTATCTTACAGGATCCATTTTTCATCACAGGTAATGATTCGATTCAAAATCCCTTCATTATTGTGCCGGTTGAGTAATGCAACGCAGCAGTCAACGCGCGTTTGTTGATTTGCTTCACTCAATTCGTGAGGTACCCACCTTTCAAGCTTTTTCACCTTCCCAATTTGCTTCAAGTGGATTAAAACAGTTTTATCACTAACACCGCAGCCTGCAGCTAACTCGGACGTGGTTTGCGATGGATCCGCTTCCACAATAGCCTTCAATTCTTCATTATCAACTTTGGTCTCCGGCCGTCCACGGGGCTTCTTCTGCAGGTCGAAATTTCCAGAACGAAAACGTTGGAACCAAAAACGCACTGTGTTTTCTTTTGCGGCACCGTCGCCATACACATCATTAATCCTTCGAAACGTTTCTGCAGCACTGGTGCCACGGTGGAACTCGTACTCGTAAATAACGCGATATTTCAAGTTTTCCATTTTGTAAACTGAGTGACGCAAAGAAAAAAACAATTGAGGAAAAAACAAATGAATTATAATTTTCGAAACACAAATACTTGAGTAAATAGCTGTATAAATTTGAATTTGGAATTCCTAACCAAAGAGAAGATATTTGAGATCAAAGTTGCCAGTACGGCAAAACGCCAATTTCATATGTAAGGACCTAATATATATATTGATAAATAAATAATTTTAATATATTATTGATAAATAAATATTTTAAAATACAATTTTTCATGTTTTTTTAACATCCCTCTACTTTCGAACATTCAACAATCGCACACATTTTCTTGAACCAATTATGTGCGAAAGTCGAGGGACGCCAGTATGTTGGTATGATGAGCTAGCTAGGTCTTGGCCCTTGGGACTTAGTGGAGGAGTCAGTGTGGCCTTTAGGCTAAAAAGTTTGGAGACCCCATGCATAGATTCCCAAACTTATTTGACTCGACGCCCATTTTTCAACGTCAATATTTTTCATCCCCCACCTTTGGAAAACTGTATCTCTTTTTAAGATAATAGTAAATAGTAAACGTATTTTTGTTATATTCACCAATATATTCATGTAACATGTGCATTTTTATAATTTAACATAGGAAGTTTGGAAATAAAATAATTTTGAATTAAATTTATAAAGTTAGGTATTGTAGTTGCACTTACCCCAGTATGTAAAATTATGGGGGGAAGTGTATCTAGTCTTATAAACACAATTCTTTTAAATATTTATTAAATAAATATATACAGAACAAATAACAAGTCGAATGAAAGGCACTTGTCAAATTTGAATCTCCTAGCACAAGTTATTGTAAAGTTACAGAAGAATTACGAAGGACCTCCCGACTCGTACGTTGAGAAAAACCAACCGTCAAAATTTGAACATTAATAATAATGGCCCTGTGTGTGCTACAGCGTTATCTATCTACTGTAGTGTGAATTTAGTTAATTACAATAGATCTTTATAGATGGGAGTGCTTAAACATAATATTTATGGAAATTGGAAGGCTTAGATGCACTTACCCCCTATATGCACTTACCCCGATTCACCCTATTTAATAAATTAAAACAAAAAAATGTACACTTATAAACATTTTTTTTATAATTAATACAACTGTACGATGAAGTAGCATAAATACTAGCAAATATAAGTACGTATGTTTTGTATTATGAAATTTCGAAGAAGGGATGAAAATAAAATTTTCGAAGTCGCGAAACAAGAAAAGAAATGTTTCCTTTGACAGTTGATCGGTTAATGACTAGCAGAAATTAGTGTTGTACCATTTTTTGTGGATGTAGATTACTTAACATATCTAAGTACCGATACCTGGAAAAAGGGTTAAAGCGGCTATTTTAATATACCCTAAAACGCATTATATTTCATGCAAAAAATATTTGCTTTAACATAACACATCGATCAATAAGTCCCGGGACAAACCAACAGATGGTGCATCTAACAACAAATCCATATCATTCTCAGTTAATACCAGCCTTTAGAAGTTACGTGTCAAACTTTCATGACATTCCGACATTGTGTCATTGAGTTACAGTGGTTTTAGTGACGCTAATTTTTGCTATTTTCAAAACAATGGAAAAAACCGAATTTCAATGCACCGTATCACAAGTCGATGGTAACGATGGCCGAATTGCATGAGTTGAACTTCGAATTGCTTCTGCACCCACCGTATTCTCCAGATTTGGCCCTCAGCGACAATTGGCTGTTCGCAGACCTCAAAAAGATGCTCCATGGAAAGAGATTTGGCTCCAATGAAGAAGTGATTGCCGAAATTAACGCCTAGTTTGAAACCAAAGATAAATCGTTCTACACGGCTGACATAGGAAAGCGTTGGAATGAATGTATCGTTCTTGAAGGAGACTATGTTGATGAATAAAGAAGAATTTTGGCAAACAAATGTTGTTTTAGTAGCTAATCCCGGGACTTATTGATCGATGTGTTACATATAATACGAAATGCTCAAAACATTTTTACACGACATTATTTTTTCAACAATGTGTTATTGCCCATTTGACTCCTCACATCGCCCACCAAATTCTCCCGCAGCCATTATTGCCCACCAAGATTTCTTCATCGCCCACAAGTGGGCGATATTACCCAGTTTGGGAATCTATGATTTAGAAGAAGCGGGAACATTACCAAAGTTACCCATAACCTAAATTGATCTACAATGGCTGCAGGAAGATTTTTTCCCTACTTTTATTCATTACTTAATATCTCGATTTCTCAGAACAGTATGAATGGTTAACATGTTTGTTGGATTGGTGAATTATTAAATTAGTATACTTCATCAAAAATTATTTATTCATATATCTAATATTACAGAAATTTCAATTATGATGAGATTCAAGGAAACTGTTAAAATGCTTCGTAGCTTTTTTTGTTATTTGACTAATAATCCAATTCATAATACGGAAATTAAATTATTATGTAAACTTTGAAAACATTATATGTCATACGTTTTTTACTATTGTATAAAATATTTTTCTCTATTTACATATACTTAAGTATTTTCATTACGAATTAGATTGTAGTTTTTTTTTATTTAGTTTTTTTACAAAATTTCATATTACAGTATTATCCTATCTTAGTATAGCTTACAAATTATGTAATCTATTTCTATTTTTTTAAAAGAATAACTATGACCAAAGTCATAAGTATCCTTATATCCTCGAACACTAGGCGGAAAAAGTGGCTGTGTCGTTCGAGGGGACTAGCACTATGTGTATGTATGTGTGTGTGTGTGTGTGTGTGTGTGTGTGTGTGTGTGCGCGTGTGTGCGTATGTGTGTGTGTGAGTGCGCGTGTGTGTGCGTGTGTATGTGTGTGTGCGTGTGTATGTGTATACGTGTATGGAAGAAGAAGAGGTAAACCGAAGAAAACGTAACTGGACCAAACGGACCAGGTATTGAAAAAGGTAAAGGAATACGTATGAATAATAGAAGATCTATTTTTATTTTTCTATTTTTTTTAAATATCAACTATGACCGAAGTCATAAGTATCCTTATACCCTCGAACACTAGGCGGAAAAAGTGGCTGTGTCGTTCGAGGGGAGTAGCACCATGTGTATGTATGTGTGTGTGTGTGTGTGTGAGTGCGCGTGTGTGTTCGTGTGTCTGTGTGTGTGCGTGTGTGTGTGTGTGTGTATATGCGTGTATGGAAGAAGAAGAAGTAAACGGAAGAAAACGTAACTGGACCAAACGGCTGGTCCGTTTGGTATTGAAAAAAGGTAAAGGAAGGCGTATGAATAATAGAAGATTGTGCATTAAGTGATGTACTAGTATGAATGTGAATAAGGCGAAAGTTGTATGCTTAAATATAAAGTATGGAGATATATACTCTCTGCCTATCCTCTAAAGGATACGGCGTGATGATATGTATGTATATATTATAAATTACGACGGACTAGGGTTGTCGACATAATGGACTGTGTTGCTGGCATGAAATGGCAATGGGCGGGTCACGTTGCAAGACAACGAAATTAAAGATGGGCACCCAGAGTCCTGAAATGGAGGCCGTGGGATAAGGAGAAGACCGATGGGACGGCCCCAGAAGAGGTGGGCTGACGACATTATGTCAGGTAGAAAATGGACGAGAAAAGCCCAAGACAGGGAGGCGTGGAAGGTTTTAGAAGAGGCCTACATCCAGCAGTGGAGAGATGACTGAAGAAGAGTAAGAAGAAGATTATAAATTACAACCCTTCTGTTAATCATGGAAAACAGAATTTATTTTACTTTTCATTGCACACTTTTTTAATACATACAAATTGTTATCATTATAAATCAGCACAATGAAAATAAATTTTCATTGAGTAAAAAAATAAATTTTCATTGAGTAAAAAAATTTAAGGAAACTCTCAAATCTACTCACAATTTTCATTATCACTTTTATGTTATAGTGTCGCACTTGTACTATCCCACTCGGTTCCACTTTCATACACAAATTGTATACAATTCCTAAACATTTATATGTATTTATCTTTTCATATTGCTCTCCCTTGTTCACAACAAACAAGGAGCGTTTACGTTCGAGTACGGTTCACGCCGCTCGACTCGCGGGTATCTTCGATAATGAATGGCAGGCCTAGTAGCCACTAACCGCAGCCTGGACTTGACCTAGCAAAGCATTATCAACTTGACCGCTGAGTGACTACCGCGGCAAGTCCCCACCTATCGCGATACCGGCTCGATTCAAGATCACCACGCGTTACTTTTAACACTGTTACTGTGGCTTAACTTGTACATAAATTTGACTATTATATCAGCTAGAAAATGCACCGAACTAGCCTGAGAATCGCAAACTTTTTTATTTTTCGATTTTTTTTCATAATATATATCATATAACACATCGATCAATAATTCCCTGGACTAACTACTAAAACAACATTTGTTTGACAAAAAAAATTCTTTATTCATCAATATAGTCACCTCCAAGTGACATTTGTGACATACATTCATTCCAACGCTTTCTTAACTTTTCTATGCCAGCCGTGTAGAACGATTTATCTTTGGTTTCCAAATAGGCGTTCGTTTCGGCAATCACTTCTTCATTGGAGCCAAATCTCTTTCCCTGTAGCATCTTTTTGAGGTCTGCGAACAGCCAATAGTTGCTGGGAGGCAAATCTGGGGAATACGGTGGGTGCGGAAGCAATTCGAAGTTCAACTCATACAATTTGGTCATCGTTACCATCGACTTGTGACACGGTGTATTGTCCTGATGAAAGAAAACTTTTTTATTCTTCATATGGGGCCGTTTTTTTTCGTGGAAGCGTAGGTGTACAGACATCAACAGCAAGATGGAGGAGAGGCGATTGAGATGGTATGGGCACGTTGGACGCAGAGCACCCGATCACATTGTGAACCAGGCAATCTCCATGGATCTTCGTCGAATAACAACCAGAGGAAGACCAAAGAATTCATGGGTGGTGCAAAAAGATAACCTGATGCAGAGGCACGGCCTGGGGGACGTAGTCCGGGACAGAAGAGCATACAACCTGAGGACGAGGAGAGCTGACCAAACAGTCTTCGCAGACAATGAGTTGGGATGGAGCCAGGAAGAAGATATGGGGCCGTTTTTTTGCAATTTCTGCCTTCAAACGCTCCCGGCAGAGCCCGGATAACACTTTTCAATCCATCGCTGAGTTTGAACGGTATTTTTTTCCTATTAAAAAGCTATATTTTATCAACACACGAAATTCATTTTTTCCCATTGTTTTGAAAACAGCAAAAGTAGCGTCCCTAAAACCACTGTAACTCAATGACACAATGTCGGAATGTCATGAAAGTTTGACACGTAACTTCGAAAGGTCGGTACTAACTGAGAATGGTATGGATTTGTTATTAGAGGCGCCATATGTTGGGTAGTCCCGGGACTTATTGATCGATGTGTTATATACGTTTCCGTTTCATCACGCCGTTTCCGTATTGGGCTAGACAGATAAGACTGGGCTAGACAGACAGGCGCCAGACTTTCCTATTTCGATACACATATTTCGCATTTTTCAAATCCATAAGCCTTCTCATACAGCGCCTAGGACTTCTATTTTTCAAGGGGGTATTCTCATTTCATGATCCGAAAAATCGGTGATTTTAAAGTTTTTTTTTCGATATCCCCCTTAACGGCGTTCGATATCCCCCTTAACTCACCTCATTCACCTTTCGACTGTGCGCAGTTACAACAGGACCTAGACTCCCTAGTCTTCTGGAGTGAGCTAAATCATCTCCTGTTCAACATTAATAAATGTGTCTGTGTATCTTATAGTCGTTCGTTTTCACCAATCCACCATCAGTATACTACACAGGGAGTGGCACTAAACAGAGTTTCTGAATTCAAGGATTTGGGCGTAACCTTTGATGTTGGACTCACGTTCGTTAACCATGTCTCACGTTTGATATCGGACTGTTACAAACTACTCGGTTTTATAATGAGAATATCAAGAGAATTTAACAGCACCGATATCCTCCGAAACTTATATAATTATCTAATTAGAACCAAATTAGAATATGCATCTACAGTTTGGGCTCCTCACCAACTCAAATATAAAAACAATATAGAACAAATACAAAAAAAACTCAGATATCTATGGTACAGAACAAAGGGCGATTACCCTAAATATGCTCACCATACCGAACATCTCACGGTGTGTAACTATAGAAGCCTCGAAACAAGAAGGCAAGAATCCATTGCGATATTCCTACTTAAGGTTTTCCAGGGTTGCTTTAAATGTCCCGTGATTCTAGAAGCACTAAGTTTATATGTACCTTATAAATAAAGCCGTGCAAGGAATCACCCTCTGTTCTACATACCAACTTACAGGACGAATATCATGGCTAAACACTCAGTCACGCGTGGTATAGAGATATTGAACCAACTGAATGACACTGTTGATGTAGTATAATATATTCTCGGTACCGCCTAGCAGTATGAGAAGAATCCTGGCTGATATTCTTCCTAACGAATAAGCTGACGCTAGAAGCAGACCCTCTTTGTGTAACAGGAGAAATCCTTGCAAAGTGGATAATTTTTTTTTTTAAATAATTAAAAAAACTCTTCAATCATTTGTGAAAGAATAAAAATTAAAAAAAATATATGTCTGAGAATGCTCGGCACATATACGAGTAAATCTACTTGATGTATCAAAGTATTCAAATAATTGCACGTTAGCAAATTGTTCATCTTGTGCGCAAATTCCAAGCTGAGGTCAACCTCAATAATAACGACACTTGCTACTCCACAGCAAATCAAGGTGACGAAAAAGAAAAGGAAATGCAGACTTCTCGGTGATTTGTCATTGGTTTTTGCTTCATAATTCATATTGCAATACTGATTGTGATATTAAACAAAATAATGCTTGAAAAACGTTTTAAAATGTTGACGACCTTTTAAATTGTTATGACCTCCGATGCCTAACTGATAAGACGCATGTCTTCTAACTCGATGATTGCGTGTTTGATTCATTTTTTTTCTAGTCTGGTTTTCACTTAAGAACTCTTTAACATTTTTTCTGGTTGGTAGTAAAATTTTTTCACATAGTGATAAGCCTGCTAAGTTATAAAGTATACAACAAAATTGATGTAACGTATTTACCTAGTATTCAATCATACTTTTTCAATATTTCTTAAATTCTCCTGACCATCGACGATCTTTTTAAATTTGATTTTTTTATGTTTCATTTTTGTTGTTTTAAAAAAGAGACCGTCGGCTATAATCGGCTAACTTCGGCTTTGTAGAGCGTCGTATCTGTCGCACGATGCGCTAACAGTTCGGTATATACAATGTAAGCTTTCTAGACATTTAAAACTGTCGACTTGCTCTATAGGTAACCCGGTCAGCTGATGAGGTACACCATTATGACACTGTCGACTTGCTCTGTAGGTAACCCGGTCAGCTGCAGAGGTACACCATTATGACACTGTCGACTTGCTCTATATGTAACCCGGTCAGCTGCGGAGGTACACCATTATGACACTGTCGACTTGCTCTATAGGTAACCCGGTCAGCTGCGGAGGTACACCATTATGACACTGTCGACTTGCTCTATAGGTAACCCGGTCAGCTGCGGAGGTACACCATTATGACACTGTCGGCTTGCTCTATAGGTAACCCGGTCAGCTGCGGAGGTACACCATGATGACACTGTCGACTTGCTCTATAGGTAACCCGGTCAGCTGATGAGGTACACCATGATGACACTGTCGACTTGCTCTATAGGTAACCCGGTCAGCTGCGGAGGTACACCATGATGACACTGTCGACTTGCTCTATAGGTAACCCGGTCAGCTGATGAGGTACACCATGATGACACTGTCAACTTGCTCTATAGGTAACCCGGTCAGCTGATGAGGTATACCATTATGACACTGTCGACTTGCTCTATAGGTAACCCGGTCAGCTGATGAGGTACACCATGATGACACTGTCGACTTGCTCTATAGGTAACCCGGTCAGCTGCGGAGGTACACCATTATGACACTGTCGACTTGCTCTATAGGTAACCCGGTCAGCGGCGGAGGTACACCATTATGACACTGTCGACTTGCTCTATAGGTAAACCGGTCAGCTGCGGAGGTACCATTATGACACTGTCGACTTGCTCTATAGGTAACCCGGTCAGCTGCGGAGGTACATCATTATGACACTGTCGATTTGAACTTCGTTTTTTTTAACTGGATACATAAATTATAAAGTAAACGTTTGAAAGAATCAGAATAATTCACTGTGTTACAATGCCCTTAAAAGACATGACTGTAAAACGAATGTCCCATCTTTTACAACATGATGCAACAAGATTTTCATAAATATAAAATGATGATTAACTATAAATATTGACAAAAATTTAATTAACTACAATAAAGTTCTGATGTCCAGTCGCTAAAATATTGACGTGGTAACCTATAATTTTACAATATGCTTTAACTACCAACCATTACGACATATTGCGTGATGAATTTACAATTTATAAATTAATTTTGTTTCGGCAGACGACGCACAGTGGGGCAAAGATACTCAAAAGTGTCGTTAATTAATATTGACTACCTATGACACTCAAAAGTTAAATAAAACCCAAAATAATGTACAACTAGTTGTAACCCGTGAAATATTCACGAAAGTAAAACCAATTCTACATTTTTGAAATACCGAATCATTGATGTTTAAAGTTTAAAATAAAAAAAAAGGTACATCTTGATTGGTGAATTATTTCATTCTCAAAAATCTCTTTATGCACGATGTTTTGTGCATAAACATTACTGTTCAATTTATATTGTTGATAAAGTTTTCCTTGAAGACTTGTTTCAGATATATTGACTTTATTGTTTTCGCGTTTCCGACATCTTGAAAAAGCCACATATAATTGTCTGTATTCAAAAAAAGAGCATAAGATAAATAAACACAAGTAATTATAAGGTTCAATATAATAGGAAATAAATAAATTATTTAACGAATTACAATTCAATTTAAATTGGCATCGTCCCCTTTTACACCGGTTCAAAAATCACCGACCCACCGAGATTCAAATTTTGAAGTATTTCTCTCTCGCTCTCTTGTATTCAAAATTCAATTCTCGTATTTTTTTTCTTTGAAGACAACCGTTGTACGGGCTTTGGCCTATTTGTACTATGATGTCATTTATTTTGTGTAGAAAATGCATTTTTAAATATGAATCGATATCAGATTTTTTTAAATCTTTATTGCGCGCTTCCTGCGCCTTTTCCGTTAACTGCTCTATAGGTAGTAGAGCACTTGATATCATTTCTGGTCCATGTATAAAATATTTATGAAGGGTGGGTGGCATATTGTTCCATGGATACTTTCGGGCGAAATATCGGGCAGTGTCTAATGCATATTTTCTGAATTTCTCCGTGTTAATTTCGTGACAACACGATATCGTGATTAAAGAAGTATTCTACTTTACAAGCGTGAATTTTGGGCATTTTTTAGACTAGATGAAAAAAAAATCCCATACATTTTTACAGTTTATTTTATTGATGATTTAAGAATGTACAAAAAAAATTTAAAATTCAAGATGTTATAACATATCTTGTAAAAAAAAAAAGGGGTAAACTGGTCGACATGATTGGAACCCTTTTTTAAAATTGAAATATAAATCATACACAGTTTTTAAATAAAAAATAATGTCAGTATAGTTGGTACCAAAAACAATATCGTAAAATGTCTGTTTGTCTGAAACGGCTGTCTGAAAAAAAAAACATTTTTTTACCGTTTTTTAATTTTTTTTTATATTTTAAAAATAGTTTTGAATTTTCCAAGGTAGGGACGATAGAAAAACGTTTATCAACGTTTCATACCAAATAAGAAGGCAACCGGTTAAATAAAACTTGAGATTTTTTTGTCGACCAGGTCGCAAAAAATAGTTTCGAGAAAAACGCGTTTAAAGTTTTGAGATTATTGTCCAAGTCATTCCGGTGCGGCGTACTTGCTGCCTCATTTATAACTATTATATAACTTCGTAAATATTGAGAATTTTAAAACTTCCTTTTGAGAACATATTTTTAAAGGTATAAACTTTAAGAATATTCAAAAAACAAAAAAAAATCTTTTTTCAAATTTCTAGAGTAGAATACCCCCCCCCCCCCCCCCCTTCCCTCCTTAAGTACATTTTTTTTCTTTAAATCGGGCAAAAACGTGCCAACTTTTTAAATGTAATCGAAAAATAGAATGATCAAGGTTCTTAAACGTGTGGAAATATAAGCTGGATTAGTTTCACATCATGACTAAACCTCCAAGTGTACATAAACGTTCTAAAATTAATGATCAAATTTCACCATTAAGTTCGTCATTCTTTTTACACATCAAACTAAAATTTATAAATTAATGAATCATAATAAAAAAACAAGATACATATCTAAAGTTGACGTTTCCGAAATGAAATGATGCGTTTACGCACTGTAAACAAACGTGTAAACAAGCAAAAAAAAAAAAAACGTCGATTGAGCATGTGCGGAGGGCAAACGGTTGAATCTATCCTTTCTACCTACTTGCCATGCATGCTACAGCTATTGAAGTATGTCACGCGAAAGAAAACAACTTGGTATTGATAATTTTAGTTTTTTCACTTAATGTATATAAAATTCAATTTTGGCCCCACTGTGCGTCGGCGACATTGCTTGTTAATACTCGTAAATCGTAACTTGCTGACATAATTAAGAAATTGAAATAAAAGTGTGAATACTGAACTGTCATTTGTTTTAATATTTATTTATTTATGGTCGATTTTGACCATTGACAATTTTCACAAAATACAATTGAATGGCGAAGTGCCAAACCAGCCTATATAACGAATATGTTGAAATGAGATAATATAGGTTAGTAAAGTATAAATAAAATGTTGTGTACTTAATGTTTTTTGTTCATTGGACAGATACATTCTAAAACTACTACAATAATAATAACAAATGAACCTAATATTATGACAAGATTATTTGACGATTAAAGTTTTTTTGTTTGGTAGGCAAATTTGGCATAAAAACATATCACGAAAATCGCTTTACCAAAAAAATTATAGATGGCAGCAGTAGTAACATTTAGAATTTTGAAGTAAATGCACTTCTGGCTTATAAAGAAACTTTATGTGAGTCAAATTTTACAATAACTCATTTTTTGGTTTTGTTTGGATAGGCTGGTTTGGCTCTATGGCACTCAATTAAATTTAAAAAGCTATTGAATACAGAAACACAAGATACTATAATATATACTTACAAACCATCACGCCGTCTCCTTATCAGGGCTGGCAGAGAGGAAATAGCTCCAGACTTTCGTTTCGTGTTACACATATTTCACCTTCTTAAACAGATCCTACTCTGACTTTTAACATTCTCCTTCTGTCAAAGTTTCATACACTTGATCCGACCATACTTTCTTTGGTCTTCTTAATGTATTCTTTCCTCGTGCCCAAACCATCTCAGAGTGCTCCTTACTCAACACTTCAGTCTCAAGTTCCATGGCTTCTCAATAGCTCTACTCTCGAAGGCTCGATTACTCGATTAACCCGAGGAATGAGGTCGGACACAATATTGTCTCCCAGCCACGCTCTTAAATATGCCTGAATTACCAATTCAAACATACTGAACGGTACCGTTTGAAATAAATTGAAGAATACCTTTGTTTAAATAAACTTCATACCAGAAGGCATTGAACTGGTTGAATGTTAGAAATAGACGCCAAATTCACATACTATCTCTATTGCATAATATCCTTAACTGTCCCGCCGCACCCTCTTATCTCGCCGAAAATTTTCAGCGTCTTTCCAATCATTGATTAGCGCTACGCTCAAACAGAGATTGTTTATTGGCCTTCCCAGTTCACCGCTCCTCTTTCTTTACGTCGTCCTTTACTGTCCATGCAGTGAGACTCTGGAATCAATTACAAACCAATATAAAACTCGCTCAGTCCTTGGCACGCTTTAAGAAGCGACTGAAAAAACTCTTAATTTCTAGTCAGTAAAATAACGTGTTTCATTCCTGATTTTTCTTTTCCTTTCCTCTCCACCATCCCTTCCTTTCCTTTTGATTGATGATATCTCACTTTATATGAAAAATAATGTACGGGTGATTGTCCGTCTTTGTGGGGTTCGCGGGCATGTTCTCGCGTATATGTTTATGGGTTTCGTGGGGATGGATAGTAATTTGAATGATTTATGCGACCACGTAACTTGCTTCATTTACTTTTGTCTGGTTGGTTGGAAGAGATTGCCACCTGGCAATAAGCCCGCCAGATTGTATTGCAATAAAAGTGTTAAATAAATAAAATCAAAATAAAATGCAAATATTTTCTGTATTGGATATTAATAATGCCAAAATGATGAACTGCGAATTTCATATCTACTCCAGTGGTTCTAAACCCAAAAATTCGATTATAAGGGCCGAAGATAATATATGTGGCGTTATGGAAGAAGTTGATATGTCCGTTTTACCTTAGTTTACAGCAGAAGCAATATTAACTTTGATAAGTTGTTAAAATCAGTACAAATAAGCATTTTTTAAGGTTTTCCAAACAATATATATTTTGTTTGGATAATGACTGACACACCAAGTTTTGCCACAACATGCTGAGAAATATTTTCTATAAATTGGGAGAATAAACACAAAATGACAAAAAACGGACATATACTCGTAATATCAACTTCTGACATAACGCCACAGATATTGTCTGCCAGCGATGCTCTTCAATATGTCCAAATCGTCAATTCGGATATGATAAAGTATGCCATGCAAAAGAAGAGTATTTTTTAAAGATATAAGTTTAAATAAGCGTTCAGTATGGCCACCGCGTTAATCTTTTATGACTGCAAACCGGAAAAAAGAATTCAGTCGCTTTCGCAAGGACCTGAAACATAAAAACTCACAAAAAATATCTTAAAGCTAACAATTATTTACAATTTGGGTGAACGAAAGACATGTGCATAAGCTGAATGGACAGAACACGGTGTAGCCGAAACCCGAACAAGCTGAATGGACAGAACACGGTGTAACCGAAACCCGAACAAGATGAATGGACAGAACACGGTGTAACCAAAACCCGAATAAGATGAATGGACAGAATACGGTGTAACCGAAACCCGAATAAGATGAATGGACAGAACACGGTGTAACCGAAACCCGAACAAGCTGAATGGACAGAACACGGTGTAGCCGAAACCCGAACAAGATGAATGGACAGAACACGGTGTAACCGAAACCCGAATAAGATGAATGGACAGAATACGGTGTAGCCGAAACCCGAACAAGATGAATGGACAGAACACGGTGTAGCCGAAACCCGTACAAGCTGAATGGACAGAACACGCTGTAACCGAAACCAGAACAAGATGAATGGACAGAACACGGTGTAACCGAAACCCGAATAAGATGAATGGACAGAACACGGTGTAGCCGAAACCCGAACAAGCTGAATGGACAGAACACGGTGTAGCCGAAACCCGAGCAAGCTGAATGGACAGAACACGGTGTAGCCGAAACCCGAATCAAGATAGTCCAAAATAAGTATCAATATTTATGGCAATGTCTCTAAAAGGTGCCAACCCATTTCTAGTGTTCATCAGACGAGATCGAAGTCAATGATGACACACAGAAAATATAATGAAATACCGTTGACCAAACTTTAGGAGCACTTTAGGAGCTAGTCCTTAAGGGAAGAGATGATGAGGATGATTTGTTGATAAATAATAAAACACGTTAGATCGCAATGCGGAAAGAGAGAGTTTTTATTAGTAAACGTAGGTATTTATACTATTTCCGCGTGTGTGCGGGAATGCGAGCACGATATCCTTCGTCTCGTTTCTGCATTAGCGAAACGATTAATGTTGTATGTAGGTATCATTCAAATACGGAACTGGCGAGACAGCCGTGGTGCGTTCTCTCTCTAGTATGGAATGCGGTCCGCTTGGCTATGGGTTGTATGGCCGGCGGGTGAACTTCGGACTTGCTTATTTAGATTGTCGAGGAATGCGAAGGTCATCTCATCGGTCATTGACCGTATGTATGAACGCCCACAGTGTTCCGAGTGGGCGACCGCCACAAAACCAATTCTGTAATCTTAATATTTTATCAAACGTAATTAACTCCACTAAATTAAGGCCTCGGCCACACATGTAGGAGCCTCGCTTGGTGCTTAGAGCTACGCTGCGAGCTAGGCGACATATCCTATCGAACCAACGCACCGCATACTATCGCAATGGCCACACTGCACGCTTCGCGCCTCACTACATGACGATTAATCACCTAGTGAGTCTCCTAGCGAAAGACGTGTTGGTTAATTTTATTGTGTCACTAAGTGATTTTACAAGATGGCGGAAGTTTTAATAACAGCTTTGTATAAAACGGAGCCTTTGTGGAACCGATCGAGCAAATTATACAAAAATATACCTGTAATAAAATCACTTTGGAATAAAGTTGCACAGGAAGTAAATAAAGATGGTACTCGTAAGTTGTAATGAAATTGGTTAGTTTTGAGAGTGGTATCGTTTGTTGACTCAACCACTCCCAAATGTCTAATGAATTTATGCGAAGCACTTTGGTGTGACCAAGCATGAAGTCACCTAGTCTATTAGTCATGTAGCACCTAGCGAAGCACTTTGGTGTAGCCTTAGGCCGTGGTCACACAGGAAGGAGCCTCGCTTTATGTTTAGAGCTTTGTTGCGAGCTAGGCGACATATCCTAACGAACCAACGTACCGCATACTATCACAGTGGCCTCACTGCACGCTTCGCACCACGTTGCATGACGATTAGTCACCGAGTGAATCTCCGAGCGAACAGTCGTGTTGGTTTATTTACAAGATGGCGAAAGTTTTAATGACAGCTGTGCCTTTGTGGAACCCATCGAGCAAATTATACAAAAATATACCAAAATAAAATCACTTTGGAATGAAGTTGCACAGAAAGTAAAGATGGTAAGTTGTAATGAAATCGGTTAGTTTTGAGAGTGGCATCATGTGTTGACTAACCACTCCCGACTGTTAAATGGATTTGTGCATAGCACTTTGATGTGGCCATGTATGAAGTCACCTAGTATATGAGTCACGTAAAATCTAGCTTAGCGCCTAACGAAGCATTTTGGTGTGGCCTCGGCCTTAGCCTAACTATTAGACGCCTGTTTTCCAACTCGATTGTGGGTTCATATCTCAGTTCGAACCCAGATTTGTTAAATCTGATTCAAGCCTTGTTTTCACTTCAGACCTCTTTAACATATTTTTGTTTTGATGACATTACCACGTGGTAATAATGTCGCCAGCTTTAACTATTTACAACGAAAATGTAAAACAATATAAATAAGTGATGATTATAAGCAAAACTTCGATCTGTTGTCTGTATGTCATGGGCACGAATCTTTCATCATCGATGACCCAGCCCCTCGGACGTTAACGATCACTCTTAAGAATATCATTATCATCCTTGTCAACCAGGGTCGATCCAAGTTGACTCCAAGTAGTTCGGTTTTTGCTCGTTGATGCCATGTGATGCTGCCATGCTTCCTGATTTCATCTATCCAGCATACCTTCGGTCTTCTTCTGGGCCTCTTGGGTACCATTGAATTATTTCGGATGTCCATCAGGAGTCTGACATTCTGGCTACGTGTCCGGCCCGTTGCCACTTCATTCTTTTGCACAACTTTATAACGTCTTCTACCTTTGTTATATTGCGAATCCAGGTGTTTCGTTTACGGTATCTTTTAGTATATCCCAACATGCATCATCTTTCTATGTCGTTTTGTGAGAATTATGAATAATAGCCCTCTGCTTAATATGTTTGCAATTTAAAATCCTCCCCTGTCTTAAAGATTCACATTCACTTTCAAATATTTTTTCCCCACCCCATTCACCATTGTTTTACATCTCTCCTCACTTCACTCCCCCTACATCATCTCTTTTATATTAGGTTATTTACACTTGTACAGAATATATTTTAGCAACTTAGTTTATATTCCCCTGACGAAGAAGACGGTGGTCTTCAAAACTAGTTGTGAACCTAAATTAAACCTGTGGTGAACACAAAAATATAAAATAAGTTTTTTATTTTACTTATTTTTTCCTTTGATGTAAAAAATGGCACCACAGTGTGAAACTATAGCCGTTTCGAAGATTCAAGAAACCTTTTTTAATTGTTCATGTTTATCGGTATTAATATAATTAGTACACATGGGAATTATGTATAGTGGCCAAATGATCTTGTTACAGATGACGACTATTTAAGCAAAATTTCAATAACGAATTCACATAAATGGATACGTATATGATATCTGCAATGACACGAGTGATGTTGGATTTAAGGTCATCGATGGTTTATGGATTCTTGGCGTACACTTGAGATTTAAGATAACCCCAGAGAAAAAAAATCTAAAGGGGTTAAATCACACCCCCGTATACTAGCCGGAAAAATGTCTGTGTCATTCGAGGATGAGTTACAAAGCGCGGGATTCGAACCGATAACCTTCCGCACGGAAGTCAAATGCGTTACGCACGGCCATGCACCTCTAAACTTCTTGTAAACTAGGCCACGGAGGTCATCAATCAGCTTGTATTCTTACTAACGATGTTATGAAAATTAAAAAATTCAAACATTTAATTATATGCTGAATCCTGAAATTAGTTCTTTGTCAGCAGAATGTTAACAACTGGTTGGAATAATAAACAAACAGAAGACATTAAATCCACGACACTTTGAGGATTTACGGTGTCATAATAACAAATCATTGTCTAACAAATCAGTGGTTTTAATGGTTTCTAATGTAATATAAACTAAACAATAAATTTAACCGTCATTGACATAAGATAATTGTATGTCGCACGTTGAGTTAATTGACTTGTTAGCATAAAAAACATAAAATACAAGTCATTAATGGCGATAGATTGAAGGCTTCGAGAAGTGGTGCTATCGGAGAATAGTGGGTACTAGTTGTAACCCGTGAAATATTCACGGAAGTAAAACGAATTTTACATTTATGAAAATATTTATTCATAAATGTAACATTTGTTTATATTTATATTTTGTACATCGTCCCCTTTTACACCGGTTCAAAAATTGTTAGCTAGGTATTTCAAATTCGTTCAGTATCACGGACCAACCGAGATTCAAATTTCGAATTACTATCGGAGATAATCCAAGTATTCCTCTCTCGCTATCTTGTATTCAAAATTCAATTCTAGCATTCTTTCTTTGGCGACAACCATCGTATGGGTTTTGGCCTATTTATACTATGATTCTAGGCGTGCTTCTAGACAACATAAAGCTTCTGAATATGATTTCCGTAAAAGGAAAAATAAAATTATTCGTAATGCAATACCATTAAAATAAATAGTGAATCGGAGTTTGTTTATAAATATGTACATTTACTTTTTAAACAATTTTTGTATTACTGATTAAAGATTACGAAATAAAATTAATCGTAATGCAATACCATTATAATAAATAGTGAATGGGAGTTTGCTTATGGTATGTATATATGCGTTTACTGTTTTAACATTTTTTGTTGATTAAAGATTACGAAATAAAATAATTCGTAATGCAATACCATTACAATAAATAGTCCGTTTACTTTTTAAACAATTTTTGTATTACTGATTAAATATAACGAAATAATATTAATCGTAATGCAATACCATTACAATAAATAGTCCGTTTACTTTTTAAACAATTTTTGTATTACTGATTAAATATTACGAAATAATATTAATCGTAATGCAATACCATTACAATAAATAGTCCGTTTACTTTTTAAACAATTTTTGTATTACTGATTAAATATTACGAAATAATATTAATCGTAATGCAATACCATTACAATAAATAACATAGTGAATCGTAGTTTGTTTATCATATAATATATGTAAAGCGTTTACTTTTTAAACAATTTTTGTATTACTGCTCATTTATTATATCATTTTGTATTATAATTTGTGTTCAACGATGTGAACTGAAAAAATATCTGGTGTCCTTGCGGTCAGGCTCGCTCTCCAGGTGGGGTCGTATCTTGGCTGGGAAGGTGTTGTGAGATAAGATTTTGTTTGACCGCCATTTTGATTTGGCTGTTATTTCTCAATTTATATTTCACAGTCGTAGAGAATAGTCAATAACAATTTATTACGGAGCATCAATAATTTTGCAATAACGTGTTGAAGTTATTTAAATATTTTATTTAAATAATTGTTCAATTGTGAATACGCGAAGAAAATTGAATGTTTTTTTATTTAAATCATGTGCCAAGCAAGTCAACCATTCAGCGTGTAATGAATAATTTTGATAATTTGCATACACTGGGAGATAAAGCAAAGTTTGGGCGACAACGTAGCCAACGTACGCATGAAAAGATTGATGCAGTGAGACAGAGTGCTGGTGAACGTCCGTGCACCTCTCATCGACGCCGTGCTCAAGAATTGGGAATGTCTCCATCATGTTTGTTAAAAATTATCAAAAAAGATTTGCATTTTTATCCGTATAAAATTCAGTTGACACAAGAGCTCCAGGAAAATGAGCATAAACGGCGGTGAGATTGGAGTGCTCGGGTTTTACAGGTCGGTATAGACGACCACCATTTTTGGCCAAAAATCATCATGAGCGACGTGGCGCATTTCGACTTGGCTGGGTTTGTTAATAAACAGAATAACCGCTATTGGGGCACTGAAAATCCTCAATTGATATACCAACGACCATTACACCCTCATAGAGTGACTGTATAATTGTGCCCGAATTGGATCAATTGGGCCTACAGCATATGTGGTTCCAACAGGACAGTGCCATATCACACACAGCTCGGGCTACGATGCAAATTTTGCGAGAAACTTTTCCCGGCCGAATAATGTCAAAAAGTCGTGATATCGACTGGCCCCCATGATTCTCTGATTTGACCGACCCCGATTATTTTCTATGGGGGTACTTGAAGGGAAAGGTGTACACCAACAAACCAACCACAATTTCTATGCTTAAGGACAACATTCGAAAAGAAATTGCTGAAATAACACCAGAAGTCTGCGAGAATGTTATGAAAAATATGCTTGAAAGAGGTCGCGTTTGCGCCACGGCCAGAGGCGGCCACTTGACCGACATTATATTCCATACATAACGGTAAATGCCATATAATCAATAAATCAAATATAAATTATAAAATTGTGTTTCATTTAAAAGTTATTCAAAAAAAGCATCGGCCTGGAACATAAAACGCACCCTGTACATACTATGTTGCTATCAATTCACCTATACTACATTGATCAAAAAGCTTTAGGACTTTATTCATAAAATCGAAAATACAAGTTTATTAATCAAAATCGATATGGTCCCCTTTAAAGTACTCCCCATCGACTGCAACGCCCTTACGCCAGCGCTTGATCCAATCCTCGAAACACCGCTGGTACTCAATTTTCGGTATGTCCATCAGAGCCGTCTTCGATTTTTTCATGACATCCTCTCGGGTGCTGTAACGCGTTCTGCGAAGCGGTTTTTTAAGTCGGATGAACAGAAAAAAGTCGCAGGGAGCCAGATCAGGTGAATTCGAAGGCGGCTGGATAGTATTCGTGTTGTTTTTGGTAAAAAAAACTCATGGAAATCATGTCTTTCGCGATTTCAACGCGGTCCTTTTTTTGCATGAAATTGAGGTCTTTCGGCACCAGTTTTGCAGCGACACGTCTGAGGCCCAAATCACTAACCAAAATGTCTTGAGCGGATCCATAAGCGATGTTAAAGTTCTCTGCTAGCTGGTCAATTTGCGGTTTTCGGCCAATATTTCTTGGATTTTATCGATGTTTTCATCAGTTTTCGACTGCCACTGCGTTCGTCATCCTCGACCGACTCACGACCACTTCTGAAGGGTTCGTACCACCGAAAAACACTTCTCCAACATTTTCCATTTTCAAGGTCTGCGGACCGTTAAATCCGTTTTTCACACAAAATTTAATGCAAACTCATTGATGCACAGTTGATGCCATTTTCAAACTTGTAAAAAATCGAAAACACGCGCAAAGGTAGATGTATTCAGTACAGCGTAACTTTTACAAATGTCAAGCTATGACGCTGAAATTTGAAGGAAAGTGTCAATGATAGATGTGGTAACCTAACAAAAAAAAAGAATTCCAATCGGGTGACTGAGTGCGCCACACGGTGGCCGGTCCTAAAGCTTTTGGATCAAGGTAGTATTTGTTTAGACAAATATACTTATTTCTGCCAAAATATTTATGGTCTGAAAAATGATTTACGACGACTCGTATTTAACATAGAATTAACGAACAGTGCCAGAAGCAAAAATGCATTAACAAATAAAACAATCAATGACAAATTGAAATTTCTGCCCGAGGGCCAACAAGAGGAAGTTATTAAGCATAACCTCTATTCTAGATGGTTCTTCCGCGTGATCGTTACAGTGTCATATACCATCATATCATGCTCTTTTGGAGTAGACAGAAAGAACAGATCTACATTCTTTCTTTCCTATTGACGAACACAGTTTGTGCCTCGTCCACGTCCCTGTTAATTCGATTATTCAAAAAAACTAGGTGCAACCCGTGAAATATTCACGGAAGTAAAACAAATTCTACATGTATGAAAATAATAGGTTAGTCAAAAAGTTTTGAAAGCGACATCTATGGAGCAGTAGAAAACCAAAATTTCTACGCCATTTTTAATATTTTATCTTTCATAAGAACGTACTCAAAATTTCATTTCGATCTGTCAATTAATTCTTTGTTTACAAGCCATTTGAAGTTGACGTGTCCGTGTATTTTTTAACAATGGAAAAATCCGAATATCGTGCAGTGATTAAATTCTTTGTTTTGGAAGGTTTATCGGCTACTGAGATCCATGCAAAGATGGTGAAAGTATTAAAGGAGTCTTCTCCTTCATTTCCAACCATTCACCGATGGGTTTTGGAGTTTAAGCGTGGCCGTACAAGCGTTGAAGACGATCCACGCTCAGGACGTCCAAAAAGTGCATCAACACCAGAAATCATAGCGAAAATACAGGATATGGTTTTGGAAGATCATCGATCGACTGTGGATGTGATAGCTGACACCATAGGCATCAAGTGTATTGATCATATGGGAGACTATACTGAGCAATAAAAGTGATTTCCCTCCAAAAAAAAATGTATTTTTATTTCCGCTTTCAAAACTTTTTGACTAACCTAGTATGTATTCATAAATGTAAAATTTGTTTATATGTATCATTTATACATCGTCCCCTTTTACACTGGTTCAAAAATTGTTAGCTAGGTATTTAAAATTCGTTCAGTATCACGGACCCACCGAGATTCAATTTTTATTTATTTACAAAAACTTCACATGAAATCCGTTTTATTTTTATTTGTAAATGATCTTTCAAATTGAGCGGTTTTTCTTAATTCTTGGATAAAACACAGATGGCGTCGTGAACTTGCCTGGGTCTTGTGACATTTGAGAATTGTAATGTATGACATTTATAAAAATGGAGTCGTATACAATACAACAACGCGTTCAAATTGTTGAATTATTTTATGTCTTGTAATCTCCGGAAACGGTGATGTTAATTGGCCACAAAGATCATGTGATCTGACACCGTTGGACTATTTTCTCTGGGGTTGCGTGAAAAACCAGGTCTATAAGAATAACCCTCGATCAATTCCTGAGCTGAAGGACGAAATTATTCGCGTTAATGATGAGTTAGAACCGCAATTATGACAAAATGTCATCGAAATTTTTGACAAATGAGTGGACATCTGTGGAGCTGCAAGAGGTGGACATTTGGCGTATATTGTTTTTTGTGTTTAAATGTCATACATTAATTATACTTCAATGACTAATAAAGAGTTTTTTGAAATCAAAGCAAATTGTGTGTTTTATTCAAGAATTTAAAAAAAAATTATTAAAAAAACCGCTCAATTTGAAAGACCCTTTACAATAATATGAAACAAGTAATGATTTAATTTATGTCGGATTCACTCCTTATCACGCGATACTTCATTTACATTTTGCACAATAACTTGCCACTGAAAATGTAATCAATTGACCTGTGGTACTTCCAACACGTGTTGCCCTCAATATCCTGAAATTAAAGCTATTATTACAATTGGCCTCTGGTACTTCCAACACGTGTTGTTCTCAATATCCTGAAATTAAAGCTATTATTACAATTGGCCTCTAGTACTTCCAATACGTGTTGCCCTCAATATCCTTAAATTAAAGCTATTATTACAATTGACCTTTGGTACTTCCAGCACGTGTTGCCCTCAATATCCCGAAATTAAAGCTATTATTACAATTGTACTCTGGTACTTCCAACACGTGTTGCCCTCAATATCCTGAAATTAAAGCTATTATTACAATTGGCCTCTGGTACTTCCAACTCGTGTTGCCCTCAATATCCCGAAATTAAAGCTATTATTACAATTGTACTCTGGTACTTCCAACACGTGTTGCGCTCAATATCCTGAAATTAAAGCTATTATTACAATTGGACTCTGGTACTTCCAACACGTGTTGCCCTCAATATCCTGAAATTAAAGCTATTATTAAAAAATAATTAGTCTTTAGAAAACAAACAAAAGGTAACTTTTGATGTCATAAAGGATCCCAGTGAAATAAATTATTATTAAATTTGATGATCAATTAAAAATTAAACGTTGGAAACAATTATGCTTGTATAAATTGCAAGTAAGCTAAAAGTATCTTCCGCTTTGTATAAATTGCAAGTAGGCTAAAATTATCTTCCGCTTTGTATAAATTGCAAGTAGGCTAAAATTATCTTCCGCTTTGTATAAATTGCAAGTAGGCTAAAATTGTCTTCCTCTTTGTATAAAAACATGTAAGCTAAAGTTATCTTCCTCCTTGTATAAATTGCAAGTAGGCTAAAATTATCTTCCTTTTCGTATAAATTGCAATTTGGGGTAAATTATCTTCCTCTTTGTATAAATTGCAAGTAAGCTAAAATTATCTTCCGCTTTGTATAAATTGCAAGTAGGCTAAAATTGTCTTCCTCTTTGTATAAAAACATGTAAGCTAAAGTTATCTTCCTCCTTGTATAAATTGCAAGTAGACTAAAATTATCTTCCTTTTCGTATAAATTGCAATTTGGTTAAAATTATCTTCCTCTTTGTATAAATTGCAATTTGACTAAAATTATCTTCCTCATTGTATAAATAACAAATAAGCTAAAATTATCTTCCTCCTTTTGTAAATTTCAAGTAAACTAAAATTATCTTCCTCCTTGTATAAATAACAAGTTTGCTAAAAAAATATCTTCTTGCTTGTATATATAAATTACAAGGATGTTAAAATTATCTTATTCCTTGTAAATAATATGGTTTCACTAACCTTTTAGAAAAAAGTGTTTTATTGTGTGTCTTAAATTATTATATTATAGAACCGTTTTCCTTTCTCAATAACAGAATAAAATAAATATGGAGAAAGATCGATACTAGGTCAAGAAGCAAACCTTCGGCAATGATTTGCAATGTGAAATTATGCACACATCCTCCATTATCAAATAAAGACGATTTTCAATATTGAAAATATTTTTTCTACCGATATTTAAAATGTATTTGGTAATTAAATTGAACATCCGGATAGGAAAAATAAAAATAATACAATAGATTATTTTTTTTCCCTCATCTTCAATCAATTTTCAACAGGTGTTTTGCTATTTTCTTGATTCCATTAAACAATCGATTATTCGTCATCAAATCTATTCAGATATTTTTTGAAGTGAAATTTCTATAGGCGCGGTAGGACAAATTGGCCAGAACGTCACGAAAAGTGAAACGCTTCCCCATCTCCGACTTTAATGGGAATATTTCAAATGATCTTTAATATTTATTTACATTAATATAAATAAATAAATTTAATAATTAATAAATATTAAATTTAAATTTATAATTAGTATTAAAGTAAATAAATAATATAATAATTTGATAAATGTACGATAAATTTATTAAATATTATATTATAATAATAAATATTTATATTTAATTTGATTTAATTAAATAAAATTAATTAATGAATTAATAATAATTAATTAATTATACGAGTAGTTAATAAATATAATTTAATAAATGTAATATAATAATTAATTTATATTTAATATTTATTAATATAATAATTAATAATGATTAATTAATAACTAATTACTTTTTTTTACATGAATTAATTAATAATTAATAAACTAATTATTAATTAATTTTATTTATATTAATTAATTAATATAACCATTTCCTAATCCTTAAAAAAACTCGTTAACAAATAGAAAAAGCAATGCATAAAATCAACTTTTCCTAGGAGCTAAGAAGTTTCACTTCTACCGCGCGAGAGTCTCACGCATCTGTGTTTATCAAAGGTTTCGGCTTTAACTTTGTGACACTCTATGTTAGAATATTTAACCCGAAATTTATTTGTTATTCCACTATATACATTTGTCCACGCTACACGTATTTCTACTTCATATCCCTAGGCGGAATGATCCCAATTTGTTACTAGAGTAATGCTTAAATCAGACAGCTGTCATGTTACATTGGTAGTGTGTGGTTTATTGACGCAAAAGAAAAAATATTTAAGATTGGTGAAATAATTTGTATTCTTTGGTTGTTTATTCTTTTTTATTTTGGCTTATGACTTTGTGTATCTCTAATATTCCTAAATTCATTTTTATATAAAGGGTATTTCAAATTGAGCGTTTTTTTTCATTCTTGGATAAAACACAGATGGCGTCGCGAACTTGCCTGGGTCTTGTGAAATTTGAGAAGTGTAATGTATGACATTTATAAAAATGGAGTCGTATACAATACAACAACGCGTTCAAATTGTTGAATTATTTTATGTATTGTAATCTCTGGAAACGGTGATGTTAATTGCCCGTCAAGATCATGTGATCTGACACCGTTGGACTATTTTCTCTGGAGTTACGTGAAAAGCCAGGTTTATAAAAATGACCCCCGATCAATTCCTGAGCTGAAGGACGAAATTATTCGCGTTATAGGTGAGTTAGAACCTCATAATTATGCCAAAATGTCATCGAAATTTTTGACCAACGAGTGGACATCTGTGGAGATGCAAGAGGTGGACATTTGGTGGATATTGTTTTTTTGTGTTTAAATGTCATACATTATACTTCAATGCCCAATAAAAAGTTTTTTGAAATCAAAGCAAATTATGTGATTTATTCAAGAATTAAAAAAATATATATTTAAAAAAAAACGCTCAATTTGAAATTCTCTTTATATTAGGTCCTTACATATGAAATTGGCGTTTTGCCGTACTTTTTTCTCAATTGATCTCAAATACTCAATCGCAACTTTGATCTCAAATATCTTCTCTTTGGTTAGGAATTCCAAATTAAAATTTATACAGCTATTTACTCAAGTATTTGTGTTTCGAAAATTATAATTCATTTGTTTTTTCCTCAATTGTTTTTTTTCTTTGCGTCACTCAGTTTACAAAATGGAAAACTTGAAATATCGCGTTATTTACGAGTACGAGTTCCACCGTGGCACCAGTGCTGCAGAAACGGCTCGAAGGATTAATGATGTGTATGGCGACGGTGCCGCAAAAGAAAACACAGTGCGTTTTTGGTTCCAACGTTTTCGTTCTGGAAATTTCGACCTGCAGAATAAGCCCCGTGGACGGCCGGAGACCAAAGTTGATAATGAAGAATTGAAGGCTATTGTGGAAGCGGATCCATCGCAAACCACGTCCGAGTTAGCTGCAGGCTGCGGTGTTAGTGATAAAACTGTTTTAATCCACTTGAAGCAAATTGGGAAGGTGAAAAAGCTTGAAAGGTGGGTACCTCACGAATTGAGTGAAGCAAATCAACAAACGCGCGTTGACTGCTGCGTTGCATTACTCAACCGGCACAATAATGAAGGGATTTTGAATCGAATCATTACCTGTGATGAAAAGTGGATCCTGTATGATAATCGGAAGCGCTCATCGCAATGGCTGAACCCTGCCGAACCAGCCAAACCATGCCCCAAGCGAAAATTGACTCCAAAAAAGTTACTTGTGAGCGTTTGGTGGACTAGTGCTGGTGTCGTTCACTACAGCTTTCTTAAATCTGGCCAGACGATTACGGCAGATGTCTATTGTCAGCAACTGCAAACCATGATGGAAAAGCTAGCTGCTAAACAACCGAGGCTGGTTAATCGCTCTAGGCCACTGCTGCTTCATGATAACGCTAGACCACACACTGCACAACAGACGGCTACCAAATTAGAAGAGCTTCAATTGGAATGTCTAAGACATCCACCGTACTCTCCGGACCTTGCCCCGACAGATTACTATTTTTTTCGAAATTTGGATAACTTCTTGCAAGGGAAAAAATTCAACTCCGATGGGGCAGTCCAAACCGACTTCAAAGATTTTATTGATTCCCGTCCGAATGGTTTTTTTAGTAAAGGGATCGATGAACTACCTATGAGATGGCAAAAGTGCATAGATAGCAATGGTACATACTTTGATTAAATAAATATATTATATTAAAAAAAAATCAACTTTATGTTCCTCCCAAACAAAACGCCAATTTCATATGTAAGGACCTAATATTAATAGTATTTGTGACATATGAAAAACCTAAATTTCATTACGTTTGAAATTCATTTCTCTCTGGTTTATGGTTTGTGAATTCTGAAAATTGGTATTAGAAGACAACACTTTTTTTCGTATCTTCTTTCACCCTTCAATTTATTCGATTTCGCGAGCCAAACAAAACGCGGACCGCGAGTTGGCAAAGTCTAGTGTTTATTTGTGTCATTCCAGCATTTGTACTTTCAGAAGCACATTATATTTCAAGATAATGAATGCAGCAGTAGACAAGACCATCTTCTACTCTTCATCGAGTGCTAGGGTCCTAGCCTTAGAGTCCTCTGATATAATATCAAACTCAGCGCACCACCTGCCTCCATCCCTTCAGGTTCTATGCCATGTTGAATACAGCGCTTAAAGAAGACCCTGTTGACTCCTGTATTTGATCTGTAAATTTCATGGACACCTTCGTCTAGCTCACCTTCAATCAAAAGTCCCCATGATCACCAGCTTCTCTAGAATAACCAGCTTCTTTAGATCACCATGGTAGTGTCCAATCTCTGATAAAAAGCATTTCCTTGAGAAGATGATGAATTCGACGAACATGCTTTGTTATGGGATAAATTGCGTGTTTATGAAAATGTAAGCTTTGGCATATTTACAACTCATGAATAATTCATTCTACGAGTACGCTTCAGTGTGTGCATTACCTTGAATTGCATTTAACTTTAAGATGCACGCTTAATGTTCAGTTGACTCTTTACCTCATTCACTGATTATCTTAACCTGAAAACATAAATTATTCATTAATAATCATTTATGTTTTATTAATCGATCTACTTATTTTGTGTTTCATTGAATAGTTTTATGTAAATGTTCTTTTGTCTAAAAATACATTTTAAATTCATCCATTTATATTTGTTTATTTAATTTTTATTATTATTATTATTATTATTATTATTATTATTATTATTAT
Source organism: Odontocerum albicorne (assembly GCA_949825065.1). Classification (NCBI taxonomy): domain Eukaryota; kingdom Metazoa; phylum Arthropoda; class Insecta; order Trichoptera; family Odontoceridae; genus Odontocerum; species Odontocerum albicorne. Next base: position 1,876,996 of record OX463846.1, on the reverse strand, counting down.
TAATATTATTATTATTATTATTAATATTATTATTATTATTATTATTATTATTATTATTATTATTATTATTAATGTTAATATTATTATTATTATTATTATTATTATTATTATCATTATCATTATTATCATTATTATTGTTATTATTATTATTATTATTATTATTATTATTATTATTATCATTATCATTATCATCATTATCATCATTATCATTATTATCATTATTATTATTATGTTTTTTTTTTATTATTATTATTATTATTATTATTTTTATTTTTATTTTTATTATTATTATTATTATTATTATTATTATTATTATTATTATTATTATTATTATTATTAATATTATTATTATTATTATTATTATTATTAATATCGTCATTATCATCATTATCATTATTATTGTTATTATTATTATTATTATTATTATTATTATCATTATTATCATTATCATTATTATCATTATTATTATTATTATTATTTTTTTTTATTATTATTATTATTATTATTTTTTTATTTTTTATTTTATTTTTATTATTATTATTATTATTCTTTTGACTAAAAATACATTTTAAATTCATCCATTTATACTTATTTATTAAACACTTTTATTGCAAATACAATCTGGCGCGCTTATTGCTAGGCGGCAATCTCTTCCAACCAACCAGACAAAAGTAAATGAAGCAAGTTACGTGGTCGCATAAATAATTCAAATGACTATCCATCCCCACGAAATCCATAAATACATACGTGAGCATATGCCCACGAACCCCACAAAGACGAACAATCACCCGAACATAATTTTTCATATGAAGTGAGATATCATCAATCAAAAGGAAAGGAAGGGATGGTGGAGAGGAAAGGAAAAGAAAAATCAGGAATGAAACACGTTATTTTACTGACTTGAAATTAAGAGTTTTTTCAGTCGCTTCTTAAAGCATGCCAAGGACGGAGCGAGTCTTATATTGGTTTGTAACTGATTCCAGAGTCTTACTGCATGGACAGTAAAGGACGACATAAAAAAAAGGAGCGGTGAATTGGAAAGGCCAAAAGAACATTTAATTTTAGGTATAAAAAAATCGAAAATCCAATTATCGTATACCCCATCCCTAGCCAATGCAGACTATATTAACGTAGTGACTTTTGACAAACGTCACCAAATATTAGGTATTTGATTTTAAACAAACTGCCACATTTTTGCTAATTTGTAACAAGATTTATTAATTTGTCATTATTGTGAGTTTTATGTAATGTATTTACCTAAATAACAAGTTATTTATTAGAATCGAGGCTTATATTGAAGTTGATAAAATAATTAAAACTACTAAACGTCGTTACAAGGTTATATTGGGACAAATTTGTGAACTGTCACAGGGACCATGCTACAATTTCTCAAGTATAAACAGATTTTCTTTTGACTCACGAAAAACAATTATCTTTTGATGTGGTTTGAAGTGTTAAATTAAATGCAATGTTAACGAATATTTATGAAGTTGTACTAAGACCATTGTTCTACACTTTACCTTGAATTAGATTATCGAGTTAACTGCATAATGTATGTATACCTTTATGCTCAGGTACCTAAAGCCGAGAGCAAATACAACAATGGTTATATCTCTAATACAGTTCATTATAAAGGGTCTTTCAAATTGAACGGTTTTTTTAATTCTATTTTTTTTTAATTCTTGAATAAAACGCACTATTTACTTTTATTTCAAAAAACTTTTTATTGGTCATTGAAGTATAATGCGTGACATTCAAACACAAAAAACAATATCCACCAAATGCCCACCTCTTGCAGCTCCATAGACGTCCACTCTTTTGTCAAAAATTTCGATGACATTTTGGCATAATTATGCGGTTCTAACTCACCAATAACGCTAATAATTTCGTCATTCAGCTCAGGAATTAATCGGGGGTCATTCCTATAGACCTGGCTTTTCACCTAACCCCTGATAAAATAGTCCAACGGTGTCAGATCACATGATCTTGGTGGCCAATTAACATCACCGTTTCCGGAGATTACAATACTAAAAATAATTTTCAATTTGAACGCGTTGTTGTATTGTATACGACTCCATTTTTATAAATATCATACATTACACTTCTCAAATTTTACAAGATCCAGGCAAGTTCGAGACGCCATCTCTGTTTTAACCAAGAATAAAAAAAACCGCTCAATTTGAAATATCCTTTATATAAAAATGAATTTAGGAACATTAGAGATATACACAAAGACATAAGCAAAAATAAAAAAGGAATAAACAACCAAAGAATATAAATTATTTCACCAATCTTAAATATTTTTTCTTTTGCGTCAATATACCACACACTACCAATGTAACATGACAGCTGTCTGATTTAAGCATTACTCTAGTAACAAATTGGGATCATTCCGCCTAGGGATATGAGTTAGAAATACGTGTAGCGTGGATAAATGTATATAGTGGAATAACAAAGTAATTTCGGGTTAAATATTCTAACATAGAGTGTCACAAAGTTAAAGCCGAAACCTTTGATAAAAAAAAGCTCCACAGACGTTCACTCTTTCGTCAACAATTTCGATGACATTTCGGCATAATTATGCGGTTCTGACTCACAAATAACTCTAATAATTTCGTCCATCAGCTCAGGAATTGATCGGGGGTCATTCTTATAGACCTGGATTTTAAACCGTAACCCCTGATAAAATAGTCCAACGGTGTCAGATCACATGATCTTGGTGGACAATTAACATCACCGTTTCCGGAGATTACAATACATAAAATAATTCAACAATTTGAACGCGTTGCTGTATTGTATACGACTCCATTTTTATAAATGTCATACATTACACTTCTCAAATTTTACAAGATCCAGGCAAGTTCGCGACGCCATCTGTGTTTTATCCAAGAATTAAAAACCGCTCAATTTGAAAGACCCTTTACAATAGTTCATGTATGAGTGGGAAGCATGCGCAGAACGGTATGGAGCGTGAGCTGTTTGCTATTACCGTATTATTTTTCTTATTGTGTCAACTAGAGAGAAGTGGAACTTTGGAGTCGATTTCTTTTTCATCTAATAAATTGAACGTTACAAATCGATCCAATGGGACGGGGTTAATATTATACCCCATTGATAGAGCTATTGTCGTTACTAGTCCTGACGACGTGGAATGATCTACCTCTTATTGTTAGAGATTGGGTGGCGTGTGCAGCTTTAGGTAGCACTTGAAAACAAACACTTTAAGGGGGGTCTTGATAAAATGTATGATTGTATATGAACACTATACTTACACTTCACTACACCTAAAGCCAGAAGGTGTTAATATTACGTATCGGAAGACCTATAAAGATTTCTTTTTATTTCCTTTTCCTTTGGTAAGTTTTCTGCGGTTTTCTTGCCTAATTTATTTTTCTGAACATATGCAGATGCGGAGATGTTACTAATCTAATGACTGCAGCTACTACCTTCACATCATTACGCTCAACTTATATATGTATGTATTTTGTATTATTATTACTTTTACTGCAATTTTTATTATTATTACTTTTAGTACGTCAACTCCGGTTATAGTCAACTCGGTTTTAGTGACCCTTTGGATAAAGTGAACCAAAATCTACTAGTTTTAGTTCACTATAACATATGGGTTTGGGACAGAAAATTTTGGTTCACTATAGCCGAAGGTTCACTAAAACCGAGTTCACTACGAGTATAACCGGAGTTGACTGTACTATTATTTTTATTAAAGTTATCATTATTAATATTATTATTATTTTAATTATTATTATTAATTATAATATTATTATCATGATTATTATTATTATTATTATTAGTATTATTATTATTATTTTTATTAGTGTTGGTATTATTATTGCTATTTTTATTATTATTTTTATTATTATTATAATTATTATTATTATTATTAATTATAATATTATTATTAGTGTTAGTACTATTATTGTTATTTTTATTATTCTTTTTATTATTAATATTATTATTATTAATTATAATATTATTATCATTATTATTATTATTATTATTATCGGTGTTAGTATTATTATTATTATTGTTATAATTATTATAAGTGTTAGTATTATTATTATTGCTGTTATTATTATTATTAGTGTTATTATTATGTTGTTATTATTATTATTATTATTAGTGTTAGTATTACTATTATTAATTATGTTGTTATTATTATTATTAGTGTTAGTATTATTATTATTATTGTTATTATTATTGTTATTATTATTGTAACGATGGTCGCTATCAGTGTAGCATGTGTCCTATTAGGACGTGCTGATGATTTTGATATCGACATCGTTATCTTCGTTTTAGTTGATTCTGCGTTACTTCTCGTACAGAATCATCAATATAGCGGATTGCTTATTTCTATAAGTCATGATGATCTTGATTTGTTGTCAATAAATATGGACTCAGGAATGCGGATATAAATCGATAAGTGGACAGCAGGTAAATAAATAACAAAGTCTTGACAGTTGACTGAATGACAATACGAATATATGTTTATTTATCGGAGCGCCGGTCTTTTATACAAATGGGTGAACCAGTTCGCGTTACATGCTCCGTCTCGCTCTGGCACGTAAATTGGCGGTAGGTTAATTATTTATATTTGGAGATGACTGGACAAATCGCGGGTACTATAAAAATAGTAAACATTGTCGCCGTTCTTGACGTGTAGCTATCTATGAATACTTGATCGGTCAATGACCCTGTATGTTTATGATCAACAATAATTAATTTAATTTATTTGTGTTTTAACAATTCACTCGTTATTTTGACAATTCATTTAGGTAGGTATACAGGCAGGTACATTATTATTAGTGTTATTATTATTATTATTATTGTTATTATTATTATTGTGATTATTATTATTGTTATTATTATTATTGTTATTATTATTACTATTGTTATTATTATTATTATTATGGATGTTGTATAAGGATTATACTGCAAATAAGTGGTCAAAGTGGAAAAAGATGCCCCCCCACAGGTTAAAACTACATATTCAAATATGTTACGTATACGCAAAACTAGCAAATCTGAAGATCAATAACAAATTAGTGTCTACTTAATAAAACAAGCAACACAACACAACACGCCCACAATATCACCTCACCTCACCTCCCCCTCACCTCGTCGGATAAGGAAAATAACAATGGATATTATTGTTCATTCTCCGTATACTCGTACACAACGAATACACAATGAAGATGGAAGTCAATCACACAGACAATACATTATCCTCACGTGCCTACTTCATCGTAACTATTATATTATAATACAAACAGATGTCTAGACGATGATTTTGCATTCATTAAAAAATCGTTTCTTTGAATTTTCAAACCCTCCCATTTCTAAAATATCAACGGGCTTTGTTTACACCTCTTTATATTTGAGTCAATACAAATTAAACATGACATTTTCCATCAATCAATAAACTGAGATAATACTCAAACAATATTTAAGGTGCCATTATTTTATTGACTGTCAATTTAACCCTACAGTTCTTTTTTTTTTTTTTTTTTTTTTTTATCCACTTTGCACGGATTTCTCCTGTTACACAAAGAGGGTCTGCTTCTAGCGTTAGCTTATTCGTTAGGAAGAATATCAGCCAGGATTCTTCTCATACTGCTAGGCGGTACCGAGAATATATCAACAGTGTCATTCAGTTGGTTCAATATCTCTATACCACGCGTGACTGAGTGTTTAGCCATGATATTCGTCCTATAAGTTGGTATGTAGAACAGAGGGTGATTCCTTGCACGGATATATTTATTGCGTACAATGCTTTGGTAAGGTTTATATATCATATATCCTAAAAGTCCAAAAAATACCCTATATATCTTCTTCTTCTTGGTTTAGGTCGTATGACCTGTTTGTGATGGTAGGCTGTCCTGGGATGATGACGTCCAGCTGTCCTTCCACCTTTTCGGTAGCCTTCCTGATAATCTCCTGCTGTTAGGGTTTTCAGTCTTAGCATTTTTTGCCAGTCTTATATCCTCCATGCAGTCCACATGATTCCTTCAGAAGCGCCTTATGCTTCTTCCCCACCTCACTATGTCTTCAACACTACAGACAGACCTTATCATCTCATTTCTGATCTGATCTCTTAGAGTTCTGCCTGGGATGGAGCGTAGGATTCTCATTTCTGCCACTCTGAGAAGGTTTTTTGTCCTGTTGGTATCGGCTCTCGCTTCTATCACATATGTCATGATGGGGCAGACGCATGTCTTATTATTCCTGATCTTACTTTGGGTTAGCATGTGTTTGTTTCTCCATATAGTGTCCTGCAGGCAGCCAGCCAAAACCCTATACATACATGTATGCATGTTAGCAGTACTTACATACAGTCTGTGCTGCATTTATATATTATATATGTAGATGGCGCTCCTAGGTAGTTTGCAATTTGCACCCCCTCCCAAATACATTTTTAAATAATGTTTACCGCTCCGTTTTGGATGATGACCTTAGAAGCTAATGTATTTCAGCCATTAGTTTAGGTATATCCCTGCATCTACATATCTTCAGAAAAACATATTATGTAAGAAAATTGCAGAAAACTTAACAAAGGTATGAACTACAAAGAACCATTTGCAGATCTTTCATTGTCTGATAATAACACATTCAGCTTTAGGTGTAGTCATGTTCACATACCATAATTAATTTTGATAAATATATTATTTATAGTTAAGGCATTAACATTGTGGAGGTTTAAAGACATTGTAATTTATTTTATCAAACACTGTTTATTCCACTTTTTTGTAACGGTATAACCCTACCGGTTTCAAGGTTTTCACCTCATCTTCAGGGGAGCACAAACAAGACTGAATTATGTTTGAACTGGTACCGAGATACACGATTCTAACGGTAAACATTCGGGTTAAGGACTGGGGGTGGAGGGAAGGATGAGACAATCTCGGTGAGCAGCGGAGAAATTTTTGGGATATATGTGTTTGCTAGATATTCATCTCGATGCACTGACTTAGAAATTTCTGCCCAATTTATTTTCGTTACTACTGATATGTACTAATTTGGTATCATCAATAGAAAATGTGTGGTTTTCACGGTGACAATAATTAGCCATTTTAAAACAAATTAGAGGAGTTGTTAAGGTGAATTTGTGTTCACAAAATCTCTTTTCAAAAGATCTTCCTGTCAATTTCTATATAGGAAAGACGTATGTGCAACGGTGAGCCAAGGCATGCACTGATACAAGGAAATAATTTGAACGTCTGTTTTCCACGAAAGATGGTGAATTATAAAAATAAATAATTCATGATATATGTAACGTTAATAATTCATGATATATGTAACATTAATAATTCATGATATATGTAACATTAATAATTCATGATATATGTATGTAACATTAATAATTCATGATATATGTATGTAAAATTAATAATTCATGCTTTATTAATTTAATCCCTAAATATCTCTATGTTTCATTTCCATTATTTCAAATAATATGTACGTGAAAATAATTCATGTTTGTTTATAAATGATAACATTTCAAATAATATTTTTATATTATAACCATTTATTATTGTATTATGCCAAAGAACACTATGAATGGGTGAATGGTATTATGCCAAAGAACACTATGAATGGGTGAATGGTATTATGCCAAAGAACACTATGAATGGGTGAATGGTATTATGCCAAAGAACACTATGAATGGGTGAATGGTATTATGCCAAAAAAACACTATGAATGGGTGAATGGTAAAAAAGGAAGAAAAAAATTATTGAATTTTTATGGAATCAAGGAAAAAGCAAAACAACAGATGAAGAAAAAAACTGACCCGTCAAAGCCGAAATCTTTGACAAATTAACTATAAGTTATTTAATTTAATGATAAGGTACTAGCATAAATAATTAAAAATAAATTGTTTGAAAAATATATCATTGAAAATTATATAATGTATTTTAATATACTGTCAAATCCGCCAACATTGTCCGCTTTTGATATTAAATTGGCATTTCCGAGAAAAAAATGTATGAAATATAATTATTGAACAATTGGGTAAATATGACATTATTTTATCTTATAAGTAGTATAAGGGGACGGTTGAGTTATTTTATCCATGTTTTTTTTTTTTTTTTAATGACCGGGCAAAATTAGGGTCCATTTCCGCCAACATTGCCCAAGTTCATTTTTCACTGAAAAATCGCCATTTAATGAATGTATTGAAGGGATATTATATGAATTTGGGTCAAGTTGCCGTTCCATATAACCAATCAAAGGAAAAAACAATAGTTTCACGAAGAACATGGTGGGCAATGTTACCGTACTTTTTATGGGATTTTCCATACTTGTTCCATTTTTAAGCAGGGGTGTCACAAAGTAAAAGCAGTTTTATTTTTAAAAAAAAATATTACAGCTTATTATCTAATTATTATAGGTAGGTATTATTCATTACACATTCAGACAAGTGTGACTTAAGAGTTTCCAAAACTACTAAAACAAAAAACTCGAAAGTAGTGATAGGTACAGAACAAAAAAAAATGCTTTGCTCGGTTGTGACAACCCTAATGTTGGGCAAAATTGGCAGCAGAGACTGTAAATGTGGACGCAACATTGCCCAGCAACATTTTTTAGTTAAAAATTATATGAATGGTGTATTCAGTACTCCACAATAATATTAGATTCCTAATTAATAATACATATAAAAATAACTGACATAAAACAGTTATAGCCGTCAAAAAAATTAAATTTCCGAGGACATGTTTTGGCACCACACAAATAAGGGTCAACTTTGAGAGCAAATAGTAGACAACTACATGAAGCTAAGAACAGAGTGATTCCCAAGTGTTGTCAGCAATATAACTTAGTTTCTTGTTAAATGGTTCAAAGTTGCCATAGTGTCTCAAACATTTTTTTATGATAATTTTTTCAACCAAAGATATTTTTTTCATTTGGGCAAAGTTAGCATTCATGGGCAATGTTGGCGGATTTGACGGTAGTGTTTCCGGAACAAGAGTATTTGGATGTTACGTTATTTATTGGAATTACTAATTTCTTAAAATTATAAATACATTTTAAAAGGAAAAATTATATTCACTAATTTTAACTTCCCCTTCTTATCAGGGATATATAACTTAGTGCCCCATTGACTTTGTTTCCTATCCCTCTTAACTCTTCCATCATCTGAGAAAATACCACATAAATAGCAGAATTCCTCAACTTGCTCCTATGACATTTACTTTTCCTATTACACTGTTCTATCACTATTATTACTTTGGATTTTGCAACTAGACTAATTTAATCAATTAGACTAAGTAATTTATTTTATCAACGAGACTATTTATTTATTTACCACTTTTATTACAAATACAATCTGGTAGGCTTATTACCAGACGGCAATCTCGTCAAATCAACCAGGCAAAAGTAAATGAAACAAGTTACGTTGTCGCATAAATCATTCAAATGACTATCCATCCCCACGAAATCCATAAACACTTACGTGAGCATATGCCCACGAACCCCACAAAGACGGACAGTCACCCGAACATTATTTTTCATATAAAGTGAGATATCATCAATCAAAAGGAAAGGAAGGCATGGTGGAGAGGAAAGGAAAAGAAAAATCAGGAATGAAACACGTTATTTTACTGACTAGAAATTAAGAGTTTTTTCAGTCGCTTCTTAAAGCATGTCAAGGACGGAGCGAGTCTTACATTGGTGTGTAACTGATTCCAGAGTCTCACTGCATGGACAGTAAAGGACGAAGTAAAAAAAGAGGAGCGGTGAACTGGAAAGGCCAATAGACAATCTCTGTTTGAGCGTAGCGCTAATACATGATTGGAAAGACACTGAAAATTTTCGGCGTGATAAGAGGGGGCAGCGGGAAAGTTAAGGATATTATACAATAGAGACAGTATGTGAATTTGGCGTCTATTTCTAACATTCAACCAGTTCAATGCCTTCTGGTATGAAGTTATATGGTCGTACTTTCGTAGGTTGAAAATAAATCTAAGACAAACATTTTGAAGACGCTGAAATTTATCCAGCTGTTCCTCTGTAACATCCAAGTAACATACGTCAGCATAGTACTTTGTATATTATTGGAATAAAAGTGTTATTTTAAATACACATAATTCAATAATACTTAAGTTGAAAGTATTCAAATATGAGCAACAAAAATGTCTTGATATCCGACTTTCTAACTGTGATTATTGAAGTTGTCAACTCTTCAACAAAGACGAAATTGTGAACTCTTCAACAAAGACAAATCAAGACTTGATTTGGTGTTGTAAGATTGTATTATAACACTCCATCAAGTTATGATTGCTCAAAGCTCCATCAACAATTTTCTTTTAACCAAAATTCACATTTCAGAGGACATCTGTTAAAAGTTTCCAAAACTAAATTCCATAATAACGCAAGGAAATATTGTTTTACTAACAGAGTTGTTGAATCTTAGAACAAACTGCCCAGTAGTGTAGTGAGTGATGTGACATTGAACCAGTTTACAAACCATCACGACAAGTTCCTAAACACAAACCCATAAATACTGTTCATTATTTTAATAATTTTTCTTTACTTATCTTTTACTTTTTTTTCATTCACAGTTAAACTTAATACATTATAGATATTAACCCTTCCTTCCCTGTGATGTGTAACTAGTACACATTGCTTCTAAAAACTTTAATATCTCTATAAATATAATAAATACTCGGTTCAGATTTTAGGCATTCCTCCGTAATACATTTACGCATTGAATGAAAAAAATAATATTTATAATAATTAGCACTTATCGGCCACATCCCAAATATTTTGTGAAAATCGGGAATAAATTCACCAATACAATCAAACGTGTGCCAGTGTGTGACGTAGGTATATTCATTCTAAAAACCGCTATAGGTGAGGAAGCGACGCTATTCACGTCTCACTCTCACTCTACTTCTGTATTTGGGAACGCAAGAAATATAATCTCAGTTCGCAGTTTTTTCTTCCTTCGAGGTATAACATACACAATGTTAGTCCGTTTCAACTCTCAGTAGCTCGCGGACATCCATACGAGGCTTCTCCGTGCCCGTTTTTTGAACGTCGGCCGATGATTTTTCATGTTTTCAGCAATTAAATTTCAATTATTATCACTTTTGACTTCAAATTTACCTGATTTAAGCTATTGGCTATGAATATTCTTATTTTTCCGATTTTAAATCGCTCGTTTTTACCTGTGTATTGATATGTATTGAATACACAGCACCAAAACGTGCGATTTTTTTTTAGCACCGAAGGGAAAGGTCAACATATGCTATCTTTCTCTAATGGTATTAATATTTAATGAATTATTTATGATATTTTTTTAAAACCAACATATAACAAACTATACATTTTACTTCCAATTTTTTATATAAATATTATGTAATAAATTATTACGAGAGAATTAAAAAAAACATCAATACACGAAATGCGAATGTGTTTATTTGATATTTTTTTCAAAAGTTCAATTTTCCATAATGAACTGATAAATATGATTGTACAGTAGAGTGTCGCTTATCCGGGGCTTAATAATCCGTAAGTTGGATTTACCGGTTGTTTTTTTAATCCTAAAAGATATTTGTTTTCCAAATTTTTAACATTGAAAATTACAAAGCAAGGACTATAGTTCGGAAATTCTAGAATGAGTCCTGTGACAGCTCACAAATTTGCCCCAATACAACCTTGTAACGATGTTCAGTAATTTAAATTATTTTATCAACTTTAATATAAGCCTCAGTTCTAATAAATAGCAAGTTATTTAGGTAAATACATTACATAAAACTAACAATAATGACAAATTAATACATCTTGTTACAAATTACCAAAAATATGTCAGTTTTTTAACACTTGCCTTACTGTGCTAAACAATCCCATCAGCCACTGTGCTGGACGCTCAGCATCCAGCGAAAAATGTATGATTTAAATTAAAATTATGCAAAATTTGCTAGGTTATTTTTTGTAATAAGCTATAAAATTATTTTATTATGTAAGTCCTGGTCACTTACTATCCATCATAGGGTGGCAAGTGTTAAAATCAAACGATGTTCAATAATTTTAATTATTTTATCAACTTTAATATAAGCCTCAGTTCTAATAAATAGCAAGTTATTTAGATAAATACATTACATAAGGTTATATTGGGGCAAATTTGTGAGCTGTCACAGGACTCATCCTAGAATTTCCAAACTATAACAGTTGTAAAATCCACGATTTACATTAAACCAATTGACTAATGCTTAGTTGTTTCACTTCAGAACTCTTGAATATCTTACAAGTTGGTTGAAAGAAATTACCTCATGGCAGAAAGCCCGCTAAGTTGTACTATAAACAATGAAAGTATGATTCCTACACATATACACCGAACTCCGTGCCCTGGATGGTAAGACGCCTGGCTTCCATACCGGGGACCACGGGATCAATTTCTGTTGAAATTCAATATATTCTTCTTCTTCTTCTTAAACTTTCTATAGACTCTCAAGAGTCTGTTACTGCAGGATTGTCCTGTGATGCTGAGCTCCAGCTATCTCTCCATCGTTTCGGGGGTCTCCCTGGCGGACGCCGTCCATCCGGTACCCCATGCAGAGCTATGTATGGAATTCTTGTGGAATTCATTCTCTGTATATGTTGGTACCAGTATCGTCGACGCTGTCGTCCCCATCTGACCACATCTTGGACCTCACAGACCTCTTGGATTGTGGTGTTCCTTACACGATCACGCAAAGTCTTCCCAGCAATAGCGCGCACAGTTCTCATTTCCGTTGTCCTTAGCATACTTTTGTCCTGACAGTGTCCGCCTTCGCTTCGATGCCATATGTGAGGATAGGTCGCACACAGGTCTTATAAATGTGTACCTTGCTATCCATTCTCATATTTTTATTCCTCCATATGACATCTCTCAGGCAGCCCGCCACAACTGCAGCTTTGTCTACCTAAGGCTTTACTTCTCTGGGGAGGTCATGAGAGCTGAGCAGTTCACTGCCAATATCTGAACTGGGTTGCCTGTTCAATTGGCTCGTTATGTACTGAAATTCTGCACTCTAGTGGGTCTTTGGAGAATGTCATACACTTGGTTTTTGCGATTTATGTTTTAAAAAGGGTTTCAGCCTGATTTTTTCCTTAGTGCCAGGCTAGTAAATAAATTAAAACGGGATGAGTGATACCTGAAAGTACGAAGTGCATCCAAGAAACAATGGAAAACCTTTAAGGTGCTAGAAATATAAATAAAATATAGATAAAGTTGGTGGTGTTTCCCGCATCCATCCTGTTACGAAAATATGTAGATCCGGGAGTTACCAATGTAATTGCCATGGTATGATACCGGAGTTTAGTGGTAGCATATGTCAAACATTTAGCAAGCCTTTTCCAGATCTCATCCAGCTTAGCTAAATTTATCCAGTATTTTAACTGAATAAGGGAGTTCTATACTAAAGAAAATGTAGCATGGTCCCTGTGAAGTTTCACAAATTTGCCCCAATACAACCTTGTAACGACGTTCAATAATTTTAATTATTTTATCAACTTTAATATAAGCCTCGATTCTAATAAATAGCAAGTTATTTAGATAAATACATTACACAAAACTAACAATAATGACAAATTAATACATCTTGTTACAAATTAGCAAAAATATGTCAGTTTGTTAAAATCAAATAATATTTGGCGACGTTCGTCAAAAGTCACTACGTTAGTCTGAATTGGCTAGGGATGGGGTATACGATAATTGGATTTTCAATTTTTTTATATTGTACATAAAATTAAATGTTCGTAAATAGTATTAATTCATGGTGGATCTTGGCCTATTTAAAGATAGATACAAATCATACAATATATTAGAAAGTCAGTATAATGAAAATTAGGAATTAAAATGTCAGAAACAAATTTTCGATTTATAAAAAAAACTATTCGATTTGTAAAAAAAAAACGATTTTACCCCATCCCTTTGAGACATGACATTTTGAACGTCACAGAGATCATGCTACATTTTCTTGAGTATAAAAAAAAACTTCATTTGGATTAACCATGTTTTTAAACTATCCAGTCTCGAGTGTCCCACAATTAACATGGATGACCGGTGCTCTTCTGTATTAACAGAAAAGCCGTGCTCATTATAAAATAACTTTTTATTATACATTTGAATAATTCCTATATAATCGTATATATATATTAAAAAACAATAATTTAAAAAAAATTCAGACTAACATTTCATGGAGACATTTCACTGATAATAAAAAACATTGGACAATTCATTCAGTTTTTTTTATTTAATCTCATGTACACGTACATAACTTTTTTGCCAATATAATGAAAAACCTAAATCAACACATTGCGTCATGTTGTATAGTCTTTGAGAGTGTTGTACCGGGTGGTTGTATATTATATAAAGTCTTTGATAGTGTTGTACCCGGGTGGTTGTATATTATATAAAGTCTTGAGAGTGTTCTACTGGGTGGTTGTATATTATATAAAGTCTTTGAGAGTGTTGTACCGGACGGTTGTATATTTTATTTTATTTATTTTTATTTATTATTACACATGACAAGAAATATACACAATTTGAGAAAAACAACAGGTAATTTGATTTGGACATACAATTTTAATGGATCTGGGTTTGTTGCCTTTCATTTGTCGTGTCCCCAGTAAACTAGGCTTTTGCCTGTATCTCACTGAGGATATTTAGCATGAAAAAATAAATCGATACTTCTTTCCGATTTTTGATTACACAAAAACAAAACTCATCAACCTGACAAACAGTGACACTTAACTACAACTGGAAACATCTTGCGAAATTCAACTCCTCACACATCATCACTCCAGAAAGACCAAAAATATTCATCCCACAATATACCGCACACAATCATAAGAATAAAAATTTAAATCAAAACAAAAAAAATACACAGAAACGCAAATTCAAAAACAACCAAAATTAAAACAACAAGAAGAAACCCACACTCACGAGCTCACATAAATCCCTTCCACTCGTCATTCATCCTGAAAGCCCAAGTACTCAAAATCCTGTCGCAATAACAACCACGCTCCGATCGACTGTCTAAATGGTTTTCCTACCTTTACCCTTATTGAATGGTTGTATATTATATAAAGTCTTTGAGAGTGTTGTACCGGGTGGTTGTGTATTATATAAAGTCTTTGAGAGTGTTGTACTGGGTGGTTGTATATTATATAAAGTATTGAGAGTGTTGTACCGAGTGGTTGTATATTATATAAAGTCTTTGAAAGTATTGTACCGGGTGGTTGTATATTTTATAAAATCTTTGAGAGTGTTGTACCAGGTAGTTGACTTATGATGACGGCTCACGTTATGGACGCAAACCAGGACGGATTCGTATCTGGCACGCATTCACTTATGGCAAAGTTGAGGGTGACTACAAACAAACCCTGAAGATGAAAACTGCAACGTTTTCCAAAAGTCAGGATCATAAATAAAACCGTGTAATACAACACTCTGAAAGATCTTATATAAAAAATTGTTGACAAGTCAAACCATGCAATACAACACTCTGAAAGACCTTGTATTATATAAAAAATAGTTCACAAGTCAAACCGTGCAATACAACACTGAAAAACCTTATATAAAAAATAGTTGACAAGTCAAACCGTGGAATACAACACTCAAAAAGCTCTTTTACAACATTATACAAAGAACTGCAAAAGTCTCAAAACATATTTGGCATTGGGTAATAGACGGTAACTAGATAAATAATTCCTTTAGATAGCCAAAGCATTTTCCAGTAAATAATTATAAATAATACTTTATTTTTATGTTAACTTAAAATATCAAAGTATCCCAACTTAAAATATATAAACAATTAGGAATAATTTCAGCATGTAACACTTCATGGTGCCAGAACCATCATACTAGGCGCGTCCAGAAAGTAAAGAACGATTGCGCACCACGCCCTGCACCGATCCCCCACCACTGGAAGGAGCTAACTGATCGTATGCGTGCCAGTTAGCTCCTTCCCCCGCTTCAGTGCAAGCCGAGTTTTGTTGCTGAACGATCTTGCGTCTTTGTTCTGTAACCTTTCAAAATGGTTACGCCCATCGAAAATCCTGCCAAATCTGAAGTGCGTAGTGTCATTCGTTTTCTAAATGCACAAAATGCTCGAACTATCAAAATTTACAGGCAACTTTAAGCACAATATATGAATCTTTCCCACAAATTTCACGATCGCTACTACATGAAATAGTGACAGAGCACCTTGGCTACAAAAAAATGTGTGCCCGGAAAAGAAAAACTGAATCTCAACACCAGAAAAGTGATGGCATCAGTTTTTTGGGACTGAAAGGGTTTGATCCACGTGGAGTTTATGCCAAGAGAACATACAATAAACTTAGAGGCCTATTGTGAAACTCTTCAACGACTTAGATGCGCCATCCAAAACAAGAGACGTGGAATGTTGTCCGGAAAGGTGGTTTTGATTCAAGACAATGCGCGGCCTCATGCATCAACACGAACACAGCGAGAACTTCAACGTCTTAAGTAGGAAATTTTTGGACCTCTTCCTTACAGCCCTGACTTGGCACCAAGTGATTTTCACTTATTCCCGAAACTAAAGGAATTTTTGGGTGGAAAACAGTTTGCAAACGATGCAGACCTCAAACAAAAAGTGACATCCTGGCTCAAATCTTTGGCGGTAGAAGAGCATAACATCGAAATTGAAAAATTGGTTCAACGTTACAATAAGTGCCTTGCCAGCTATGGCGACTACATTGAAAAATAGAATAAGGTACTGTGACTTTGTAAATAAAGTTTTGCGTTGATAACATATCTTTCGTTTTTATTTATTGTAGTTATGCCAAAACGTTTTTTACTTTCTGGACAACCGATGAAGATAAATAGTTCCTTTAGATAGCTAAAGCATTTTCCAGTTAATAATTATAAATAATACTTTATTTTTATGTATCCCAACTTAAAATATATAAACAATTAGGAATAATTTCAACATGTAACACTTCATGGTGCCAGCACCATTATAATTATATTTTATATCAAATATTTGTGATACGTAAAATTCTAAAAGTATTTAAATAAAATAATATAATCATAACTTAAATATAATATATATTTTTAAGCAGATGAATAATTATTTTAATTCAGAATAACTGTTGATAGTGTAATAACTGGCCTATCCATGCGTTTACCGGAGAGATCAAGGATGGGCAAAGGACCTTACTAAAAGCGTTCAGCTTCCTGAACCGTCTAATAATACCACTCAGAATCTTGAAACCATGTAAGGAAGAAGATAGAGGTGAAGACCTGCTTAGATCTCTCTCTGTGGTTGCAGTCCTAAGACTGGTTTGCAGCAATTTCAACTCTTCTCCTCCATTCCTCCCTGTCCTGTGCGGCTCTTTTTAAATCTGTATATGTTGAGCAGCGCACGTCCACCAACAGGTCCTCCAGGTACTCTCGGCGTGGGCGTCCCCTAAAGTTTGTCCCCTCGGTCATACCCTCCATTATGGCATGCAAAAGGCCCTCTTGTCGTATTATATGACCGATCCATCTTGCACGCCTTTCGGACAAGATCCTGAGCAGGTGCCTTCCTCCTTCGATTCGTTGGAGAACCTCTTCATTCGTGATGTGGTCTCTCCAGGAAATTCCTAATAGTCTTCTATAGGACCACATCTCAAAAGCCTCTAGTCTCCGTCTATCTCTTTCGGATAGGCACCATGTCTCGCAGCCGTACATCAAGATACTCCATACATAGGTCTTGATGAGGAGTATTCTCAGTTTTAGGTCTATATTATTTGATTCTATTATTTTCGACCTTTTATTAAATGCAAGTCTGGCCTGATGTATACGGCTGTCGACCTCGCTCTTAGACCGACCGTCCCATGTTATTTTGCTCCCGAGGTAGACAAACTCTTTGGTGTTCTTTAGTGGTTTATTATATTTCTATTTACTGCTTAGATATTTATGCAGATTTCAATCTCAAAAATATAACCTATAAATTAGAGAAACAAAGTGAGATGAAAAAGAACATTCTTCGTAATGAACTTGGCAGCAACTATTTATTGAACCAACCTGAACCAACAGAGAAGTTAAAGACTTGCGCAGAGCCGCATTTGCTAACAGGCAAACCTAAGCATTTGGGACAAACCCAAAAGGGGTGCCCAAATATTCAAAAGAATCCGTATGCTGCCACATATGCTAGCGATATATGTACTTTGAGTGGAGTCGGAGTCGAACATTTAAAATTTGAGGATATTTATCAAACCCCTGAATAATGATATGATGATAAAATAGAAGTGCCATTTAATGAGTCACATTTTACACTGTTGAAGCACTTAGTACACAGCAATGGTCGGCCAATCATCCAATTGTCTCTCAATCAGTGGCTATCAATACTTCGTCTTCTCTCGTCCCCTTTACGTCCAGGACTTGGAGCAATGTGCACTCTGGACTGCAATGCTGCCATTCTAACTGCAGTACGACTAAAGCAATTGGTGCAATATTATTCATTAAATGAAGGTTTTTTGGAAATAATGTCTACGGAGACTCCTCACAATATTACACGCTATTTGTAGTAGATGGCACATAGTTCAATATGTAATTTATGTAACCGATAAGTTTAAAAAAAAGGTAGGATGAGTCCTGTGACAGCTCACAAATTTACCCCAATACAACCTTATGTAATGTATTTACCTAAATAACTTGCTATTTATTAGAATTGAGGCTTATATTAAAGTTGATAAAATAATTAAAATTACTGAACATCGTTACAAGGTTGAATTGGGGCAAATTTGTGATCTGTCACAGGACTCATCCTAGAATTTCCGAACTATAGATGGGTCGATACAGGATATTTGTACATAATATCAACGCTTGGCCGTATGATGGCCCCCTACAAACCTAGGGCTACCCACCCATATCAGCTATACTATACATAATAGTGAAAATGGACTTCAATGACATTGTAGATATGATACATATCATCACGACGTCCCCTTATCGGGGAAGGCAGAGAGGAGAGAGTGTCAGACTTTCCTTTCATGACACACGCCTGTTCTATATCCTTACACCATATCATATAGTTCCTACGATTTCTCTGACTTTTTACATTTCCTTCTTTCAACATATCCATCCATACTTTTATTGATCTTCCTCTACCACAATGCTCTGTGTTTGGTGGGATCAGAAGGGTGTTATCTATTATGAACTGCTAAAACCTGGTGAAACCGTTAATACTGAACGCTACCGACAACAAACGATGGATTTGAACCAAGCATTACGTGAAAAACTAACAGAATATCAAAAGAGGCAACACAAAGTGATTTTACTTCATGATAATGCACCATCGCACACAGTAAAACCGGTCAAGGAAACGATTGAGACGTTTAATTGGCAAATACTTTAGCCAGCGGCTTACTCGCCAGACTTGGCTCTATCCGATTACTACTTATTTGCATTGATGGAACACGCACTTGCTGAGCAGCGCTTCACTTCTTACGAAAATGTCTCGATGATTGGTTTGCCTTAAAAGAGCAACAGTTTTTTTGGCGTGGCATCCACAAATTGCCTGAGAGATGGGAAAAATGTGTAGCTAGCGATGGGCAATACTTTGAATAAAATATTTTTGACCATTTTCATATTGTACAATAAATTTGTATTTTCTGTAAAAAAATTCAGGTGTCATATCTACAGACCTGATATATTTTATTTGAGAAGAAAGCAAGAAATGAACTGTAGTGATTTATTTTATGGCGCGAAATACATCATCATTGAACGTCAAAATTCGAAAGGGTAAGGGTTTTTTAATTACTTATTGCCGCAGAGGTGGGTGTATGTTGTAAACGGCCATCTTTACAAATGCGGCACTGTGCACACGAGGCATGACTGTAATATGATATTAGACGGACAACAGGTCCTGCCTTGGTCAGAGTTATTAGAAAATAGATAGAGATCCATAGAGAATGTTTACATACAACATTAAATAAACTAAAAGAAACAATATTTGTGTGTATCTTAATCATTTACAAAAACTGCTTTTTCATCTTTTGTTCCATTTGGAAATAGTTTTGAGAGGTCAATTTCAATGTTCATATAAGTTGTATCATTTTCCGGTCTTGTCTTGTCTACATTTCTCTGCTTTATATCCTCGTAACTTACACCGATATTTTCATATTGTTGATCAGCGTTCATCATATCAATTTCTGAAAAAAGTTTATCCACATTTAAGGAATCAATATCAGTTTCCGATAGAGATACTGCATTCTGTTTAACATTATCTGCAGCATTTTTTTTAGTTTTCACCGGATCAAATATCTCCGAAATTTCTTTATTTTCCAATGACTTTGGAAATATGTTTTCGTACTCAATGCTCTCAGCTTCTGTAATATCAGTGTCCATGTAAAATGGATTAACTGTCCAAACAACGTCATTCAAACAATCATTTGTTGGTTCTTTGTCTTTCGAGTTATCTATCCAACTATGATTATTAACCGAATCATTCTGATGATGGTCATTCTCCCTCGGAATCCAACTATCATTATTAACCGAATCATTCTGATGATGGTCATTTTCCCTCGGAATCATGGATCGATTAATACTTTCTATTGCAGAACCATTGACAACAACATCATTTTCAAAATTCATACTTATGAAACCGTCTTCACTGGGTGAATAAGCATTATTAAAAAGTGTCAAAGAATTGCAGAATTCTTCTCCCGGTGCTTCGATAGAGAGGTTATTCGTTAGATCATTATCTCTTTCATAATTTCCATCTTCGTCTATTCCACTATCAATGATAGAAGGAGAAAAACTTCCAAGTTGCAAGCTGTGATGGGGTGTTACTCTCCTACTAGCTGTGTTAATTTCATCATTATTATTTCCTGGATCAACGGTTGTGGAACAAGTATCGCGTCTTCCTAACGTCAAGCCAGTGGAACGCCTTCCTTTGTTATCGCCTTGGAATCTCCGTGATATTGCGTTACCAGTTTTTTTATAGGTTGTTCTTATCAATATATGAACCTGAAATCATCGAAAAAAAAAAAAAGTATTAGGTGTTAACGTAAATTTTGTCCGTTTTTTCCAAATTTATAAATGAGCACTAAAAGTAAAACAAAATGGTAAATGTTATACGTCATTCGAAAGAAAATTTTCTGCTCTACAAGATATTGTGTTTGCATTTACGTTACATATATTATTTTATTTGATTACAAGCCATCAAAATGGAATGTCAAGTAGACGAAAGTGAGTATTTTTGACACCTCCTTCTGTTCGCGTTCAATCGAGGGAATAAAGCTGCCAAAGCTGCTCGCGATATTTGCGAAGTGTACGGTGAAGATGCTATGAATGAAAGTACAGCTCGTCGACGGTTTTTCCTTCAATAATGACGCTGAATTGCGGAGATGCTTGGACGAATTCCTCGAGTCAAGACCGGATGGTTTTTATCACGCAGGCATTGAAAAACTTGTAGAACGTTGGCAAAAAGTTATAAATAATGAAGGAGAATACATTATCGACTAATTTATTGTAAAATAATGAAGGAGAATACATTATTGACTAATTTGTTGCAAAATAATGAAGGAGAATACATTATTGACTAATTTATTGTAAAATAATGAAGGAGAATACATTATTGACTAATTTATTGTAAAATAATGAAGGAGAATACATTATTGACTAATTTATTGTAAAATAATGAAGGAGAATACATTATTGACTAATTTATTGTAAAATAATGAAGGAGAATACATTATTGACTAATTTGTTGTAATTTTTTGTTGTTGTTGTGTCCTCTTGTTCTCTTCATTTGAAAAAAAACGTACACAACTTATGTTCACGTACAAAACACCCAATACTTTTTTACATTATAATAACTAAATTTAATACTCAAAAAAACATTTTTTTTATGAAGAATAATATTTCTAGTTGTGTCCACTGTCAATCGAAATCTTATGTTTGTTAAAATGCATGAAGTAGTACTCCAAATTGCCTAATTTTCGATTTCACCTTGAAAGCAAGCACTTTTGTTAAGCAAAGTTTTTCTTTTCGCTTTGTTCTGTTCATTTATTTTAGCCTACTAGGAGTTCAACTCTTTGGATGCATATTTTAAACCATTCACCACTGACTACGAACCTCGAACTTAGACTACAGTAAGAGAGCATGAAGTCTAGGCTATGGATGAAGGGAATTTGTAGAATCCCTGTATTCTTAATGGAACTAAAGAGTGTTTGATTGCACTATCATATTAAAGAAACTTAACCCATGAATAATGAAATGATAAGTCTCTCTGATCGAGCAATAATAGCAGACTTGATTGTAACTTTTAAGATCATCAATGGAATGATCTTTAGGAACGTTTGTTCCTTAACCTGTTCCCCGCGGGGAGCACAAACGCCTGTGATCTGACGACAATCCAAGTTTCAAATCACAAATACTTAAAAAAAATTACACAAAACCGGAATAAAAATTGAACTAAAATTTAAAATAATCTTTATTCTAGCGACATATCTGAAAACCTTGTCAAATAATATATTAGTTTATGAGATATTGTTGAATAAACAGAGCGCCGAATTTTTTTGGTTACTCAATATTTCCAGCATTAACGACCTGTCGCGCGGATCGAGTCCTGCGATGAGTCTCTCTTACGTAAATAAACATTACTAAGTCTCTCTTACGTAAATAAACATTACTAGTGCTATATGCATTTGATTGGGTGAGTGTCATGAAGCATTGATTTGATCGTAGCATTCCTTTGTTTATTTTACGTAATGTTAAGTTTATCTCCTTTATTTAATGAGTCTCCTTAAGAGTAATGACTATTATTTATTATCAGAAAATTACTTAAGTGTCATGTTTACTTGGTGTTGTAATCAAATATCAGTGGTTCTAAACAAAATATGTGTTTAAACTTAGAAATTAAAAAACGCTGAAATTGTGCCGCGCACAGGATTCGTGGAATTTGATTTTTAACGCGGTGAACAGGTTAAAGGAGAGATGATGAGGATGATTGTTGATAAATAAAAACTTGTTGAAATCGGAATATGTAAAGAGGAATTTTATTGACAAACGTCGGTATTTATATTGTTTTGAACGTGTGCGGGAATGCGCACGAGATATATCGCTGTCTCGTCTTTGCGCTTACAATATGTTTATTGTCGATGCATCGGTATCCTTTTGTTTTGAGAGACAGCGTGAAAGATGTGTTGCTCTCTCCTTTCCTCATGGAATGCGGTCTTCACTGATAGTGAGTTGAATGACCGACCGCGTGGACTTTGGCATTG
This sequence comes from Odontocerum albicorne, assembly GCA_949825065.1. Taxonomy (NCBI): domain Eukaryota; kingdom Metazoa; phylum Arthropoda; class Insecta; order Trichoptera; family Odontoceridae; genus Odontocerum; species Odontocerum albicorne. The sequence continues at coordinate 1,853,758 of OX463846.1, read as the reverse complement.
TTTGTCTCGCATTGTTAAGGTGGGCAAAGGTCGTCTCGTGGGTTCAGTGACCGCGCATATAGTCGCCACAGATCCATTGTGTAAAACTGCTAGAATTGATTTACATTTGAATTCCAGCAAGAATGACCAGACTGCAAGGTTCGTATAAATATATATATGAGAATCATAAGACCAATTAGTTTTTTTAATTCTCTCTAATTTAGACTCCATAGCATCAGAAATGAGTACACCGCAGTCTTGGAGATTTTTGAAGTTAGTTTGTTGACCTATAAGGAAGGTTTGGAAAGACACTTCCAAATATCTGCTTTGAGATAGAATCCGGCGTGTCTTTCAAAAGCTTTGTAATTGATTACTGTATTTTTTTATTTATTTTTTTCCATGCTGAAGGAAGTTTGTAAAGTCACAATTTATCATTTGATGATTGGTCTGTTGTGACTGTTTATTTCAATTGTTTTGTTCGACTTGTTTGAAAATTATTATATATATCGGTGGCTTGAGACATAGAGTCTTGTGGAGGACAATTTTTATATTTGATTGTGCTTGTGGTATGCACATTTTGATTTTTGTTTGACCGCATCTCTATTCCCCTTTCACACTAATTTCGAGAGTTACGCCTGGTTTGGTGCAGTGTGGCCTGTCCGCTTTTAAACGGTCCCATATTGTGTAAGCAACATATAGTTTTATATGCTTGTATACGCCTGTTTCTTTATAAATATATTTGTTTGTAATTGTTTTAAAGTATTTTCTTTATACGAGTATATCTTGTTCTTTTTTAATTTATAAAGCACTATTTTATTTATTTTTGTTATAAGGCAAATTGTACCATTTATAAAGAAATTAATTAATAAAGCTCTTACTTCTTTGTTCAAATAACAGTATAATAGAGCAACAATGATCCCCTGCGATGCTTCCATGATGTAAGTAAAGAAGTAATAGCCCTGCTCCCAATCGCAGGAAGTGGTATTTGGTCTCCATGCTGTCAATAGGAACTGGACCCCAAAAAGTGGCATCAGGAAGAGTGTAGCCTTTGCTGTACTCCTGTTGACATGAAAGCAACAACATAAGAATTTTTCAACTCAGACTTATTCACTGTTCTCACTTCATACATGATTTCAGAACTAGAATTTTCTATTTTTGATTACAGCTCTAGATGCATGTTGATAAATTTGGATCTTTACTTGAGGCATTTGATGTAGACCAGGGGTCTCCAAACTACGACCCGCGGGCCAACACCGGCCCGCGAGCACCACCAATCTAGCTTGCGGTAGTGGGCCGGATATGCCCGGTATCCGGCCCATCATAGTTTATTTTGATTACATTGTAAAATTTACAATGTAAGTAAATCATACAAAATAATAATCATTTGTTTTTATTTAAGGACTATAGTCACAAAACACACTAATCGGCTATCTCCGCCGTAATGAAATGTCCTTGACACTTGCCCGTAAGTACCAACCGAAATTGCGAACGGAGCGGAGTCCACCCCCGCGCCCTGCGCCATATATATCTCACTCGCCGGCTAGTCCCAATTCGAAAATTTGCGCATAATTCAAAACTACAGTATGTTGGTATGATGAGCTAGCTAGGTTTTGGACCTTGGGACTTAGTGGAGGAGTCAGTGTGGCTCTTAGGCTAAAAAGCTTGGAGACCCCTGATGTAGACCAAGCATGGCATGGACATATGGCCTGCCAGTGTTTTGTGCACGCTGGGAGCTGTTGTTTTATAAATTCCAAAAAAATAGCAATAGGACCCAGTTGTTGATAAAAAAATTGATTTGTCTATATTATTTTCATATGAACCTGGAGAGTTAGCCATCATACTCTGAAAGTTTCAGCTATGGCACTCTACAATTTGGTTGCAGAATATATAGGGCATGTGTGGCATGAATCTCTTCAATCTGGACACGATACGGCATTGAACGAGAGCTACAGGATCATCACAAGCTATCTCAAGCTCACACCTCTCTCTAGGATCCAGGAACTTTTTGGTATCATTCCTCTTTCTATATAAAATTCAGTCCGTCCAAGAATTGAAGACACCCACAACAATGCATTAAAAATAATATTGGATCCCTTTTTAAAAAAAATCTGGGTACCAATGGGAATCAAACATGTAACCTCAGAGTTGAAAAACGGACACATTATTAACTATACTCGTACTAGAGAAAATGTAGCATGGTCCTTGTGACAGTGTACAAATTTGCCCCAATACAACCTTGTAACGGTGTTCAGTAATTTTAATTATATTATCAAATTTAATATAAGCCTCGATTCTAATAAATAGCAAGTTATTTAGGTAAATACATTACATAAAACTCACGATAATGACAAATTAATACATCTTGTTACAAATTAGCAAAAATGTGACAGTTTGTTAAAATCAAATAATATTTGGTGACGTTTGTCAAAAGTCACTACGTTAGTCTGCATTGGCTAGGGATGGGGTATACGATAATTTGATTTTCGATTTTTTTATACCTAAAATTTAATGTTCGTAATTAGTATTTATTAATAGTGGTTCTTGGCCTTTTTAAAAATAGATACAAATCGTACAATACATTAGAAAGTCAGTATAATGAAAATTAAGAATTAAAACGTCAATTTAGAGAAAAACAATTTTTCCATTTATAAAAAAACTATTCGATTTGTAAAAAATAATGATTTTACCCCATCTCTTTGAGACGTGACATTTCAAACGTTACAGGGACCATCCTACACTTTCTCTAACATAGGTCACGGAGGTCACCATCATAGTGATGATACAGAAGATGAAGACCAAATGACTTATACTTACACTTGATGTTTGTTTTCACTCCTCCTAAGTTTGGTGAATAGTATTCTTAGAATATCGATTAACAGAATTGTGTTAATCACCAGCATGGCTATCCTCGGGGAGTCCAACACCCACTGCAGCTCACCGACATCATATACAATCCAGCAGTTTGTATCGTTCAATGTTGCCATGAGGCAAATCCATATAATCACCGGAATTATGGTGGCAGCTGGAACAGTCTCAACATTATATAAACTTGCTAACTATTTGTTGTATAAGGTCTTTCAGAGTTTTGCACCAGGTGACTTATGATATTTTAGCGGCATACTTAATTTGATACGTCGTGATGATTTTGATTTGTTTGTATTTTAAATAAAATACGTCAATTCAGGAATGCGATAAAAGTGAGAGTGAATAATCGATAAATAGTAAACAGCGATGAATGGTCAAGTGAATAATAACAAGTGCTCTTTATTCAACGATAAGTAGGTATATATAGACTTTCAGAACGGGACGAGTGACTGCGTCCGCCGTATATCCCCATCTCACTCCCGTGCATGACAAGGTGTTTGCAGACGTTGCGAACAATGTAGTGGGCAGGATATTTATTACCGAAACGGCGAGACAACGCGATGTGTTCTCTTTCTACCTTGGAATGCGATGTAAATATTATTTGCGTATAAACAGTGTTGACGTTTCTGGTATGTGACAATTGTAGATATCCAGAGGTTGATTCATCGGTCGTTGACCCTGCATGTTAACAATATTTAGGGACGTGGGTACCCACGTGTCGACGTTTCGAAAACATTGCGATGGCTTATTTGTAATCTTATTCAAAGCCGTAAAAAAGCCGTGTCATTTACAAAGTTGATGACGTTTGCATGACATGAGTTGGACCTTATTTATTTATTTTACACACGACAAGAAATATACATAATTTGCGAAAAAAAACAACAGGCAATTCAATTTGGACATACAATTTTAATGAATCTGGGTTTGTTGCCTTTCATTTGTCGTGTCCCCAGTAAACTAGGCTTTTGCCTGTATCTCACTGAGAAAATGGCCTTTGCAATGGTCTTGTAATAAACCGGGATTATTCCACCTGAAGTGAGCCACGATATAGAAAATAGAAACACATATTACGGAGATTTTGGTCCATTTATATTCAAGATCCTTAATGGGGGTGTGTAGCAAAACTAAATCTTTAAATTATTTATTCTTATTTTCATATGTCATATGTATTCCATTAAAAAGATATTTAACTCTTTCCCCGCGGGGAGCACAAACGCCTGTGATCTGACGACAATCCAAGTTTCAAATCACAAATACTTAAAAAAAAATGACACAAAACCGGAATAAAAATTGAACTAAAATTTAAAATAATCTTTATTCTAGCGACATCTCTGAAAACCTTGTCAAATAATATATTAGTTTATGAGATATTGTTGAATAAACAGAGTGCCGAATTTTTTTGGTTTCTCAATATTTCCAGCATTAACGACCTGTCGCGCGGATCGAGTCCTGCGATGAGTCTCTCTTACGTAAATAAATATTACTAAGTCTCTCTTACGTAAATAAACATTACTAGTGCTATATGCATTTGATCGGGTGAGTGTCATGAAGCATTGATTTGATCGTAGCATTCCTTTGTTTATTTTACGTAATGTTAAGTTTATCTCCTTTATTTAATGAGTCTCTTTAAGAGTAATGACTATTATTTATTATCAGAAAATTACTTATGTGTCATGTTTACTTGGTGTTGTAATCAAATATCAGTGGTTCTAAACAAAATATGTGTTTAAACTTAGAAATTTAAAAACGCTGAAATTGTGCCGCGCACAGGATTCGTGGAATTTGATTTTTAACGCGGTGAACAGGTTAAATCAATCATTCATGAATATTGTATGTATTGAACGTATACGCCACATATATTTACATATATTGTGTAAAATAATGTATACTCTGTATTGCAATAAAACATTAATTATCGCATCATTATGGATCGGACGGCACGGACACAAATAAATAATTTCAAGCCAACCGATTAACAGGTATTAAACGTCACAAACTTTACGAAAAATGAAAGATAGAAGGTTCTGTTGATAATGGACCTCGAAATATCAATCCAAATTAAGGACACCTTACTCCTCTAGCGATTGAATGAAATGAAGCAGACATGGGTTATTACTGTAAAAAGGAAAGGGGTGACAATTGTTTTTACATCATCCTACATGTTGCAGCTTAAGTGGTTTAGCTGGTATGTTACCGGTGTGTGTAGTTATAGGACGTCAAATGAACCCCAATATATTCTCATTGGAACCTTTGTACTGTATTTATAATACTTTCACTGTACTGTATTTATATTACCAGTTATAAAAGGTAAAAAGGAATCTCTTCACCAAGACACATTAGAGTTATGTCATAACTTCTGAGTATTGAGTTGCATAAATCAATCAAATGACTATCTATCCCCACGAAATCCATAAACATATACGTAAGCACATGCCCACAAAACCCCACAAAGACGGACAGTTACCCGAACATTATTTTTTATATAAAGTAAGAAATCATCAATCAAAAGGAAAGGAAGGAATGGTGGAAAGGAAATGAAAAGAAAAATCAGGAATGAAACACGTTATTTTACTGACTAGAAATTAAGAGATCTTTCAGTCGCTTCTTAAAGCATGCCAATGACGGAGCGAGTCTTATATTGGTTTATAACTGATTCCAGAGTCTCACTGCATGGACAGTTAAGGACGACGTAAAGAAAGAGGAGCGGTGAACTGGAAAGGCCAATAAACAATCTCTGTTTGAGCATAGCGCTAATCCATGATTGGAAAGACGCTGAAAATTCTCGGCGAGATAAGAGGGCTATACACATAATCTTTGTACTGTTGCTGTACATTTTGTATATGTACATACAATACTCATAAATGATCCAAGAAAAACCTTGATGATGTTGGAATCAAAAGGCTATACACATAATCTTTGTACTGTTGCTGTACATTTTGTATATGTACATACAATACTCATAAAAACCTTGATGATGTTGGAATCAAAAGGCTATACACATAATCTTTGTACTGTTGCTGTACATTTTCTATATGTACATACAATACTCATAAAAACCTTGATGATGTTCGAATCAAAAGGCTATACACATAATCTTTGTACTGTTGCTGTACATTTTCTATATGTACATACAATACTCATAAAAACCTTGATGATGTTCGAATCAAAAGGCTATACACGTAATCTTTGTACTGTTGCTGTACATTTTCTATATGTACATACAATACTCATAAAAACCTTGATGATGTTCGAATCAAAAGGCTATACACATAATCTTTGTACTGTTGCTGTACATTTTGTATATGTACATACAATACTCATAAATGATCCAAGAAAAACCTTGATGATGTTGGAATCAAAAGGCTATACACATAATCTTTGTACTGTTGCTGTACATTTTGTATATGTACATACAATACTCATAAATGATCCAAGAAAAACCTTGATGATGTTGGAATCAAAAGGCTATACACATAATCTTTGTACTGTTGCTGTACATTTTGTATATGTACATACAATACTCATAAAAACCTTGATGATGTTCGAATCAAAAGGCTATACACATAATCTTTGTACTGTTGCTGTACATTTTCTATATGTACATACAATACTCATAAAAACCTTGATGATGTTCGAATCAAAAGGCTATACACATAATCTTTGTACTGTTGCTGTACATTTTCTATATGTACATACAATACTCATAAAAACCTTGATGATGTTCGAATCAAAAGGCTATACACATAATCTTTGTACTGTTGCTGTACATTTTCTATATGTACATACAATACTCATAAAAACCTTGATGATGTTCGAATCAAAAGGCTATACACATAATATTTGTACTGTTGCTGTACATTTTCTATATGTACATACAATACTCATAAAAACCTTGATGATGTTCGAATCAAAAGGCTATACACATAACTTTTGTACTGTTGCTGTACATTTTGTATATGTACATACAATACTCATAAAAACCTTGATGATGTTCGAATCAAAAGGCTATACACATAATATTTGTACTGTTGCTGTACATTTTCTATATGTACATACAATACTCATAAAAACCTTGATGATGTTCGAATCAAAAGGCTATACACATAACTTTTGTACTGTTGCTGTACATTTTGTATATGTACATACAATACTCATAAAAACCTTGATGATGTTCGAATCAAAAGGCTATACACATAATCTTTGTACTGTTGCTGTACATTTTCTATATGTACATACAATACTCATAAAAACCTTGATGATGTTCGAATCAAAAGGCTATACACATAATATTTGTACTGTTGCTGTACATTTTCTATATGTACATACAATACTCATAAAAACCTTGATGATGTTCGAATCAAAAGGCTATACACATAACTTTTGTACTGTTGCTGTACATTTTGTATATGTACATACAATACTCATAAAAACCTTGATGATGTTCGAATCAAAAGGCTATACACATAATCTTTGTACTGTTGCTGTACATTTTCTATATGTACATACAATACTCATAAAAACCTTGATGATGTTCAAATCAAAAGGCTATACACATAATCTTTGTACTGTTGCTGTACATTTTCTATATGTACATACAATACTCATAAAAACCTTGATGATGTTGGAATCAAAAGTTCATTAAAAAAAAGAACAAAAACTGTATGTTGCTTAAATAAAAAGGCTGAGATTGATAAGATATATAAAACCATGATGGATTGCACTTAACAAATAGATATACACAGTGTTTTTTTGAGGTGAAGTGCAGTGGAACGGCGCTCCACCACCTTTTTTATAGTTTACAAATAGCTTGACAAGAAGTGAGCTCCGGCCCCTTTTTTTTAAAAAAAAAAAAAAAAGGACTGGATATACATGATTCACAACACATGCTAGTTTTTCTGAACATGAGGACTATATGCCCGGTAGAACCTGATCGATGCAAATGATAGAATAATCTCTATTGCCTTTTACTTGAAACACATGACATGTTTGATTACATGGAAATGTAGAATGATTTGAGATCTTTTCAAAATACCTGCAACAATGGAGTTGACAATGTAAATGTTGAGTTCTCTCTTGAAGACGGCCACAATGGACCTGTGCAGATAGATGCCGTCCACTAGCATGCAAGCGAAGGCCGTACTGGCTGCTAGTTTTTCTAATGAGACCAGGATTTTGCAGAAGATCCCATTCCTCGACATCACTGTGTCTCCGGTTATCGATTCCAGCTCATCAATTATTATCTGGAATTATCATAATTCACTTTTGATACTATTATTTTTTTCTTTACACATCTCTACAAATTTTAAAATCAACTTCAAGGAGAAATTCAGAAACATTCAGTCACCATTTATAAAATGTACGAGTATGAGAAGTAATTTGGGTTTGTTCGAACGAATTTCAAAGTGCAATGACAACCTCTTAACTTTTAGCTTCCTTTTTTTTGGGAAACTGAGATATACTGATTTATAAAATTGAATTTATTCATTTTTTCATCACCAAACTGTACAAATGGTCAAGAAATGAGATAGGTCTATACTTTTAAGCCTTTCCAGAAGTGAGGTAGGTGTGTACTTTTAAGGTTTTGCTGAAGTGAGGTAGATCTATACTTTTAAGGCTTTCCAGAAGTTATATATCTATACTTTTAAGACTTTCCAGAAGTGAGGTAGATCTATACTTTTAAGGTTTTCCAGAAATTATAAATCTATACTTTTAAGACTTTCCAGAAGTGAGGTAGATCTATACTTTTAAGGCTTTCCAGAAGTTACATATCTATAATTTTAAGACTTTCCAGAAGTGAGATAGATCTATACTTTTAAGACTTTCCAGAAGTGAGGTAAATCTATACTTTTAAGGCTTTCCAGAAGTTATATATCTATATTTTTAAGACTTTCCAGAAGTGAGGTAGATCTATACTTTTAAGGTTTTCCAGAAGTTACATATCTATAATTTTAAGACTTTCCAGAAGTGAGGTAGATCTATACTTGCAAGGCTTTCCAGAAGTTATATATCTATACTTTTAAGACTTTCCAGAAGTGAGGTAGATCTATACTTTTAAGGTTTTCCAGAAGTTACATATCTATAATTTTAAGACTTTCCAGAAGTGAGATAGATCTATACTTTTAAGGCTTTCCAGAAGTTATATATCTATACTTTTAAGACTTTCCAGAAGTGAGGTAAATCTATACTTTTAAGGCTTTCCAGAAATTATATATCTATACTTTTAAGACTTTCCAGAAGTGAAGTAAATCTATACTTTTAAGGCTTTCCAGAAGTTATATATCTATACTTTTAAGACTTTCCAGAAGTGAGGTAGATCTATACTTTTAAGGTTTTCCAGAAGTTACATATCTATAATTTTAAGACTTTCCAGAAGTGAGGTAGATCTATACTTTTAAGGCTTTCCAGAAGCTATATACTTTTAAGACTTTCCAGAAGTGAGGTAGATCTATACTTTTAAGACTTTCCAGAAGTGAGGTAGATCTATACTTTTAAGGCTTTCCAGAAGTTATATATCTATAATTTTAAGACTTTCCAGAAGTGAGGTAGATCTATAATTTCCAGAACTTAGAAAAAACTTAACGAGCCACAATATTATGCATTTACTTGTATGATTTGTATCAAGGAATCAGGAAGAGGGCTGTCTTGGTCTGCAGTTTTTTCTGCTTTTAGATGTTTCAATGCAGTATTTTCTTCTTCTAAGGATGCAGGCAAAGCCGTGTTTGTTAACATATAAACTTAGGCATTTGCCTGGGGACATCAAGCCAAAGGGGGCATTCAAAGGTTCATAAATAGGTTATAAAATTATATATACAAGAACAATTTAGATGAATACTTAATGAAAGAATGTGTTCACTTCAGTTTATATTTGATATATATATATATATACCACAACTGTTGAACGCTACAGCTTAGCAAAATGATATAAGTAACAAAACATCTTGGCTGCACAATATAAGATACTGGACGGGGATGAGGCATGTGGAGGACCTGTTCCGGGTTGCGCAAGATAGAGAAGCCTTTGCCAGAGTGATTGCCAACGTTGGGGGGACCTGATAGGGCACGACAAAAAGAAGAATATGAAATATGTCAATATCCGAAGCAGTCCCGTTCAAAAGAGTTAAGGTCCTTCCAACAGGCATAGTGGCTGGAAGACCCGTTCTTGCGTATGTTATTGAGAACAGCTCTTGCCGGCGCAGTCTAGTGTAATTGTTAGGACCATTTAACGCTATTCTTTGTAGTAATGCTAGACAGCTCATAATAGTGAGTTCAAGTCCTTACTTAAAGAACCCTTTAGGAGAGTTTGCTTTCTAAATTGTCCTTTTATTATTATTATAAAAAGAATGATAATATCTCACCTCATTCTTAGTGACAATGACCATTATGTTTCTGACCAAGATTGCTATCAGCAGGTTTCTGTGGAGGGCGAGTCTTCGAACCCTCAATCGACGGAAGCTAAGGAGGATTATGACAGCCGGTATTGAAAAAGCCAGAGACACTGCAAGGCTATTCATGTGAAACTTGACTCGTGGTATCAACCGAGGTTTTATCGTGCAGGTCGAGTAGTTGGTTTGGGGGTTCCATGTTGCATTAGCAAAACATTCTTTCATGCTGTAATCTGAAATGTTGTAAAAGTAAAGAAAAGAAATAAATAAAAGTAAATAAAAAAATTGTGGATTTATGCATTATTTTGTTCATTTTCTCATCAGTTTGCATTTCCATAAAAACAATTAAATAGGTGCCGCGAATAAGGGGGTAATTAACAAAACTTGTATTTTACAGTATTCAAGAATAACACATTTTTTTTATTAAGTGTCGACATTTTAATAGTTTATTTTAATCAAAAGATATATTTTCATACACAAACTTTATTTAAAAATACCAAACTACGAGTATATTCAAAACAACAAAAAAAACATGAAAAACACTATAAACATGTGAAATAACGTGGTCCGCGAATACAGTTATTATACAACATTATTCCACAATTCTTATATAAAACAAACAAGTTGTGTTGTTACATATTTTATACGAAAAATCAATCATCATCATCATTGTCAACCAGGGTCGATCCACTGCTGGATGAAGGTCTCCCCAAGTTGACTCCAAACAGTTCGGTCCTTTGCTCGCCGATGCCACGTGATGCTGCCATGCTTCCTGATTTCGTCCATCCAGCGTACCTTCGGTCTTCTTCTAGGCCTCTTTATGCCTCTTGGATACCATTGGATTATTTCGGATGTCCACCGGGAGTCTGACATTCTGGCTACATGTCCGGCCCATTGCCACTTCATTCTTTTGCACACCTTTATAACGTCTTCTACCTTTGTTATATTGCGAATCCAGGTGTTTCGTTTACGGTCTCTTTTAGTATATCCTAACATGCATCTCTCCATGCTCCTTTGTGCGGTCTGGAGCTTTTGCGTGTTCTTTACTGTGAGCGTCCATGTCTCGCAGCCATACGTAAGTACTGGAAGAATGCACTGGTTGTAGACCCTTCGCTTTAAGGATATTGGGAGATTACTTTTGAAGATGTTGTTCAAACGTCCAAATGAGCTCCACGCCAGTTTTGTCCTTCGTGCTATTTCCTCCGATATGCCACCTACAAAGGAAATAAGTTGGCCTAGATACACATATTCCTGGACAAGTTCTAGCGGCTTTCCATCTACGTTTATTGGTTTTGGGGTAGCAAAGCCGTTCATCATATATTTGGTTTTTGAAATATTCATTTTTAAACCAACTTCCCTGCTGACCTCTGCCAATTCTTGCAGTTGGTGCTGAAGATCATTCGGGTTTTGTGAGAATATAACGATATCGTCTGCAAATCTCAAATGGCTCAGGTATTTGCCATCAATCGCCAGCCCTTTACTTTCCCATTCTAGTTTTTTAAATATGTATTCCAGTGTAGCTGTGAAGAATTTTAGGGAAATAGTGTCTCCTTGACGAACTCCTTTACCGATTCGGAAGGTTTCCGAGGATTTGTGGAGATGTATTTTTGCTGTTGCATCCTTATAGATGTTATTGAACAACTGAATGTATGCTCTATCAACCTTGTGATACCTTGTGTCTTTAGAGCTTCTAGTATGGCAGCTTTTTTGACTGAGTCAAATGCCTTTTCGTAGTCCACAAAGGCTAAGTACAGGGGGAGTTCGTATTCGTCACATCGTTCCATTATTTCTCGCAGCACCTGAATATGATCCATGGTACTGAAACCCTTCCTGAATCCAGCCTGTTCTCGTGGTTGGTTCATGTCAAAAGTATTCGAGAGTCGGTTGGTTAAAATCTTGGTAAAAATTTTGTAAAGGGTAGGTAGCATGCTAATCGGACGGTAGTTCTTAAGATCCTCTTGATCGCCTTTCTTATGGAGAAGTATTATAGTTGCAGATTTCCAATCTTCTGGAATGTCTTTTTCTTGAAGGCACCTGTTGAAAAGTGTTGATAAGATGGTATCCACTTCTCGACCTGTTTGTTTAAGGACATCAATGGACAAACCGTCGGTACCAGTGGCCTTACCGGATTTCATTCCGTTGATTGCGTATCTGATTTCTCCTGGCAAGATCGTTGGGATATTTTCATCCTTAGTTGTTTCTAGATTCAGATTTGTATCTGGTATAGTTACAGTATCTGTATCGGCATATAGTTCCCTATAAAATTCTTCCGCTCTCTTCAGGATAAGGTCTCGTTGTTTGGTTACAGTATTATCAGACAGTTTAAGTGCAATGATGTGGCGTTTTCCTAAAGACATATTTTGCTTTAGCTTTTCCAGACTTCTTCTATTCTCAATCGTCCTTTGAACCATTTTTGTGTTATATTCGCGGATATCTTTACGAATATTTTTGCGTAGCATTCTATTGATCTCTGAGAAAGATGGTGATGTAGAAGCGGGTTGTGTAGATATCATTTTTCTTCTTTGTTTCATAAGATCTAACGTTTCCTGCGACAATTTTGATTCTTTTTGAGTATATGAGCCGCCGTAGTTTGTTGCACTCTGTACTATCTGTTCTGCTATTGCTTCTATTGTAATCGGAAGCTGTGGTTCGCTGAGGATTTCAAATCGATTTTTGAGGTCTAGTTGGAATCCATTTTTATTTTTAGCAAGTAGATCGTTGTTTATTACTATTTTCTCCTTTTTCTTAATCACTTTGAGACGTTCAGTTTTGGTGTTGATCTTTATTTTGGCTCTTACTAGGCGATGATCACTGCCTGTTTTAAAGCTGTTGAGAACAGTGCAGTCTTGGACAGTAAATCTTTTGTTTGACAGGATGAAGTCGATTTCACTTGTGTTACCTGTTGGGCTTTTCCATGTCCATTTCCTAGAGTATTTCTTTTTGAAAAATGAATTCATAACACAAAGTGAATTGCTTTGAGCAAACTCCACAAGCCTGTTTCCTCTGTCATCTCGGGTGCCTATCCCAAATTTTCCCACTGATTCGTCATCTTTGTGGACACCGCCGATTCTTGCGTTGAAATCTCCGATTACAAATTTGAAGTGGGATGTGTTTGCATCATACATATTTTGAACTTCCTGGTAGTACTCTTCGATACAATCATTAGAGTAACTTTGTGTAGGGGCATATGTCTGTATTATTTGCATTCGATATCGCTTGTTTATTTCGAAAGTTAGGGACGCCACTCTGTCAGAAGAGCTCTCAGTCGTGATGATGTTATTCATCCATTTCTTGTGGACAATAAATCCCACTCCGCTGGTTCTTCCATCTTCTGTACCTCTGAAATACAGATGGTGTCCATCCTTCAATTCTATGAGATCTTCTCCTTTTCTTCTGACTTCGCTTAGCCCTACGATATCCCAATTGATGTGCTTAAGTTCTTCTTGGAGTTCAGTGATATGGGCCTCACTTGAGAGGGTACGAAAAATCAATAATGTACGTTATAGTTCGGAAATTCTAGGATGAGTCCTGTGACAGCTCACAAATTTGCCCCCATACAACCTTGTAACGATGTTCAGTAACTTCAATTATTTTATCAACTTTAATGTAAGCCTCAATTCTAATAAATAGCAAGTTATTTAGGTAAATACATTACATAAGGTTGTATTGGGGCAAATTTGTGAGCTGCCACAGGACTCATCCTAGATTTTCCGAACTATAGTTGCCACGTTATTCCACTAACCTCTTCTGATCTTCTTTTACTCGTTACTTCTTTGCCTTTTCTGCTTATATAGGATTGTCCGCTGTTTCTCCCTTTCTTGTCTGATCGTTTATTATCTGACCATTCTGCAACCCTTGCTTGTCGTTTTTTCACCGAAATAAAGTTTATTTTCTACACTAGCAGAGTGAATGACGGGCGCCTCTCTAGACATGTTGATACTTGAAACCACGTTATTCCACTGAGCGCGCGTAAAAATCCAACGCCAATGTTGGCTTATCAGTAGAAACGAAAGAGATAGAAAATATTTTTATAGAGCGGACGAAGGATGTAATCACATAGCACGTTATTTCACAAAAAACTGGATTTTGAAAAAAAATTAATTACCACCTTATTCGCGGCACGCATTCAATTATAGTTTTGTGAATAGTAAATAAATAAATATTAAGAAATATTATTTCATATCTAAGATTCATTATTATCATCCTGTCTTGTAGTTCATGACTGAGTATCATTATTATCATCCTGTCTTGTAGTTCATGACCGAGTATCATTATTATCATCCTGTCTTGTAGTTCATGACTGAGTATCATTATTATCATCCTGTCTTGTAGTTCATGACTGAGTATCATTATTATCATCCTGTCTTGTAGTTCATGACTGAGTATCATGACTTCCATGGTATCCCTTGATGACTGAGTATCATGACTTCCATGGTATCCCTTGATGACTCCTCTCCATCTATTGCTGAACTCTGCAATTCAATGAGCAGTTGTTAAGGGTAGTCCTGTTGCATCTTTCACTTTGTTAATTTAACGCATTTGGACTCTTCCTCTTGCGTATCATTCTTCCATGCTTCCATTGACTACAAGCATCTCCATACTGTCTCCTCGGCCATCAGTAATGTGTCCAAAGAATCGGAGGATTTGTCAGAGACATATTGTAGACAATCTGTTGGTGATTCTCAGATCTTTGAGAATGGAGGCATTGATTTGCCTAACAATCCATGAAATTCATAAAACCCTTCTCTAGCACCACATTTCAAATTATGCATTCGCATTTCTTGCTATTGCATTATTCTTCATTTCTGGCTTGCTAATCTCAGACGCCACATTTCCAAGATACACGCTTCTAACGATTAACAATCGGGTTGATGACTGGGGTTGAAGAGACAGATTAGACAATCTCGGCGAGCAGCGGAAAAATTCTTGGGATATATGTGTTTGTCAGATGTTCACCTCGATGCACTGACTTAGAAATTTCTAGGGCCTCTAATATATCCAATTTATTTCCGTTACTGATATGTAAGAATTTGGCATCATCGATAGAAAATGTATGGTTTTCACAGTGACAATGAGTAGCCATTTCAGAATAAATTAAAGGATTTGTTAAGGCGTATTTGTGTTCATGAAATCTCTTTTCAAAAAATCTTCCTGTTTTTCCTATATAGAAATTATCACAGTCAGCACATAAAAGTTTATACACACCACTGTTGCTATGCTTGAGAAAATGTAGGATGGTCCCTGTGACATTTGAAATGTCATGTCTCAAAGGGATGGGGAAAAATATTTTTTTTCACAAATTGAATAGTTTTTTTATAAATCGAAAAATTGTTTTTTCTCTAAACTGACGTTTTAATTCCTAATTTTTATAAAACTGACTTTCTAATGTATTGTTTGATTTGTATATATCTTTAAATAGGCCAAGATCCACTATGAATTAATACTAATTACGAACATTTAATTTTAAGTATACAAAAATCGAAAATCCAACTATCGTATACCCCATCCCTAGCCAATGCAGACTAACGTAGTGGCCTTTTGACAAACATCACCAAATATTATTTGATTTTAACAAACTGCCATATTTTTGCTAATTTGTAACAAGATGTTATTAGTTTGTCATTATTGTTAGTTTTATGTAATGTATTTACCTAAATAACTTGCTATTTATTAGAATCGAGGCTTATATGTTATTAAAGTTGATAAAATAATTAAAATTACTGAATTTCCCTACAAGGTTGTATTAGGGCAAATTTGTGAACTTTCACAGGGACCATGCTACATTTTCTCAAGTATAAGTATTCCATTTTTGCCTTTCCCGTTATATAAGAGTTTCCGGAGATTAAAGTTAGTGTGAAAAGCTGGCTTAAATAAATAATATAGTATACATTTTTTTGGGGCATCTTATATAAAATAAATAAATACAATACTTGAGGTCCTTCAGTGGAGATGTTGCTATTGGATGGTCAACTAACCTTGATTTGGATCTACAAAGCCTTGTCATATGAGAGAAGTAAGAGTAATGGGGGATTAGACTATATCTCGCCATCTCAAGTAACGAGTGTTCACATAAGTGTATGCATAATACTTACGATTGCAAGAGGGCCCGGTATTGGAGTAGGCAAATTCATTGCAGACTTCACTGTGAACCATCCCGGCAGAACTAGGGAGCCAACAGGTCCAGGCGTCCCAGGTAGAGCGACATGTATTATTGTCTTAAAAGTTATTATTGATAAATTCTTTATTATGTAAAAATAGGAGTGTCTTAATTTTATGTAAAACATAACATAAAGTGCAATCAAACTTAATATAAAACATATTTATTTAACACTTTGATTGCAAATACAATCTGGCGGGGTTATTGCCAGGTGGCAATCTCTTCCAACCAATCAGACAAAAAAGTAAATGAAGCAAGTTACGTAGTCGCATAAATCATTCAAATGACTATCCATCCCCACGAAATCCATAAACACATATTATGCCTACAAACCCCACAAAGATTATTTAAAACCCGAACATTATTTCTCATATAAAGTGAGATATCGTCAATCAAAAGGAAAGGAAAGGATTGGTGGAGAGGAAAGGAAAAGAAAAATCAGGAATGAAACACGTTATTTTACTGACTAGAAATTAAGAGTTTTTTCAGTCGCTTCTTAAAGCATGCCAATGACAGAGCGAGTCTTATATTGGTTTGTAACTGATTCCAGAGTCTCACTGCATGGACAGTAAAGGATGACGTATAAAAAGAGGAGCGGTGAACTGGAAATGCCAATAGACAATTTCTGTTTGAGCGTAGCGCTAATCCATTATTAGAAATATGCTGAAAATTTTTGGCAAGATAAGAGGGGTGGCGGGACAGTTAAGGAGCATAGTGTAGCAATAGGAAACAAAGACAATGGGGGACTAAAACATATATACTTGAATCAAAATATGCCAAAATAATAGATAGTCCATGAACTATTTTAGTACTAGCTTGTATATATTGGAAGAAAATGCAAAAAGTATTTTAGTACTAGCTCGGATATATTGGAAGAAAATGCAAAAAGTATTTTAGTACTAGCTTGGATATATTGGAAGAAAATGCAAAAAGTATTTTAGTACTAGCTCTGATATATTGGAAGAAAATGGAAAAAGTATTTTAGTACTAGCTCGGATATATTGGAAGAAAATGCAAAAAGTATTTTAGTACTAGCTCGGATATATTGGAAGAAAATGCAAAAAGTATTTTAGTACTAGCTTGGATATATTGGAAGAAAATGCAAAAAGTATTTTAGTACTAGCTTGGATATATTGGAAGAAAATGCAAAAAGTATTTTAGTACTAGCTCGGATATATTGGAAGAAAATGCAAAAAGTATTTTAGTACTAGCTCGGATATGTTGGAAGAAAATGGAAAAAGTATTTTAGTACTAGCTCGGATATATTGGAAGAAAATGCAAAAAGTATTTTAGTACTAGCTTGGATATATTGGAAGAAAATGCAAAAAGTATTTTAGTACTAGCTCGGATATATTTGAAGAAAATGGAAAAAGTATTTTAGTACTAGCTCGGATATATTGGAAGAAAATGCAAAAAGTATTTTAGTACTAGCTTGGATATATTGGAAGAAAATGCAAAAAGCATTTTAGTACTAGCTTGGATATATGGAAGAAAATGCAAAAAGTATTTTAGTACTAGCTCGGATATATTGGAAGAAAATTCAAAAAGTATTTTAGTACTAGCTCGGATATATTGGAATAAAATGCAAAAATATTTTAGTACTAGCTTGTATATATTGGAAGAAAATGCAAAAAGTATTTTAGTACTAGCTCGGATATATTGGAAGAAAATGCAAAAAGTATTTTAGTACTAGCTTGGATATATTGGAAGAAAATGCAAAAAGTATTTTAGTACTAGCTTGGATATATTGGAAGAAAATGCAAAAAGTATTTTAGTACTAGCTCGGATATATTGGAAGAAAATGCAAAAAGTATTTTAGTACTAGCTCGGATATATTGGAAGAAAATGCAAAAAGTATTTTAGTACTAGCTTGGATATATTGGAAGAAAATGCAAAAAGTATTTTAGTACTAGCTCGGATATATTGGAAGAAAATGCCAAAAGTATTTTAGTACTAGCTCGGATATATTGGAAGAAAATGCAAAAAGTATTTTAGTACTTGCTTGGATATATTGGAAGAAAAAGCAAAAATTATTTTATTACTAGCTCGGGTATATTGGAAGAAAATGCAAAAAGTATTTTAGTACTAGCTCGGATATATTGGAAGAAAATGCAAAAAGTATTTTAGTACTAGCTCGGATATATTGGAAGAAAATGGAAAAAGTATTTTAGTACTAGCTCGGATATATTGGAAGAAAATGCAAAAAGTATTTTAGTACTAGCTTGGATATATTGGAAGAAAATGCAAAAAGTATTTTAGTACTAGCTTGGATATATGGAAGAAAATGCAAAAAGTATTTTAGTACTAGCTCGGATATATTGGAAGAAAATGCAAAAAGTATTTTAGTACTAGCTCGGATATATTGGAATAAAATGCAAAAAATATTTTAGTACTAGCTTGTATATATTGGAAGAAAATGCAAAAAGTATTTTAGTACTAGCTTGGATATATTGGAAGAAAATGCAAAAAGTATTTTAGTACTAGCTCGGATATATTGGAAGAAAATGCAAAAAGTATTTTAGTACTAGCTCGGATATATTGGAAGAAAATGGAAAAAGTATTTTAGTACTAGCTTGGATATATGGAAGAAAATGCAAAAAGTATTTTAGTACTAGCTCGGATATATTGGAAAAAAATGCAAAAAGTATTTTAGTACTAGCTCGGATATATTGGAATAAAATGCAAAAAATATTTTAGTACTAGCTTGTATATATTGGAAGAAAATGCAAAAAGTATTTTAGTACTAGCTTGGATATATTGGAAGAAAATGCAAAAAGTATTTTAGTACTAGCTCGGATATATTGGAAGAAAATGCAAAAAGTATTTTAGTACTAGCTCGGATATATTGGAAGAAAATGCAAAAAGTATTTTAGTACTAGCACGGATATATTGGAAGAAAATGCAAAAAGTCAGAGAAATTATAGGAGCTATATGCGAATGCGTATTTATATAGAAGAGGCGATTTATGTCACGATAAGAAAGTCTAGAGATCTCTCCTGTCTACCTACCCCGACAGGATAACGGCGTGATAGTATGTACATAGTGCGATCAAAACTGCCTTCTTTGATGCCCTAATAATGACACGGCAGTTGTGACTGACATTTCTGTAAGATTGCACATTTAAAGATTTAACATTTCACGTCTCTATGAGTACCCTCAAACTTGTGAACATCGCAATTTATCAAAGACCAAAGGAGCTTAAAAGGCCAAGACTTAACTCTTTACCCAGTTACAGTTTTTCTGATAACCCAGATCAAAATATTGAATTTGTCATTTCACACATTTGTGAAGAGTTGAGGAGTGAAGAAGATTTTTATTTCCTGCAAGATATAGATATTAACAGCATTTATGCTGCCTGGCTATAATGATAATACTGCCAAATAGTGTAGTGAGTGATGTGACAATGAACCAGTGTATGAGACATCTGGACAAGTTTCTACACACAAACCCAGGAGTGCTGTTCTGTTTCCAGTATTTTCTTGCACCTCCCCACTATTGTCGTGATGGGAGGGACAATATTAATGAAAATTTGCCAAACACAGGGATTGGAAGTAGAGGTGGCATTGAATATCTCCCACGCTCCCCAGAATTCATGCCACTGGATTGTTTTTATGGGAATCAAAGATAAAATGTATGATACAAAATCGACAAAAATAAATAAATTAAGAGCAGCCATAGAAAGAAAATGCGCCCAAATACCGAAGCAAATCATTCGTGATGTTAACGATTCTAAGTTTGTTTTTACTTAAAGTAAGTCCCAAGGTACAACCATCCCAAGTAAGTCACAAGCTGGTTTTCACTTAAAATCTAGTTGGAAAACATTTCTACATGACAACAAACCTGCCAGATTGTACTACAATATGGTATATACAATGAAAGTGTATCATAATACAATATAATAATCTAGCCTCAGAGCTTCCACTTTATACGTAACGCAAATTTGATTTATATTTTATGGAAAGACTACTTATAACGTAATAGCAATAAATGTTTATGCTGTATAAACAAAGATTTTAGATATAAAAGTCAAATAAGTATTAAATAAGCATTAAAATTCACCATTTCAGACAATTTTTTACGACACACGAGATAAATTATGCCAAAAAAGTATTGCAACACAAATAACTAAAAAATTATGGGGAATCCTCTTAAAAAAATTACTGACATGCCAATCCTAGCGACATACACGTATAACTGTTGTCAAACAAAACACTTAAGAAAAATGACAATATCTCAAAGAACATTCATCTTAACAATTGACAAAAATATTCACAATTTTCTACAGAGATGGCAGTAACCGTACTAATTATAAAATATAACAAAACTCGAAACAAGAAGGCAAGAATCCATTGCGATATTCCTAATAAAGGTTTTCCAAGGTTGTTTTAACTGTCCCGCGATTCTAGAAGCACTAAGTTTATATGTACCCAATAAATATAGCCGTGCTAGAAATCACCCTCTGTTCTACATACAAACTTACAGGACGAATATCATGGTCAAACACTCAGTCACGCGTGATATAGAGATATTGAACCAACTGAATGACACGGTTGATATATTCTCGGTACCGTCTAGCAGTATGAGAAGAATCCTGGCTGATATTCTTCCTAACGAATAAGCTAACGCTAGAAGCAGACCCTCTTTGTGTAACAGGAGAAATCCGTGCAAAGTGGATAAAAAAAAAAAAAAAAAAATTGGTAATATAAGCTCAATAGTATGAACACATATATAACTGCAATTAGTATGTGGGGTACGGATTAATTATCCAGATAATTCCATCCTTGGCATTAAAATGGTTAAATTAACCTTTCCTTCCCGGTGTTGGGTATCTTCTACACGTTGCTTCAAATAACCATCAATATCTCTATAAATATAATAAATACAAGGTTAAGATTCTAGGTATTCCTCCATAATATATTTACGCATTGATTTAAAAAATAATATTAATAATAATCAGAATTTATTGACTACATCGTAAGTATTTTCTGAATATCGGAAACAAATTCGCATTTAAACGCTGTGAGTGCCTCGATCTTGGGTCTTGACGATAGGTGAAAAGTATGCGGGAAGCGCGACACTATATTCGCATCTCACTTTTGCATACGTCACTGAATAGCGAGGAGCGCAATTGTCTCCACCTCGCAAGTGTAAGCGACGCCCGAGTTAGCCCCCAACCCTGCCGCGCTGCAGTAGCTGTTGAGCTGGCAACGAGACTAGACCTACGCCCGTTCCGTGAGCGGTGCCAGATAGTTTTTTAATGTTTTCAGCAAATAAATCTCAATTATTATAATTTTTAACTTCAATTATAATTAATTAAGGGGATTATCTATGAATGCTCTTATTTTTCCGATTTAAAATCACTAATTTTTGATCGCGTACTCACTACCCAACACCGGAACACGCGTTTCATTTTTATCACCGTAAGGGAAGGGTTAAGGTCAAGTGAGCTTGCTACTACAATGCTCTACACACGTACAGTAGCGAAGCCCTGATATTTAATACCTGGTTTTTGCTGATGCAGCTGTATATCATAACAGCAACTCATGGCTGCCCTGCTACAGTCTTTCCACTTCTTAAAGGCAGCATCCGAGACAACGGTTCTTTTTACCATGTCCACGGCCTCCGGAATGGACTCGTGTATCTGGTAACACTTCATCTCACCATTCTTGTCTATCTGAAATCAATTTCACTTATTTTTTTTATATACAGTAGTGCTCCACATTGAGGTGATTCACTTTAGTGGTGCGCATATATAGTGATTTGCAATTGTATTCAATTTATTTCATCCACAGTAGAGTTCTAATTATCTATTTAAACAAGATTAAAGAAGTGTAAAATATTGCATATGTTCAGTTTGATCTCACCACAACCCATGCGATTATGGGGAACAAAATAAATCCACATCGAAATCTTCTTTATTTTTTTTGATAAGCGCGACGTCATTGAGTGTCGACTAAGTGTGAAAAGACGTCACTGAGTGTCGACTAAGTGTGAAAATACATCACTGAGTGTCGACTAAATGTGAAAAGACGTCACTGAGTGTCGACTAAGTGTGAAAAGACATCACTGAGTGTCGACTAAGTGTGAAAAGACGTCACTGAGTGTCGACTAAGTGTGAAAAGACATCACTGAGTGTCGACTAAGTGTGAAAAGAATAGTAGTGATGACAGACTTAAGGTTTGACATTACAGGAGATGGAAAATGACTCGTAGAGCAGTAAGTATACTTGAATAAATAAAGTGGCATAAGGTCTAGAGTTCAATTGGTTTAGCAAGTCGCCAATACTTTCACAAAAACCTTACTAGATTACGTCGGTTTGGTTCGATCCCACCATCATCCACGCTGTTATAAGGATATAAAATAAATTCAGCGCGATCTACACTAGAATATCGAAAAATTCTTAATTTTATTTTATGAGTGCGACATTATGTACTGACGAACAACGAACTATCCAAAAGGACTCGTCCTTCGGCGGCGACATAAGTATCTTGAATAGTAGCAAAAATCGAACTATTTGGAGTCAACATGTCTCCCCAAGTTGACTCCAAATAGTTCGGTTTTTTGCTCGTTGATGCCATGTGATGCTGCCATGCTTCCTGATTTCATCTATCCAGCGTACCTTCGGTCTTCTTCTGGGCCTCTTGGGTAGCATTGGATTATTTCGGATGTTCATCGGGAGTCTGACATTCTGGCTACGTGTCCTGCCCATTGCCACTTCATTCTTTGGCACACCTTTATAACGTATTCTACCTTTGTAATATTGCGAATCCACGTGTTTCGTTTACGGTCTCTTTTAGTATATCCCAACATGCATCTCTACATGCCCCTTTGTGCGGTCTGGAGCTTTTGTATGTTCTTTACTGTGAGCATCCATGTCTCGCTATAATTATCAAATCCATACATATCTGAATTCAAATAGCGAGGAAAATATAAAATAACTTTTTTCAGGGTTGTACGACAAGTATGTGATAAAATATAAAGTAGGAATTTAACAAGGAAATACACATTTTACTGACTTGATACTTAATATGTATACATATACATATACAGAGCCTAATTTGCTAACAGGCAAACCTATGTATTTGCCTTGGGGGGTCAAGCCAAAGGGGGCGCCTAAAGATTCATAAATAGGTTAAAAAAATATGTATTAGGTGTTAACATAAGTTGTGTCCATTTTTTTCCAAATTTGAAAATGAGCACCAAAAGTAAAACAAAATGGTAAAGATTATACGTCATT
This sequence comes from Odontocerum albicorne, assembly GCA_949825065.1. Classification (NCBI taxonomy): domain Eukaryota; kingdom Metazoa; phylum Arthropoda; class Insecta; order Trichoptera; family Odontoceridae; genus Odontocerum; species Odontocerum albicorne. Next base: position 1,830,138 of record OX463846.1, on the reverse strand, counting down.
CGAAAGAAAATTTTCTGCTCTACAATATATTGTGTTTGCTTTTACGTTACATATATTATTTTATTTGATTACAAGCCTTCAAAATAGAATGTCAAGTAGACGAAAGTGAGCATTTTCGAGCTGCTCGCGATATTTGCTAAGTGTACGGTGAAGATGCTATGAATGAAAGGACAGCTCGTCGATGGTTTTTCCTTCAATAATGACGTCGAATTGCAGACATGGTTGGACGAATTCCTCGAGTCAAGACCGGATGGTTTTTATCGCACAGGCATTGAAAAACTTGTAGAACGTTGGCAAGAAGTTGTAAATAATGAAGGAGTATAGATTATTGACTAATTTGTTGTAATTTTTTTTAGTTGTGTCCTCTTGTTCTCTTCATTTGAAAAAAAACGGACAAAATTAATGTTAACACCCAATGCAAGGACAATTTAAATTAATGTTTTCTGTAAGAATGGGTTCACTTCAGTTTATGCGGGTGTGACTTGTGATAAAAAGAAGTCGCGGGTATGACTTGTGATAAAAAGATACCCCTCAAACTCAAAGAGCTAGTTTACAAGAGTGTCATTCGGCCTGTGCTCACATATGGCTCAAAAATCTGGAATACCTCCCTAAGGTACGAGTACGTCCGTGCCATACAGACAGCTGAGATGAAAATGTTGAGATGGATGTGTGGCGTCACAAGGCTTGACAGGATCCGAAGCTCTTACATCCGTGGGAATCTAGGTGTACGAGACATCTCTGACAAGATTCAAGAGAGCAGGCTGCGATGGTATGGACAAGTCAGCAGAAGACTGCCAGAGTATATAGGAAACAGGGCACAGAAACTTAATGTCCCTAGTAAGAGGTCCCGAGGAAACCCCAATAATGCTAAGGAAGACAGAAAGACTCTGAGGTGGTATTTGTGGGCTTACTTTTTGTTTTTTTTTCTGCAATTCATTAATTTTCTGTTTTTTTTTTCTTAATCTACATGTGCAAGGGTGTGGGCTGAAAAACATCTGGTATCTTCGCGGTAGGGTTCGCTTTATATTGGTGGAGTGTATCTCGGCCGGGGGGATGTTATGAGATGAGCCCAGATCTTTTGATAACTTCTCTTTTAAATGTATTTTCCACTATTTATCTTGAGATTGTCATATATACTAGTACCATATGCGATTTTGGTATGTATTTAAATATGTACATACTATGTTATGTTGCTATCAATAAAACTATATTTATTTATTTATCATAAATGAAGGAATGCGTATACTTACGATCAAAAAACACGGAATCGCCGGTTTTATTGTAGGTGTGACTGAGTAAATACAGCGGCTGACATTCCTCGGGACTGACGTATTGACAAGATGGGATTGCAAGAAGGTATAGCAGCCAGAACTGGTCCACCACTCGAACAAGAAGTCCGGGTAGATGTTGTTCCGGTAGTCACACAGTTTTTTTTGATTAATCACCAAACTCGAGTTGTAATACTGAGAAAGGAGATAGAAAGCGCTAAGTGTTATAATAGTAATATTGTTGATGGACCTTAGACTCTAGAAAGGTGAAATAATGGAACGTCCATTTCTTTTTTAAGTGATGTCTTCTATCGGTAGTACCGTATTTATGTAGATGGCACCCTAAGGCAGTTTGCAATTTGCGTCCCTCCCGTTCTTAGTGCTGGCAAATACACTAGCTGTGCCTAAGTAGAGTTTTAGCTTAAGCTCTCTCTCCCTGGCTCCATCCCAACTCATTGTCTGCGAAGACTGTTGGGGTCAGCTCTCCTCGTCCTCAGGTTGTATGCTCTTCTGTCCCGGACTACGTCCCCCAGGCCGTGCCTCTGCATCAGGTTATCTCTTTGCACCACCTATGAATTCCTTGGTTTTCCTCTGGTTGTTATTCGAGGAAGATCCATGGAGATTGCCTGGTTCACAATGTGATCGGGTGCTCTGCGTCCTAGGTGCCCATACCATCTCAATCGCCTCTCCTCCATCTTGCTGTTGATGTCTGTAACACCCAGGCTTCCACGAATGTGTGAGCTTCTTATTTTGTCTCTTAGGGACACACCTGCTGACCATCTTAGCATGCGCATTTCAGCAGTTTCTAGTTGCCTAGAGTAAGAGGTATACATCGTCCAGCATTCGGAGCCATAGAGGAGTGCGGGTCTGACAATTGTTTGGTATACTTTTCCTTTTAACTTTACTGGCATTTTCGGATCACATAGAACTCCTGTTATTGATCTAAACTTCATCCATCCCACACTAATTCTATGTGTTACATCTGCTGCACATCCTCCATCGCTAGGGATGAGTGACCCAAGATACTTAAAGGAGTCACAATTTGGTAATGTTTCTCCATCCATTTGCATTACGGGAGTGACAGCATTTGTGTTCTCGAATGGTAGGTACAGACACTCTGTTTTCTTTCTGCTCAGTCTCAATCCATTGTCCTCCAAGATTCTTCTCCATCTTTCCAGACTATTTTGCAGGTCTTCGTGTTTTTCACTTATTAATACGATATCGTCTGCAAATAGTAGGATCCTTAGGAGACTATTCGTTTCCTGGTTAGTTAAATAGTCCATGACTAAGATGAACAGTAGCGGACTGAGTACCGATCCTTGATGTACCCCCACCTTTACAGGAAATTCTGGTGAAGTTCCCGAAGTGCACCTCACTTGCGTTGTCACGTTATCGTACATGTCCTGAATGGCAAGTACATACTTCTCTGGTACACTGTGGGCTCTAAGTGCTGCCCAAATTAGGCTTCTAGGGACCCTGTCAAATGCCTTTTCAAGATCGATGAAGACCTTATGAAGATCTTTCTTGGCATCACGGTGTTTTTCGACAAGGAGTCTAACGGTTTGAATGGCGTCTACTGTTGACTTTCCCGATACGAAGCCACACTGGTTGTCATGTATTTCCACCAAATTCCTGATTCTCGAGATTTTCATAGTGTGGGATATTAGCTTGATGCCTCTATAGTTGTCGCATTTCCTGGAGTCTCCTTTGTTTTTGTAGAAGGGAAGGAGAAAGCTTCTTCGGAATTCATCTGGCATTGGGGCTCCGGCCAATATTTTATTAAAGAGCTTACACAGCCAATTCTGTCCCCATTCACCACATTTTTTCCAAAATTCAGTTGGTATATTGTCTGGTCCTACTGCTTTTTCTGTTTTCATTTGACATATGGCCAACCCCACTTCTGCAGGAGTAATATCTACAATTGGCCCAAAGATTTGTTGTTCTGAAGGATATGAGGTTCTCGGAAATTCTTCATTCAGTAGTTCTGAGTAGTAGTCTTTCCATCTTTCACATATTTTACTTTCTTTAGTGATTAGCTTGCCTTCATTATCCTCTATGTACTTAGGGGTTCTGATTGATTTAGCCCTCTCTTTTCTTTGTGCCGCAATTTTATATATTTTCTGAGCTCCTTGTTGTGTTTCCAGTTCTTCGTATATGTCTTTCATCGCCTCATGTTGGGCAGAGGCTACTAGTTTTTTTTTGCTTTTCTTTTGGCTTCCCTATATAATAGAAGGAGGCCTTCTTTCTCTGTTTCATTTTCACAGTTAGACCAGTTCTTAAAAGCGATCTTTTTCTCCTTAATACCCCTTTGTACATCATCCGACCACCACCAGGACTCTTTTTTAGTTTTTAGTTTACCTTTTGAAACTCCAAGATGTTGCTTAGCATATTTTATGCATATCTATGACAATGCCTCCCACATTTCATTTGGGTTAAGTACGTCGGAATTTTGCATATTTTCAATCATCCAACTTTTCATTTTAGATTTTAGTTGTTTGCCTTTTTCCTTTGAGATGTTGAACCATTTAATTTTTGGTATCGGTTTAAGTTGGTCTTTGGGCAACGTAAGCTTTGGCACAAGTAGTTCAAGCAACACTAGGCGATGCTGGGTTGCCAGGGGCTCTCCAGGGATGACTTTGCAGTCTCTACACATTTTCCGCATTTCTTTGCTACACAGCCAATAATCTATTTGTGTTGCTGCATTTCCGAGTTTTAGCTTAAGCTAATTTATAATAATTAACAACTATAAAACGACGCTGTACGCCGGCACACCCGGCAGGAGTCTATTGTCTCTGTAATTCGGGAGAGGTGATGGTCCTGGCTGGGAGATGTTTTGAGAATGCCCGATGATAGTTGGCCGAGAAGAGCGCTGTTTTTCTGTCCATTGGGGTCCCGACGGCCTGGAAGACCCTCTCTCACGGTGTACCGTTCCAATGACAAAGAAGTCAGAGCGTTAGGAATGTCGTGGAGAGAGATTACCAACACCGACCGAAACCGCTCTGAATGGAGAAGACTGGAGGCCTACCTATGCTCCCTTGTGGAGCTTTAAAGGGTGAATTGAATTGATTGATTAAATTATTATTTTTAAACTCAATACACTGCAAAGTATCCAAAAACAACACATATAGGGTCTTTCAAATTGAGCGTTTATTTTAATTCTTGGATAAAACACAGATGGCGTCGCGAACTTGCCTGGGGTCTTATGACATTTGAGAAGTGTAATGTATGGCATTTATAAAAATGGAGTCGTATACAATATAACAACGCGTTCAAATTGAGAATTATTGTATATATTGTAATCTCCGGAAACGGTGATGTTAATTGGCCACCAAGATCATGTGATCTGACACCGTTGGACTATTTTCTCTGGGGTTACGTGAAAAGCCAGGTCTATAAGAATGACCCCCAATCAATTCCTGAGCTGAAGGACGAAATTATTCGCGTTATTGGTGAGTTAGAACAGCAATTATGCCAAAATGTCATCGAAAATTTTGACAAAAGAGTGGACATCTGTGGAGCTGCAAGAGGTGGACATTTGGCGGATATTGTTTATTGTGTTTAAATGGCATTATACTTCAATGACCAATAAAAAGGTTTTTGAAATCAAAGCAAATTGTGTTTTATTCAAAAATTAAAAAAAAATTATTAAAAAAACCGCTCAATTTGAAAGACCCTATACAATAATAAAGGAAAAAACGTCATTAAACAAAGGCGTAAAAAATCACTGCTAGGTACGTGACAAATATTTGAAGATGTGTACGGGACAAAGTTTTTACTGCACAAATTGCTAATGGGATAAATTACAAACCCATTGTTGATTGACAAACTTTTGTTTACTATACCTAGTAATTATTTACGCCATTTTGTGCATGTTATGAAAATTATTCGTGAGAGGCAGAACATCAACTGTCTCTTCACCTTTTAGGTAGCCTTTCTGGCATGCAATGTCCTGCTGGGATCTCGTGTGCTACCATGTATGGGATTCTGGTTTTACCCATACATATGATCTCGCCAGTAGCACTTTCTCTTCCTGTTTCATCTGATGATACCTCTGTGTTGCAGGTCTGTCGAATGTGAGACTTTCTGACCCTCTGAGAGATTTTCTTGCGATGGTTCATAATATTCTTATCTCGTTTGTTCGAAGAAGGCTCTTTATAACAACTGGTTTCAACATTGTAAGTCTTGATTGATCTGACATACATCTTATATGATTAAGATCACACCTCTAAGACAACCAGATATAATGGCTGCCTTATTTGTTTATTCCCTTATTTCGTAGTCGAGATCATTGTTCTTGTTTTTATTATTTTAAAACTTTTATGTATTGATTTCTTTCTTATTTTGATATAATTGAGTTTAACCTTTCCCTTCCTGTGCTAAAAAAATCCGCACGTTCCGGTGCTGTGTATTCAATACACATCAATAAACATGTAAAAATGAGCGATTTAAAATCGGAAAAATAAGAATATTCATAGCCAATCGCTTAAATTAATTAAATTTGAAGTCAAAAGTGATAATAATTGAAATTTCATTGATGAAAAAAAGCATTGGACGACGTTCACAAAATGGGCAAAGAGACCACCTCAAATGGATGCCCGAGAGCTACTGAAGCGAGAGAAGCGAGCGAACTGAGATTCTATTTCTTGCGTTCCCATATACCGAAGTAGAGTGAGACGTGAATCGCATCGTTTCCTCACCCATAGCGTTTTTTTAGAATGAATATACCTATGTCACACATTGGCACATGTTTGATTGTATTGGTGAATTTATTCTCGATTTTCACAAAATATCTCTGATGTGGCCGATAAGTGCTAATTATTATTATGTTAATATTATTTTTTCATTCAATGCGTAAATGTATTACGGAGGAATGCCTAAAATGTGAACCCAGTACCTATTTATTATATTTATAGAGATATTAAAATATGCTCACCATGCCGAACTTCTCACGGTGTGTAACTATAGAAGCCTTGAAACAAGAAGGCAAGAATCCATTGCGATATTCCTAATAAAGGTTTTCCAAGGTTCCTTTAACTGTCCCGCGATTCTAGAAGCACTAAGTTTATATGTACCCAATAAATATATCCGTGCAAGGAATCACCCTCTGTTCTACATACAAACTTACAGGACGAATATCATGGCTAAACACTCAGTCACCCGTGGTATAGAGATATTGAACCAACTGAATGACACGGTTGATATATTCTCGGTACCGTCTAGCAGTATGAGAAGAATCCTGGCTGATATTATTCCTAACGAATAAGCTAACGCTAGAAGCAAACCCTCTTTGTGTAACAGGAGAAATCCGTGCAAAGTGGATAAAAAAAAATTTAAAAAAAATTAAAGATTTTTTGGAATAGGATTCCAGTCTGGTTTTCAATTTGGGTCTATAAAACATATTACTGGTTGGTTGGAAGAGATTGCCACATGGCAATAAACTCGCCAGGTTAAAAAAAAAAGTTTTTAGAAGCAATGTGTACTAGTTACACATCACAGGGAAGGAAGGGTTAACCTGTATCAAATGAAAAATAAAATAATAAATTATAAATAAATAATTGTATTAACTCACCGCACAATCAAGATAAGGTGTTGCATTTTTACTATTCAAAGGCTCAAAAAAATTGTAATTTTCTGTGAAATCGTTAAAATAGAGATCGAAAATATCGTGCACGCTGGAAAGGTCTCCTAATTGAGGAACATATTTAGCTTTACTGAAGAGATCATAAAAATTGTAGCCAGTTTTATTGAACGAACTCTTCCCAAACTCCGAACTGGATGGGATACGTACATCCCACAACTCTCCGTCATCTCTCCTTGGATTCCATTCTTGGGTTTGTGCGACCTAGAAAAAGAAAAAAGGACTTAGTATAGTTTGATTTGATTTTAAATAATATTCTGGAATGCATTTGATCCACCATCAATGATCCCATCTAAAGAAATCAAGTAAATAATACAATAGCCTAGAAAATAATATTGTGAGAAGTGACAAATAATGAATTTGGTTTTAACCCTTCCCTTACGGTGTTAAAATTGAAACGCGTGCTCCGGTGTTGGGTAGTGAGTACGCGATCAAAAATTAGCGATTTTAAATCGGAAAAATAAGAACATTCATAGATAATCCCCTTAATTAATTATAATTGAAGTTAAAAATTATAATAATTGAGATTTATTTGCTGAAAACATTAAAAAACCATCTGAAAACATTAAAAAACGCTCACGGAACGGGCGTACGTCTAACCTATTTGCAAGCCTAGAGGCTACTAGTGGCGCGGAACGTCAGTCGCATACCCCGGCGCTTACGCTTATGCTTGCGACGTTGAGACAATTGAGCTCCTCGCAATTCAGTGGAGTATGCAAGAGTGAGATGCGAATATAGTGTCGCGCTTCCCGCATACTATTCACCTATCGTCAAGACGAGGCACTCGCAGCGTTTAAATGCGAATTTGTTTTCGATCTTTACAAAACACCTCGATGTAGTCGATAAATTCTGATTATTATTAATATTATTTTTTAAATCAATGCGTAAATATATTATGGAGGAATACCTAAAATCTTAACCTTGTATTTATTATATTTATAGAGATATTGATGGTTATTAGAAGCAACGTGTAGAAGATACCCAACACAGGGAAGGAAAGGTTAAGTAATGTGACCAGATTTCGGTTAATGTAAGCCTCGATATTGTTCGTAAGTAAAAAAAAAGAGTTTTCTTCAATAGAGAAATACAAGATGTTTATGGAAAACAAAACAAAAAATTTGTTTCTTTATGTTGTATTTTTCTTTTAATAAAACAATACAGGAACAAAATGGCTGTGGTACCTAATATTATTTTATAAAATAGAGAAAATCTAGAAACTGGGAAGATTCCCTGAAATGGAAATTGTATTTCATATTAGTCTGACGGTGAATACAGGAATACTTCAGAAATATGACAGTTGACAAATTTTCCCCAACACAACATTTGTAACGACGTTCAGTAATTTCAATTATTTTATTTTATTAATATAAGCCTCGATTCTAATAAATAGCAAGTTATTTAGGTAAATACATTATATAAAACTAACAATAATGACAAATTAATACATCTTGTTACAAATTAGCAAAAATGTGGCAGTTTGTTAATCGGAACTTCACTGCACATTGATAATACGATATCAGAATTCGTGCATATTTTCATTGTCTAGGGTGTTGTCCATGCTAGAAATGACGAATTGGAAATTAAAAGGTTTTGCTTACAAAACTATTTACTATACTTGAGAAATTGTAGCATGATTCCTGTGACAATTCACAAATTTGCCCATATACAACCTTGTAACGACATTCAGTAATTTCAATTATTTTATCAACTTTAATATAATCCTTGATTCTAATAAATAGCGAGTTATTTAGGTAAATACATTACATAAAGCTAACAATAATGACAAATTAATACATCTTGTTACAAATTAGAAAAAATGTGGCAGTTTGTTAAAATCAAATAATATTTGGTGACGTTTCTCAATAGTCACTACGTTAGTCTGCATTGGCTAGGGATGGGGTGGAATACGATAATTGGATTTTCAATTTTATTATACCTAAAATTAAATGTTCGTATTTAATATTAATTCATAGTGGATCTTGGTCTATTTAAAGATAGATACAAATCATACAATACATCAGAAAGTCAGTATAATGAAAATTAGGAATTAAAACCTCAGTTTAGAGAAAAACTATTTTTCGATTTATAAAAAAAAACTATTCGATTTGTAAAAAAAAACGATTTTACCCCATCCCTTTGAGACATGACGTTTAAAACGTCGCAGGACCCATCCTATAATTTCTGAAGTATAGTATGGTTGTATTTAGTAACAATTTATAAATATGACCTAAATTATATTAGTCAGAAAAAAATGCTGTTCTTATCCAAAGAGAATAGCAAAGCTAGAGTTTTGAACCTGTGACTCTTTGTACAGTGTCACTATGCACCTCAGTAATACACTTTTACTGATAACAGAGGCTAAGTACTCTGTTTCAATTCTACAACCTGTGAGAAACAAATCAAATTATTTATTAGGTTGCTCATAATTTGTATGACACTTTTTAGAATAATAGGCGCAAGTCTATCTAACAAATATTAATATTTGTAAAAATAAACTTGAATACTATTATAACAATTCACCGTAAATTAAATTCTAGTCAAACATTTTAAAATAGTTTAGTTTAATCCCACCATTAAAAACGCCAAAATGGGAGATGAAACAAGTCCCTTTATGTTCACCTAGAATCTAGGTCCTAGATCAACACTAGAATATTAAAATCTTAACGTATTATGAGCACTTGTTGATGAAGAAGAAACTATCCGAAGAGACTCCTCCTCCAAACAGTGGCACAGTGAAATACTTTGCCTCTCAACAGATTTACAGCCTTAACCTTTCCTTCCCTGTGTTGGGTATTTTCTACACGTTGCTTCTAATAACCATCAATATCTCTATAAATATTATAAATACAAGGTTAAGATTTTAGGTATTCCTCCATAGTATATTTACGCATTGATTTAAAAAATAATATTAATAATAATCAGAATTTATCGACTACATCGAGGTGTTTTGTAAAGATCGAAAACAAATTCGCATTTAAACGCTGCGAGTGCCTCGTCTTGACGATAGGTGAATAGTATGCGGGAAGCGCGACACTATATTCGCATCTCACTCTTGCATACTAGACTGAATTGCGAGGAGCTGAATTGTCTCAACGTCGCAAGCAAAGGCGTAAGCGCCGGGGTATGCGACTGACGTTCCGCGCCACTAGTAGCTTCTAGGCTTGCAAATAGGTTAGACGTACGCCCGTTCCGTGAGCGTTGCCAGATGGTTTTTTAATGTTTTCAGCAAATAAATCTCAATTATTATAATTTTTAACTTCAATTATAATTAATTAAGGGGATTATCTATGAATGTTCTTATTTTTCCGATTTAAAATCGCTAATTTTTTATTGCTTACTCACTACCCAACACCGGAGCACGCGTATTATTTTTATCACCGTAAGGGAAGGGTTAAGTTCTGCAGTCCAAAATACTCTTCGGAGATTGGCCATTATCCATTCCTACCACATAGTCAATCGACCGTAATCGTCCGAGCTGAACAAAATATTAGTATCTTTAAGAATAGGACTTCAGACATTGAAACCTTCAACACTTCAGAAAATATTTATAAAAAAAGCATTAAAAGCTTTCAAATTAATTGTTTTTTCTTGTTACTGTATACAATTATCTTTGAGCTTTTTATGTGATTGAATTTAGCCTGTACAAGTAAATTTTCTAAAATAAATAAATATTTATTTTAAATGAATGTTTATAACTTTGTAATTCAAGAATAAATATGATTTGACCTTATTTTCTCTGTTTTAACCCTTCCCTTACGGTGATAAAAATAATACGCGTGCTCCGGTGTTGGGTAGTGAGTACGCAATAAATAATTAGCGATTTTAAATCGGAAAAATAAGAACATTCATAGATAATCCCCTTAATTAATTATAATTGAAGTTAAAAATTATAATAATTGAGATTTATTTGCTGAAAACATTAAAAAACCATCTGAAAACATTAAAAAACGCTCACGGAACGGGCGTACGTCTAACCTATTTGCAAGCCTAGAGGCTACTAGTGGCGCGGAACGTCAGTCGCATACCCCGGCGCATACGCTTATGCTTACGACAATTCAGCTCCTCGCAATTCAGTGGAGTATGCAAGAGTGAGATGCGAATATAGTGTCGCGCTTCCCGCATACTATTCACCTATCGTCAAGACGAGACACTCGCAGCGTTTAAATGCGAATTTGTTTTCGATCTTTACAAAACACCTCGATGTAGTCGATAAATTCTGATTATTATTAATATTATTTTTTAAATCAATGCGTAAATATATTATGGAGGAATACCTAAAATCTTAACCTTGTATTTATAATATTTATAGAGATATTGATGGTTATTAGAAGCAATGTGTAGAAGATACCCAACACAGGGAAGGAAAGGTTAAACATAATTCCACTTTATTCTATAAACTGTCTAATAAATTAGGCCAACAGACTGTTTGTTGCTTATTGTGAAATTATCTCTAAATTTTTTTTAGTGAATGGAAAAACATAATAGATAATTCTTTGATAAATACTCTGTTAAAAAAACGTGTTTTAAGACAAAGCATATGGTTACAGAACATGTATTCTGCAATTCTGATCCATTCAATTGTGAATATTAAGAGCAGAGGCGGGACGAGGTATTTTGACAACTTGGGAGCACATTAAAAAATGTACTCTCATAATAATTTCTATTCATTCTTGAATCTTCGAAAAGACTATAGTTTCACTTTGTGATGCCATTTTTTACATAAAAGGAAAAAATAAAAGACTTATTTTATATTTTTGTATTCACCACAGGTTTAATTTAGGTTCACAACTAGTTTCGAAGACCACCGTCTTCTTCGTCAGGTGAATATAAACTAAGTTGCCAAAATATACAGTGGAACATCTCATAACGAGCACCTCTCATAACGAGTAATTCGCATAACGAGCTAAACAGATTGTGAAAAAAATGCTCCTTTAACGAGCGACATTTCGCATAACGAGTGACGCAGAAAGGGGAAGTCCCATCTTCACGTCGCTCACTTGTGAGCCGGGACTTCCGCGCCAGTGCGTCAGTCTCTGGTTAGCACTCGTTCCGCTAGCACGTTAGTGTCACATGTGATCACACATTTTTCCAAACTTGTGTTCAGACATTATTTGTAATTTTTTTTGTGCAAAGTTTAATAAGAAGACAGCCATAAGAGAATAAAAGTAACTGTATAAATGAAACGTAAAATCATTGAAAAGCGAGAACGAGGTGTGAGCGTGGCTGATCTAGCGCGCACATACAATCGGTCTACTATACATCAACGATTTGCTCTATCCTCAAGAACAAGGACAAAATTAAGAAGATAGATGCTTCAAAGGGAGTGTCAACAATGTCTACGAAACGGTTAACTATTCTTGATGATGTTGAAAGGTTGCTTCTCATATGGATAAACGAAAAGTAATTGCCAGGCGATACTATTAACGAAAACATCATTTGTGAGAAGGCGAAAGTTATTTTTGCCGACCTCGTTAAGAAGACGCCAGGATCATCAACTGCCGAAAAAGAAGTACAATTTAAGGGAAGTCATGGATGGTTCGAGAAATTTAAGAGAAGAACCGGCATCCACAGCGTTGTGAGGCATGATGAAGCAGCAAGCTCTGACACAAAGGCAGCAGAGAACTTCATCAGCGACTATAAGAAGCTAGTAGATTCTGAGGGTTACCGGATTTTACTTCTAGTAAAAAAGAATTAATTATTTGTCATAAATTCATAAATAAAAAACTAGTTATTTCGATTTTTTTATTGTTTTTTGCAAATCGAAATGGCATTCCGGGTTGTTACGCTCCTTAACAATTTATAAGTATGTAATTTTATTTGAATAAATGTTCAAAATAAAAAAAAATTAGTATTTTTTTCGGCATGGAACGCATTATCGTATTTTACATTGATTTATATAGGAAAAATTGTTTCGCATAACGAGTGTTTCACATAACGAGTAAGATTCTGGAACGAATTATTCTCGTTATGAGAGGTCCCACTGTATTCTGTACAAGTGTAAATAACCTAATATAAAAGAGGTGAGGTAGGGGAGTGAGGTGGGGAGAGATTTATCGACACCCCATTCACCATTGTATTACATAATATGTGTGTGGAAGATGTAAACATGTGTGCGGACAATTTTTAACAGATGTGCGGCCGCACACGCGCACACCTTAGAGGGAACGTTGCTGAGGACATGTAAACATGGAAAAGTAATTTGATGTTAATTAATTATTCAATACCTCTATCACAAACTCTTATCAACTTGACAAGTTGTGAGATCTAATTATATGTACAGTACCCAGCAGTAAGTAATACTGTCGGACATAATCGGGTAACTTCGGCTTTGTAGAGCGTCGTCTCTGTCATTCATGCACGTTTAAGGTTGTGATTTGTCAGTCATTGTCAAGCGTTCTAGTCTCTTTCTTAAGCCCGACGTGTATTACTTACCGCCGGGTAATGTATGTACAACGTGAGCCAACTCTTCATCATTAAAAAAAAAGAGCAAAAGTCCATATCCCAATGTCCCATGTATAGTACAATCATCAAAAACACCCCACATTTAAGTTCCACAAATTTTTACCACAACTAATCTCTCCTGTAAGCTCAAGTACTCTAACTCATGTCGCAATAACAATCACGTTTTGACCCAATGCCTCAATTTTTTACACCCTTTTGCCTTTTTCAATTCGGTATCTTATTGTATGTCATAGGGGCCAGAGATATATATTGCCTTTGGGCAAAAGATATTCTAAATCTAAAAATGGTGAATATTTGATCAGTTGCCAAGAATGTCATGTCTTTGTTAAGTTTACATTTTATATTTTTCTTGATATTAATATTTAATTATTTATTTTTGAAGTGAAACTTCTATAGGCGCGGTAGGGTAAATTGGCCTGAACGTCACGAAAAGTGAAACGGTGAGTTATATTATTATTAAATATTTCATTTATTAATAAATTATTAATTATTATTTATTATTAATAATAATTTATATTATTACGTGCATTATATTATTATTAAAATTATTATTTATTATTATTGTTTATTATTTAAAATTTAAAAAATAATATTTTTTGTTACTTATATATCATTTTTATATTAATATATTTAATAATTATTAATTTTATTTTACATTAAATCATTTTATTTTATTTAATATTTATTTAATATATAATAATAATAATATATATACATTATTACAATATTAATAATAATATTATTATTATACTCGTATTATAATTAATTATTATATAATTAATGAATAATATTATATATTTTTGATGTGCATGGCCGCGCGGTAACGCACTGGACTACCGTGCAGAAGGTCGTCAGTTCGAACCCCGCGCTGTGCTACTCCCCTCGAACGACACAGGCACTTTTTCCGCCTAGTGTTCGAGGGTATAAGAATACCTATGACTTTGTTCATAGGTATTCTTTTTAAAAAAAAAGAAAAAAAAAAAAAAGAATAAAAAAAGAGAAAAGAATAATAAATAAATAATTATCTAAAAATAATGAATTTAATAATTAATAATAACATAATATATTAATTTATTTAATATTAAAAAATATAAATTTATTATTATTAAGTGTATTACATTATTATTAAAATTATTATTATTTATTATTAAAAATAAAAGAAAGAATATATTTTTATTTAATTAAGAGAGATTTTATTGAATTAAATTCCACATAACCATTTCCTAATCCTAAAAATAAATAATAAAAATCGTTAACAAATGGAAAAAAAGCAATGCATAAAATCAACTTTTCCTAGGAGCTAAGAAGTTTCACTTCTACGGCGCGAGAGTCTCAGAATATTACGCCTATGGTAAATGCCCCGGTTGCCCCAACTTTAACCTGGCTCTGGTCATGAGAAATCTAGTTCAGAAGGTTGGGGGTTCAACTCTTTTATCTTCGGCGCTAAGGAAGAACCAGAGAACCAAACAGAGAATCTCCATGGTAACAAATTAACAGAAATTATTTAATATTCAATTCTCTTATTTATTATACGATATCTAACATTATTTTTTTCTCACAATCAATGTCTATGGTAACTAAATTTAACAAAAACTAAAATAATTAAAGTTTTGAAATTAATAATAATAATAATAAAATTACTATTTAGATCAGTGCTTCCCAAATTGGGGGCCGCGGGATTTCTCGTGGGGGTCGCGAAAATATTCAGTACAAAGTACAAATATTCATGTGAGTGTTAAATTGTTTCATGTGAGTATAGTTTTTATTTTAAAAAAAAAGTTTTTAAGTAAGTTCCTATAATTTGGTGTTGAATATAAATATGTGTATTTTAATTGTAATAATTATTGCCAAATAAATCTTCAACTATAAAAAAAATGTTTTTTGGGGGGGGGGGGCGGGAATGAATTACTTCAGATTTAGGGGGCCATTACATGAAAGTAATTGGGAAGCACTGATTTGGATAACACCGTTAAGAGAGCATATTATCTTCAAGGGTTTCCTCAACGTTTAGAGAGCACATTCTCCTCAAGGGTTTCCTCAACGTTTAGAGAGCACATTCTCCTCAAGGGTTTCGTCAACGTTTAGAGAACATATTCTCCTCAAGGGTTTCCTCAACGTTTAGAGAGCACATTCTCCTCAAGGGTTTCCTCAACGTTTAGAGAGCACATTCTCCTCAAGGATTTCCTCAACGTTTAGAGAGCGCATTCTCCTTAAGTGTTTCCTCAACGTTTAGAGAGCGCATTCTCCTCAAGGGTTTCCTCAACGTTTAGAGAGCACATTCTCCTCAAGGGTTTCCTCAACGTTTAGAGAGCACATTCTCCTCAAGGATTTCCTCAACGTTTAGAGAGCGCATTCTCCTTAAGTGTTTCCTCAACGTTTAGAGAGCGCATTCTCCTCAAGGGTTTCCTCAACGTTTAGAGAGCACATTCTCCTCAATGGTTTCCTCAACGTTTAGATAGCACATTCTCCTCAAGGGTTTCCTCAACGTTTAGAGAGCACATTCTCCTCAAAGGTGCTCTAACTCAAGATACGAACCCACTATTATTGACATATTAAAAATATTACAAAAATGATGTACTGTACTGAAACTAAAATTGCAAAAATCTATTTTTGACAAAATGAGTTTCACAGAAATATGATTTTTTTTACTTAAAAAGATCACAGGCCTAGTTCATTCATTCGATAAAAAAACACTGACAAACTGACAGTTTAATATTTTTTCACATTTAAAAAAAAATCAGGTTTCAGTCGTTTCAGCTTTAGTTATATATGTTAACTCTTTTACACCTAAAAAGAAGAAGAAAAGCGTAATTTTCCAATGGTTGAAAAAATTATACTGCATTACATTTTAGTTGAATATAGCACTACCTAACGGATTTATTGCCATGTGTCATCAATATCTTTCAATCCACCAGAAATTTGTTCGAGCCCTTTAACGAAAAACACACTGAAACCCTTTTTAAATAAAATAAGTACCAACGAGAATCGAACCTACATCCTTACAGGCTGGGAAAAAGTGTCTAACGTTAAACTCGTGATTATTTTATATTATAAGATCATTGACTTTAAATGCTACTTCTTATGTAAACAGTATATTGTCAGTAGAACAACCATAGATTGGTCTTCTAAAATGTGCAGAACATAAATAGACCTAGAACAGAATGAATATAAACTTCTCTCAGAGAATTTGTAGAATAATATTTTCCCTTCAAAAAGTGTAAAAAAATTGAGAAATAAGCATTGCATATTCAACATTCGCGAATGGATAAATATCCATCCAGACTGATGAAGAGTTGTTACCAAAGAAAGAGATATTTTTTTAACAGTGATGGCCAATATCCATCTAGACAGATGAAGAGTTGTTCAGTGTTACCAAAGAAAGAGATATTTTTTCAACAGTGATGGTCAATATCCATCTAGACAGATGAAGAGTTGTTCAGTTCTACCAAAGAAAGAGATATTTTTTCAACAGTGATGGTCAATATCCATCTAGACAGATGAAGAGTTGTTCAATGTTACCATGATGGCCCATATCCATCTAGACAGATGAAGAGTTGTTCAATGTTACCAATAAAAGAGATATTTTCTCAACAGTGATGGCCAATATCCATCTAGACAGATGAAGAGTTGTTCAATGTTACCAATAAAAGAGATATTTTCTCAACAGTGATGGCCCATATCCATCTAGACAGATGAAGAGTTGTTCAGTGTTACCAAAGAAAGAGATATTTTCTCAACAGTGATGGCCCATATCCATCTAGACAGATGAAGAGTTGTTCAATGTTACCAATAAAAGAGATATTTTCTCAACAGTGATGACCCATATCCATCTAGACAGATGAAGAATCGTTCAATCAACACGCTAGACAATGAAAATATGCACGAATTCTGATATCGTATCATCAATGTGCAGTGAAGTGTCCGATCTTGAAGATTTTGACATATGAATCTGGATACTATACTTGAGAAAATGTAGTATGGTTCCTGTGACATTTAAAATGTCATGTCTCAAAGGGATGGGGTAAAATCGTTTTTTTTTAACAAATCGAATAGTTTTTTTTATAAATCGAAAAATTGTTTTTCTCTAAACTGACGTTTTAATTCCTAATTTTCATTATATTGACTTTCTAATGTATTGTATGATTTGTATCTATCTTTAAATAGGCCAAGATCCACTATTATTATAAATACGATTAATATTATTATAAATACGAACATTTAATTTTAGGTATAATAAAATTGAAAATCCATTTATCGTTTACCCCATCCCTAGCCAACGCAGACTAACGTAGTGACTTTTGACAAGTCAGTTGGTTCAATATTTCTATACCACGCGTGACTGAGTGTTTAGCCATGATATTCGTCCTGTAAGTTGGTATGTAGAACAGAGGGTGATTCTTTGCACGGCTATATTTATTGGGTACATATAAACTTAGTGCTTCTAGAATCGCGGGACAGTTAAAGCAACCTTGGAAAATCTTTATTAGGAATATTACAATGGATTCTTGCCTTCTTGTTTCGAGACTTGTATAGTTACACACTGTGAGAAGTTCGGCATGGTGACCATATTTTGAGTAATCACCCTTTGTTCTGTACCATAGATATCTGAGGATTTTTTTTTTGTATTTGTTCTATATTGTTTTTATATTTGAGCTGATGAGGAGCCCAAACCATAGATGCTTATTCTAATTTGGTTCTAATTAGATAATTATATAAGTTTCGGAGGATATCGGTGCTGTTAAATTCTCTTGATATTCTCATTATAAAACCGAACTCCAGAAAAGTGATGGCAACAGTTTTTTTGGGACCGAAAGGGTTTGGATCCACGTGGAGATTATGCCAACAGGACACAAAATAAACTCAGAGGCCTATTGTGAAACTCTTCAACGACTTAGACGCGCCATCCAAAACAAGAGACGTGGAATATTGTCGGGAAAGGTGGTTTTGATTCATGACAATGCGCGGCCTCATGCATCAGCACGAACACAACGAGAACTTCAACGTCTTAAGTGGGAAATTTTTGGGCATCCTCCTTACAGCCCTGACTTAGCACCGAGTCATTTTAACTTATTCCCGAAACTAAAGGAATTTTTGGGTGGAAAACAGTTCGCAAACGATAAAGACCTCAAACAAGAAGTGACATCCTGGCTCATATCTTTGGTGGTAGAAGAGTATAAAATCGGAATTGAAAAATTGATTCCACGTTACAATAAATGTCTTGACAGCTATGACGACTACATTGAAAAATAGAATAAGGTACTGTGACTTTGTAAATAAAATTTTGCGTTGATATCTTTCGTTTTTTATTTAGTTGTGCCAAAACGTTCTTTACTTTCTGGACGACCCACGTAACACAGGTGGGAGAAGATAAGCTGTATAAGGTCTAAACACAGAAGAAGGAAGATAAAGGAAAAGATAGATTGGAGAATATAACATCTTAATTCATTCAGAGAAGAGAAATCAATAACCATAGAAGAAATACACCAAGATTAAGGATTGATACAAGACAATTGAAGTTACACACGCCTAATAGATTATCACCTTTCACTTTGCAAAAGGATTACCTCAGGGTACATTACTTAGTCCAATACTGGTCAAGTGTTGTTTTCAGCACTTGATGGTTGCGTCATATCACATGGTTATAAATTGAAATGTTTTGTTCAGATAAGCTCTACTTTATGAAAATATTTGTGCAAACTGCTTTTATCTGGCTTTTTATTATTACAAATAAACTATTGTTTTGGGGCATTTAAAAGGTCATTTAATACGTACGGAGTGACTCAATCTAGATTTTTTAATTTAATTGGCGAGTTTATCAAATTTTTATGGGTTAACATGTTCTAGTTCAACTTTTAACGTATTTTCATCACTTTTAATGGACGAACGAGTATTATTATTTATGATAAAATATTAGAAACCTTTATTTATTATATAATAATCAATTCCAGGTCAAAGTTGTATAATAGTTAGAAACTGACCTTTAAATCTTTTATATCGTCGTTGTTCTGCAAAAAGCATTTACTATAGTTCGGAAATTCTAGGATGAGTACTGTGACAGCTCACAAATTTGCCCCAATACAACCTTGTAACGATGTTCAGTAATTTTAATTATTTTATCAACTTTAATATAAGCCTCAATTCTAATAAATAGCAAGTTATTTAGGTAAATACATTACGTAAGGTTGTATTGGGGCAAATTTGTGAGCTGTCACAGGACTCATCCTAGAATTTCCGAACTATATAAGTCCAAATACTGAGTTTTGAGATAAATGCAATTTAAATTTCGGAAGGCGATGTAAAATCAAGTTTTTAATAAAAAATAAAATACAAACAGATGTGATTTAAAAACAGTTTTTTTTATTTATAAGAATTACTACAAAAAAAATTAGTAACTTAAAAACATACTACCTAAAAATTTTAAATACGGACACCTGTTTTGGATTTAATCCTTTCTTGGTGAAAATTTCATAACAGTGAAACTTATAACTTTTGGACATAAATGTTTTTTCCATGTGTACATATTTTTATTTTAAGTAAAATGGAATCAAAAAGTTTTTTTAAGAAAAAAAAGGACTTAAATGCTTTTCGCAGAACAACGACGATATAATATAAATATATTATTTTATGTACATTCCGTATTAATGGAATGATTTTACTTTTATGACTTTCGTTGGAGACTATTGTAA